>OW240924.1:91144661-91155659 GCA_933207985.1 Pelobates cultripes | reverse complement strand
TACACAAACCCACCCAAGAACAAACACACACAAGCCCACCCAACTACCCCTTCCTCTCTATATAACAAGACCAAGGGTAGATCTTTACATTTACTATCACCCCACAAAAATCCTGATGAGTACAGATCACCAGACAGATCAAGGACTATTCTTCTCCCCTTGACCTCTGTTAATTCAAGAAACCAGATCAGGGGCTGATTTCTTTTCATTTAAAGCTCACAGAATCTCCAGTTTCAGGATTTCCCTTTAAAAACTACACAATGTATTAGTTTAATTTAACCCCAAGAGGTTCTGCATCACCTCACTAAACTGTTATCCCTAATGTGGAGAAACAGATCTAAATCCTGATTTAACATTTAGACTTTGAGATATGACCTATCAGCATGACAACCATCAATTATTCTGGGGCACTCCTAATTTTAACTAAGCATTCTGTAGATATTTGTGTTGATTATTCTTTAGTGGGATGGGTTCTGCAGGATCTGACTTTTCAGTGTTTTATTTAACCCAATTTTCCTGTAAACCCTCTATACTTTACTGAGCAGAGTACCTGTATCATGATCCTGATCTATAAAACTCCCAAAGACAATCTGCAAGAATTATTTTTTAAAATTCTTTAATTATTCGAAACAAAAACCTTATTAATGTGTTGTTACTATTATTTCCTTTGATTCCATTCTGACGTTTCTAATATTAAAGAGGTTCTGCAGTAGCTGTGTTTGATCCACGGGGACATTACACAGATTTAGCTGAGAAGGCAGTGTGCATTACAGAGCCTACAACACAAATATCTGCTTTAACACAAGATTCCCAATCCTCTGAGACAGCTGCCCATAATCCTTCACTTTCTATCCCCATATAGTCACACTGTATCTCTTACTGAACATTCTAATCTTTCATTTTAAAATAATCAGCCCTGCATCCCAGCCATACATACACAGGGGCTCTCAACCCCTAGCATTGCCATCTAACCACTGCAATGACTTCTTACACTAACTGTATCTTTAAATAAATTTAAATAAATTTAAATAAAAACATGTTTCATTGTTACCTATGTGTAAATGTAATGAAAAGCCATGATTTGCAGTCAGTAAAGGGGTTCTGATAGATTCTTTCTACACTAAGATCTGGATCAATACCCAAGAGTCCAAGATACATCAAAGACCTGGGTTTGTTTGTTTTTCCCTAAATTTTCACTAGTCATTTTTCCTAAATGTTTGCTTGTCTTGTTCCTGAATCTCTCCTTGACGTAGTTGCTGTGATAACTGGTCACTAATCATCTTATGCTGCTAAAGAGGTAGAAAAAAAGGGTTCTGAAGAAAAGCACCCCTTCTCCCCCTCCCTGCCATTCTCTCTCTCTTTCTCTCTCTCTCTCTCTCTATTTCTCTCCCTCTCTCTTTCTCCCTCCCTCTCTCCCTCTCTCACTTTCTCTCTCTCTCTCTCTCTCTGTTTCTCTCTCCCTTTCGCTCCCTCTCTTTTTCCCTGTTTTTTCTCCTCCTGGGGACTGGAGCCACGTCCATTGCATTCAATCACTCTTAGGATTAACTCAGCGTGGAGGCTGAGCTGGGGGATGTGCTAGGTGCAGCCTTGCAATGCTGCCTGCTGAGATTTGATCTGACTTCCCCATTCCAGCCACTTGATCGCTCTCACTGCAGAGAGCCTGGGCTCAGCTTGCCTAATGCAGAGTAAAATCCCTGCTCACCGCCTCCCAGGGCTGCTGCCTCCATGCCCAGCCAGGGCTTGGGATGCCATGAGTCCCCAGACCTTTGTCTGTCCCCAAAGGCTCCTGGAGCCCTGCTGGAGACACTGAGTGGCCCTCCTGTGTCATGATCTACAGCATGCTCTTGTTGTTCCATCCAGGCAGGGGGAGGTGGTTGTCTGAGCTGCACAGACGCCCATCAGAGGGGGATTTTCTTAATTTCTTCCTTTCCTCGACAAGTGGATGAGCGAGAGCCTGGCAGAGGAGAGGCTGGAGATGCTGTGAGTTGGAGTCACTGAGCCCAGCATTGCCCTGTAGTCACACAGCAGCCTGGCAGGGGGACTGGAAAGGCGCATCCCTGCCCTGACCTTCAGCACTTTCCTTCAGCACCTTGGACAGCGACTGGACTGGTTACTGTATCACCCGCTCATTGGAACATTCTAACCCCAGCTACACCCTGGATTGGGAGAATATCAGGTCCTCCTGAGTGGATTCTAGCCTAGTGGGTGCTGTTCTGGCTTCTTCTCAAGGCTGACTGCTTGGAAATAAAGGTTTAAGGATTAGCCTGGTACACGAACATTGCAAGGTCAAACCCCGATCTATATATATATTGTATTGGATATTTACAGAATCACAGCAGCTGTTTGGGAAAGTGAATTGCCTCTCTTGGATTAAATCCCTAAACGGTGCCCCATGAACACCTTTCAAACTGTTGTTTGTTGGGGATTTCTGTGCATCGTGATGCCCCACACAGCCCAGCTTGCTGGGTGTTACCAGGGTGCCAGCTAAATGTGGGGTGATCAAAGATGCTGTGCCCTACAGATGGTACCCCTTGCATTTTTCTCTGCGTTGGAGAGGATTTTACCAAACCATTCCCATTGCAGCTTCCTTGCTAACCCACTGGCTGACAGCCCCTCTCACTTCCAATGATGAAATCTACTGGGATTACATTACAATCTGCTCCTTTAGTGAAACAAAACAGAGTAGCATTGTAGAATGCCAGTGCTGGGTTATGGCAAAGGGCATAGAAGTTACCAGATACCAAATTGCAAGACTGTAAGATCTACCAGGAGATATCTAGTGATAATTATATCTGCAGGTAAAAAGTACATCTGCAATCACCTTTACTCTGGAGGACCCAGGTAAACATGAAACCTTAATCTTTCCTTAGTATGTTTCTGTGATGTTTTTCTGTGTCTCTGTGGCTGCATTGCAGGCTGTTTTACTTATTAATGCTTTCTCGCATTTGTATGGCAGAAGCTTGAATACCCAAGGGCAAGTGATGTATATGATGTACTGGAGGAATAATTTCTATTAAATGGGAATTAAATCTGTACCTGAGCACTTAATCTGTGCATGGAATATGGGGATAGGCTTGCAAAGCATAGCTGGAGAGACAGCTATCTGCAGTGTGCACCAAAAATCTGTCAGTGACAAAGGAAATTTCAGGTTAATTCTGAATGATTTCAAGTGAGAGTAACATAGTGTTGCAGTAAAAAGCAGACATACAACTGTACAGATTAGCTAGGACCCAGCAGTCATCTAAACCATAATCTACTGCATCTTTCCAGTTTGAGATTATCCCTGTATTATATGTAGTAAGCTCTTGCTATTTAGAATTGTGTTCATGTGTAAAAAATATAAAGATCAGTTATTCCCACTTCTAGCAGTAAATGAATGTGGGATCACTCTAGTTATGTAACCTAGGCAGATGGCTTAGAGACTGGGGGTCTTGGGGGAGGCGCATTATTTTAGTCAAATATAAAAAAAAAATAAGGCCTAGGTTTTAAAATTAGCTTGTTTATCACTTGTATCTTTTTGCACACTTTAAAATGTATGCTGGGAAGATTGAGAAAAAAATGCACTACCATGCAATAAAGGTTACGTTTAATAATACTCTGTCTGTTTTTGGCAACATAGTTTGTGTACGAGATAATGCACTTACAGTACAAACCATACTCATAAATGTTTCATTTTTATGGAGTAGAAGAGGTTAATAATTCAGATGCATTATGCTTTATTTGTCTGGGTGTTTTTTATAGCTGAGAACACTGGCAGTCATAAATTGAATAAGACATGCTTTACATATTGGCCTTGTACTAATTGAGATTTGCATGTTTTTATTTTAAAGAAGAGGAGAAAGGGTGATTAGAAAGGGGATCACACTCTGTTTTTTTTTTTTAAAGCAGATTTAAAGCAGAGTTTTCACATATTTCCATATGATGGCATTTGCTGCCCAGTGGATACAGGAATGAAGCAAGTGGCTGTTTGCACTATCTCTCACAGGTTGGGGGTGCCAGTGGGCCACTTATAAGCATATCTTCTACCTGGCAGACATAACCCCTGCTTTGCCAGATTCTCACTTTCTTAAAGGATCTTGATTCAGCAACGGTATGAATATGGAGGGGAAGCCTGCTATATTCAGCATTTGAAATGTGGAATTAACACCTGCCATGCCAGGCAGGGGATAAAAGATACAATTTTGGCACTAAAGGATAAAAATAGTTTAGTTTTTTACCTTATTATTCCCATGTGGGTTGATTTACTTAAAGGTTCCTGATTTGTCATTACTTTGTTGTGTAGTTGTGAAATGCTCTGTTAAAGGGAATTAAAGATCAAAAGATTAACATGAAGATCCAAATCATTCATTTTACCAGACGCCCCTTCTTAAGATCAATCAAAAGTAGCTTTAAATTCCAAAGTAGCTTTAAGATCATGGGTGTCAAACCATGAATTGTAATATGACCCAGAGCTGAAGAGACAGTGATGCGCCCAATACTTTCCAGAGGAATACATTGTGTGTTTCCATAAACACTGTTTTCAAAATGCTCTCAAGATATTTGGCTAGAAATGATTTTAAATGTCTCCTTGCAAAGCATCTCACTAATTATAAAATCCCCCTGTCTTAATTATTCCTGCATTTAAAATGTTGCATTTAATAAATACGTTCTCAGCAATAACGAGCTCTATAATTTCCTTGGATTCAGATATGGTTGTCAAGCAGATCTTGTTGTCCAAGGGTGGCAAAAAGGCAGATAGCGTGATGTTGAAGAATTACAACTCAGGTGATCCTTCCACAAAACATCCAGTTAGGAGCATCTGCATTTTAGCTGCCCTTGTTTTATAGATTGGTCAGTTTGGTTAGAGGGATATGGATAGATAACTCTAAAACTCTGTTTAAAGATTGTCTTATCTATCTGATTAAGCACAAAGTGGGAGGACTACTGCCCATTTCTGTCCCATAAGCAAATTGTTTCTCTCTCTCTTCCTCTCTGACGCCAATTAAATAGTCCTGTCGTTATTTCGAGCCCAGGGCTGCTGATTCCCAGTCATACACACCCCCTCCCAATTTATTTTTCCTCCCTATTCCATGTGATTCGTAAGAAGAACCCACGCCATTTTTGTGGTGCCCTCTACAACCATTAAACAACACAGATTTACATTATATCAGAGCAGGGTGACATATTTATGCATCACCCCTCCTTCCTTGGGAAGGATTCTTGTACATGTCAGTTATTCAGATTGCAGACTTCACACGCAACTGTAGGAGAGAGCGCGAGGGGGGAACTGGAGGGTGGGGAGAGAGTCAGAGGAGGAAAGGTAGAACAGATAGAGACAGAGAGTGGTAGAGCAAGGTATACACCAGTACACAGAATCAGTGACACAATAGTATAGCAAGGTATATACATATATATATACATACTAGTACACAGAAACAGTGACACAATAATGTAGCAAGGTATATATATACACACTAGTACACAGAAACAGTGACACAATTATGTAGCAAGGTATAAATATACATTCTAGTACACAGAAACAGTGACACAATAATGTAGCAAGGTATATATATATATACACACTAGTACACAGAAACAGTGACACAATAATGTAGCAAGGTATATATATATACATTCTAGTACACAGAAACAGTGAACAAAAATGTAGCAAGGTATATATATATATATACACACACTAGTACACAGAAACAGTGACACAATTATGTAGCAAGGTATATATATATATACACACTAGTACACAGAAACAGTGACACAATTATGTAGCAAGGTATATATATACATACTAGTACACAGAAACAGTGACACAATAATGTAGCAAGGAATATATAGATATACACACTAGTACACAGAAACAGTGACACAATAATGTAGCAAGGTATATATATATACACACTAGTACACAGAAACAGTGACACAATAATGTAGCAAGGTATATATATACATACTAGTACACAGAAACAGTGATACAATAATGTAGCAAGGTATATATATACATTCTAGTACACAGAAACAGTGATACAATAATGTAGCAAGGTATATATATATATACATTCTAGTACACAGAAACAGTGACACAATGATGTAGCAAGGTATATATATATACATACTAGTACACAGAAACAGTGACACAATAATGTAGCAAGGTATATATATATACATACTAGTACACAGAAACAGTGATACGATAATGTAGCAAGGTATATATATACACACTAGTACAAAGAAACAGTGATACAATAATGTAGCAAGGTATATATATATACACACTAGTACAAAGAAACAGTGATACAATAATGTAGCAAGGTATATATATATACACACTAGTACACAGAAACAGTGATACGATAATGTAGCAAGGTATATATATATACACACTAGTACACAGAAACAGTGATACAATAATGTAGCAAGGTATATATATATATACACACTAGTACACAGAAACAGTGACACAATGATGTAGCAAGGTATATATATATACATACTAGTACACAGAAACAGTGACAGAATAATGTAGCAAGGTATGTATATACATACTAGTACACAGAAACAGTGATACAATAATGTAGCAAGATATATATATATATACACACTAGTACACAGAAACAGTGATACAATAATGTAGCAAGGTATATATATATACACACTAGTACACAGAAACAGTGACACAATGATGTAGCAAGGTATATATATATATATATTCACACTAGTACACAGAAACAGTGACACAATAATGTAGCAAGGTATATATACACACTAGTACACAGAAACAGTGACACAATAATGTAGCAAGGTATATATATACATACTAGTACACAGAAACAGTCACACAATAATGTAGCAAGGTATATATATATATATATATATACATACTAGTACACAGAAACAGTGACACAATAATGTAGCAAGGTATATATATACACACTAGTACACAGAAACAGTGACACAATAATGTAGCAAGATATGTATATACATACTAGTGCACAGAAACAGTGACACAATAATGTAGCAAGGTATATATATACATACTAGTACACAGAAACAGTGACACAATAATGTAGCAATGTATATATAAATATATATATACATACTAGTACACAGAAACAGTGATACGATAATGTAGCAAGGTATATATATACATACTAGTACACAGAAAAAGAGACACAATAATGTAGCAAGGTATATATATATATACATACTAGTACACAGAAACAGTGACACAATAATGTAGCAAGGTATATATATACATACTAGTACACAGAAACAGTGACACAATAATGTAGCAAGGTATATATAAATATATATATACATACTAGTACACAGAAACAGTGATACGATAATGTAGCAAGGTATATATATATACACACTAGTACACAGAAACAGTGATACAATAATGTAGCAAGGTATATATATATATACACACTAGTACACAGAAACAGTGACACAATGATGTAGCAAGGTATATATATATACATACTAGTACACAGAAACAGTGACACATATAATAGTAGCAAGGTATATATATATATACATACTAGTACACAGAAACAGTGACACAATAATGTAGCAAGGTATATATATACATACTAGTACACAGAAACAGTGATACAATAATGTAGCAAGGTATATATATATATATATATACATACTAGTACACAGAAACAGTGACACAATAATGTAGCAAGGTATATATATACATACTAGTACACAGAAACAGTGATACAATAATGTAGCAAGGTATATATATATATACATACTAGTACACAGAAACAGTGACACAATTATGTAGCAAGGTATATATATACATACTAGTACACAGAAACAGTGACACAATAATGTAGCAAGGTATATATATACATACTAGTACACAGAAACAGTGACACAATAATGTAGCAAGGTATATATATATATATATACATACTAGTACACAGAAACAGTGGCACAATAATGTAGCAAGGTATATATATACATACTAGTACACAGAAACAGTGATACAATAATGTAGCAAGGTATATATATACATACTGGTTCACAGAAACAGTGATACAATAATGTAGCTGTAGCGGTACTTACCCTTTCCAGGGGCCGGCCGGGGTCCTCTGTTCGAGCCGCGCGCTGTCCTGCTGCTGCACGAGCCGCGCGCGGCTCAGCCGACCGCTGTGACTGGAAAGCGGTCACGTGTTCCACCTAACTCTAAGAGCGCGCCGCGGGTATCGGGCGCGCTCTTAAAGGGACAGTGGGTGCCTAAATTGGAAAAGGCATCTCATTGGTCCCTGTCATGCCACACTCCCCATACACTTACCTTTTGGGGGCGTGGATGTGACAGGGACCAATCAAATTAGATGTTTAGGTATTTATACTCACCTTCTTCCCTTTGTTCCTTGCCCTATCGTGGTTTCTGTATCAGTTCCCTTTAGAGCTTGTTGTGTTCAGTTGTGTTTCTCCGTATTGACCTTGGCTTTGTTTCTGACTACGTTTTCTCTTTATCCTTCTGTTCTGGTTGTCGGCTTGTTGTTTACTGTGTACCAGACCTCGGCTTGTCCTAGTTTACGCTGTCTCTCTGTGCCCTTGATTTCGGATCGTTCCTGACTCTGTCTCCTCTCATATACGTCGAGTCCGGCCATTCTAAGGTCCGGTAGACGTATCTCTCCTCTGTGTTGTCTTCTGTTTAGCTGAATCCTGCATGTTGGGGTATATTCTCGTTACATTACGATAGGGCCATGGACCCCGCAGATTTGGCTCAGCAAATGGCTTCTCACGAGGCAAGGTTTGTAGAGCAGGATCACCGTATGGATCAGATAGCACAGGCTCTCCAGACGCTCTTGTCTAGAACCATTCCTGCAACCGCACCTAACCCTCCTACACCTCATCCTCCCGAAGTATCCAATTCAACCAATGCTTCGCCCCATTTAACACCACCTCCTAGGTATGGAGGGGAAGCCAAGACATGCAGAGGTTTTATTAATCAAATAGAATTCCACCTTGAGATGTATCCTCATTCCTTTCCCACTGATAGGTCTAAAGTGGGGTTTTTGATGCATCAACTTACTGACAAAGCACTAGAGTGGGTAAATCCTATTTGGGAGGCCAATGGACCTATGGTTCATGATTTCAATAGTTTTCTTGCGGCTTTTCGTAGAACTTTTGACACAACAAAGAGGTCAAAGAATGCCGCAAGAGCATTAATGAGGATTAAACAGGGGTCTAGGTCTGTGGCGGATTATGCTATTCAATTTCATACCCTTGCCTCACAGGTAGATTGGACCAATAATGGGTTAACTACTGCGTTCATGGAAGGTTTATCTGACACTATATTAGATGAGGTAGCGGCAAGGGAGCTTCCTATCCCATTAGAGGATCTTATTGACTACCTCATTGATATAGATAATAGAATTCGCGACAGGCTCTATACCAAAAACAAGAATAGACGCCTGGTCACATCTATTAACCCCAGAGTTGATAAACCTGAGAGTGTTAAAGTACCCGAGGAGGAACCCATGCAATTAGGGGTTGCCAAACTCTCGGATACTGAAAAACTACTTAGAAGAAGGAATGGACTCTGTCTATACTGTGGTAGGCGAGACCATATGGTAAGGGAATGTCCTTTGCGTCCGGAAAACTCTCGCACCTAAGACCTTATAGGGGATTGGCCTTGGGTGTGATCTCTAAGTCTCCTAAATTGCCTCCTAATCGTTTGCTTCTCCCTGTTTCCCTTCATACGGGGGTGAGTTGTATAGCAGAATGCATATTAGCCTTGGTTGATTCTGGGGCTGCTGAGAACTTTATTGACTCTGAGTTTGTTACTAAAAATAACATTCCCGTCAGAGAAAGGGAGATACCCTTGGCCATTGAGGCCATAGATGGTAGACCATTAAGTTCTCCAATTGTTACTCATGAAACTGTACCATTACACATGTATACAGGGGTTTTACACTTTGAAACCATTCGATTCCAGGTCATCACATCTCCCTCTTCTCACATTGTGTTAGGGTACCCATGGTTACGTACTCACAATCCCATTTTCGATTGGGAGTCAGGGCAAATAAAATCATGGAGCGATGCCTGCCATAAGTCCTGTACTATTGAAGTCATCCCTTTGAATTCTATTAATGTTCCTACAACTCCTCCTTTGTCCACTGTTATACCCCCTCAGTACTTATTTCTCAAAACTGTCTTCGATAAAAGGGAGGCTGACAAATTACCACCTCACAGACCCTACGATTGTGCTATCGATTTATTGCCTGGCACAATACCTCCAAAGGGCAGGGTGTACCCTTTATCTGTTCAAGAAAACCATGTCATGGAGGAGTATATTAAGGAATCATTAGAAAAGGGGTTTATTAGGAGATCCTCTTCTCCGGCTGGAGCAGGGTTCTTCTTTGTATCAAAGAAAGAAGGTGATTTAAGACCGTGTATCGATTATAGAGGTCTAAATAAAATCACCATCAAAAATGCATATCCTATACCTTTAATCACGGAATTATTTGACAGACTCAAACATGCTACTGTATTCACTAAATTGGATCTTAGAGGTGTATACAATTTAATACGTATTAAGAAAGACCACGAATGGAAAACGGCATTCAACACTAGATCTGGCCATTACGAGTATACTGTTATGCCATTTGGTCTATGCAATGCCCCAGCAGTATTTCAAGAATTTATCAATGACGTTTTAAGAGACTTTATTCACACATTTGTAATTGTGTACTTAGACGACATATTAATATACTCTACAGATTTACACACTCATCACAGGCATGTTACGACAGTTCTGAAGACCCTTCTTGCTAATGGTCTTTATTGTAAACTTGAAAAATGTCTATTTGACCAATCCGAAGTCCAGTTTTTGGGGTATTTAATTTCCGCTAAAGGTTTTCGTATGGATCCCCAGAAGCTTTCTGCTGTCATGGAATGGCCTCTTCCACAAGGTTTGAAAGCCATTCAGCGTTTTCTTGGTTTCTCTAATTATTATAGACGCTTTATTAAAGGTTTTTC
>OW240924.1:90637370-91144561 GCA_933207985.1 Pelobates cultripes | reverse complement strand
CCTGTCATGCCACACTCCCCATACACTTAATACTCTTTTTGGGGCGTGGATGTGATAGGACCAATCAAATTAGGATGTTTAGGTATTTATAATTTCACCTTTCTTCCCTTTGTTCCTTGCCCCCTCACCGTGGTTTCTGTATCAGTTCCCTTTAGCGCCTTGCTTTTCAAAGTTCAGTTGTGTCTGCATTGACCTTGGCTTTGTTTCTGACTACGTTTTCTCTTTATCCTTCTGTTCTGGTTGTCAGCTTGTTGTTTACTGTGTACCAGACCCCGGCTTGTCCTAGTTTACGCTGTCTCTCTGTGCCCTTGATTTCGGATTGTTCCTGACTCTGTCTCCTCTCATATACGTCGAGTCCGGCCATTCTAAGGTCCGGTAGACGTATCTCTCCTCTGTGTTGTCTTTTGTTTAGCTGAATCGTGCGTGTTGGGGTATATTCTCGTTACATTACGATAGGGCCATGGACCCCGCAGATTTGGCTCAGCAAATGGCTTCTCACGAGGCAAGGTTTGTAGAGCAGGATCACCGTATGGATCAGATAGCACAGGCTCTCCAGACACTCTTGTCTAGAACCATTCCTGCAACCGCACCTAACCCTCCTACACCTCATCCTCCCGAAGTATCCAATTCAACCAATGCTTCGCCCCAATTAACACCTCCTCCTAGGTATGGAGGGGAAGCCAAGACATGCAGAGGTTTTATTAATCAAATAGAATTCCACCTTGAGATGTATCCTCATTCCTTTCCCACTGATAGGTCTAAAGTGGGGTTTTTGATGCATCAACTTACTGACAAAGCACTAGAGTGGGCAAATCCTATTTGGGAGGCCAATGGACCTATGGTTCATGATTTCAATAGTTTTCTTACTGCTTTTCGTAGAACTTTTGACACAACAAAGAGGTCAAAGAATGCCGCAAGAGCATTAATGAGGATTAAACAGGGGTCTAGGTCTGTGGCGGATTATGCTATTCAGTTTCGTACCCTTGCTTCACAGGTAGATTGGACCAATAATGGGTTAACTACTGTGTTCATGGAAGGTTTATCTGACACTATATTAGATGAGGTAGCGGCAAGGGAGCTTCCTATTCCATTAGAGGATCTTATTGACTACCTCATTGATATAGATAATAGAATTCGTGACAGGCTCTATACCAAAAACAAGAATAGACGTCTGGTCACATCTATTAACCCCAGAGTTGATAAACCTGAGAGTGTTAAAGTACCCGAGGAGGAACCCATGCAATTAGGGGTTGCCAAACTCTCGGATACCGAAAAACTACTTAGAAGAAGGAATGGACTCTGCCTATACTGTGGTAGGCGAGACCATATGGTAAGGGAATGTCCTTTGCGTCCGGAAAACTCTCGCACCTAAGACCTTATAGGGGACTGGCCTTGGGTGTGATCTCTAAGTCTCCTAAATTGCCTCCTAATCGTTTGCTTCTCCCTGTTTCTCTTCATACGGGGGTGAGTTGTATAGCAGAATGCATATTAGCCTTGGTTGATTCTGGGGCTGCTGAGAACTTTATTGACTCTGAGTTTGTTACGAAAAATAACATTCCCGTCAGAGAAAGGGAGATACCCTTGGCCATTGAGGCCATAGATGGTAGACCATTAAGTTCTCCAATTGTTACTCATGAAACTGTACCATTACACATGTATACAGGGGTTTTACACTTTGAAACCGTTCGATTCCAGGTCATCACATCTCCCTCTTCTCACATTGTGTTAGGGTACCCATGGTTACGTACTCACAATCCCATTTTCGATTGGGAGTCAGGGCAAATAAAATCATGGAGCGATGCCTGCCATAAGTCCTGTACTATTGAAGTCTCCCCTTTGAATTCTATTAATGTTCCTACAACTCCTCCTTTGTCCACTGTTATACCCCCTCAGTACTTATTTCTCAAAACTGTCTTCGATAAAAGGGAGGCTGACAAATTACCACCTCACAGACCCTACGATTGTGCTATCCATTTATTGCCTGGCACAATACCTCCAAAGGGCAGGGTGTACCCTTTATCTGTTCAAGAAAACCATGTCATGGAGGAGTATATTAAGGAATCATTAGAAAAGGGGTTTATTAGGAGATCCTCTTCTCCGGCTGGAGCGGGGTTCTTCTTTGTATCAAAGAAAGAAGGTGATTTAAGACCGTGTATCGATTATAGAGGTCTAAATAAAATCACCATCAAAAATGCATATCCTTTACCTTTAATCACGGAATTATTTGACAGACTCAAACATGCTACTGTATTCACTAAATTGGATCTTAGAGGTGCATACAATTTAATACGTATTAAGAAAGACCACGAATGGAAAACGGCATTCAACACTAGATCTGGCCATTACGAGTATACTGTTATGCCATTTGGTCTATGCAATGCCCCAGCAGTATTTCAAGAATTTATCAATGACGTTTTAAGAGACTTTATTCACACATTTGTAATTGTGTACTTAGACGACATATTAATATACTCTACAGATTTACACACTCATCACAGGCATGTTACGACAGTTCTGAAGACTCTTCTTGCTAATGGTCTTTATTGTAAACTGGAAAAATGTCTATTTGACCAATCCGAAGTCCAGTTTTTGGGGTATTTAATTTCCGCTAAAGGTTTTCGTATGGATCCCCAGAAGCTTTCTGCTGTCATGGAATGGCCTCTTCCACAAGGTTTGAAAGCCATTCAGCGTTTTATTGGTTTCTCTAATTATTATAGACGCTTTATTAAAGGTTTTTCCTCTATTGTATCACCCGTATGACAAGAAAGGGAGGCAATACTCGTGTCTGGTCTCCCAAGGCACTTCAGGCTTTTGAGTTTCTTAAAACTACATTCGCTTCTGCACCTATTTTACAGCACCCTATCCCCACACTGCCCTATATTCTTGAAGTTGATGCTTCTGATATCGGGGTAGGTGCTGTCTTATCCCAAAGAGAGTCGCCTGAAAAGCCATTGCATCCTTGTGACTTCTTCTCCAAACAAATGTCCAAAGCAGAAAAGAATTATGATGTGGGTAATCGCGAACTCCTTGCTATTATTTTAGCACTGAAAGAATGGAGACATTTGTTAGAAGGAACTAAAGATCCTATTCTCATATTTACGGATCACAAGAACCTATCCTACCTTAGTGAGGCTAAAAGATTGTCTTCTCGGCAGGCTAGGTGGTCACTATTTTTGTCCCATTTCAATTACATTATCACCTATAGGCCAGGTGACCGCAACACTAAAGCAGACGCTCTGTCCAGACAGTTCGAAACTGCTGACAAACAGGAGATTGATGTTACTCCTGTGATTTCCCCAGAAAGGATAATCGCTACCACTGTTTTGTCTATTTCTTCGTCCCTCTTGCAGGCCATACAAGCGAAACAAAACATGGCACCTAGCGAGAGACCTACTGATAAACTGTTCGTTGATGTTCCCGAGAGACAGGAGATTCTGTCGTTGTATCATGACACTAAGACTGCTGGACATCCTGGTATTTCCAAAACGGTGTCAGCAGTTTCTCGGTATTTTTGGTGGGATTCCTTACGCAAGGATGTCACTGACTATATAGGTGCTTGTACTACTTGTGCCTGTATGAAATCTTCTCGTAGGGCTCCTTGTGGGCTGTTGCATCCGCTACCTATTCCCGAGAGACCTTGGTCTAACCTGTCCATGGATTTTATTGTTGAATTACCTCCCTCGAATGGTAACACAGTTATCCTAATGATAGTGGATCGGTTTTCCAAGATGGCTCACTTTGTGTCTCTTCACAAGCTGCCCACGTCCAGGGAACTAGCACTTGTTTTCGCTAGAGAGGTGTTTCGATTACACGGCATTCCCGTATCTATTGTATCTGATAGGGGTAGCCAATTTATTTCCAGGTTCTGGAAAGCCTTTTGTTCGGAAATGGGTATTTCTCTCGCATTTTCTTCCGCTTACCACCCCCAGTCTAATGGAGCTGCCGAACGTGCCAATCAATCTCTGGAGCAGTACCTTCGTTGTTTCGTATCCCACCATCAGAACAATTGGTCTGACCTTCTTCCTTGGGCTGAGTTTGCTCGAAATAACGCTACTCATGATTCTTCCGGCAAGAGTCCTTTTTACGTTGTATATGGCCAACATCCTGTTGTTCTTCCGGCTGCTTTCTCCTCACAGGGCATGCCAGTTCTGGATGAACATTTGGCTAATTTGCGTAATACTTGGGAGCAGGTTCAGCGTTCGTTGGTGGATTCCGCTGCTCGCCAGAAGGTGCAGGCTGACAAGCATCGCAGGGCGGCTCCTTCTTATGTTGTGGGGGACAGGGTTCTGCTTTCTACGCGAAACATTCGCCTCCGGGTGCCTTCTATGAAATTGGCTCCCCGCTTTATTGGTCCTTATCGTATTCTGCATAAGGTTAATCCTGTTTCGTATGCCTTGGGTCTCCCTAAGAATCTGCGTATTCCTAATGTCTTTCACACCTCGCTGTTGAAGCCTTTCGTACGCAACCGCTACACCCGACATGCACCTCCTCCCCCTCCTGTTTCTGTGGAGGGTCATGAGGAATTTGAAGTTTCTGCAGTTCTTGACTCTCGTTTCCTTAGGGGCCAACTTCAGTACCTAGTGCATTGGAAGGGCTATGGGCCTGAGGAGCATAGTTGGATTTCCGCTGACGCGGTTCACGCTCCTCGTCTTGTGCGCTCTTTCCATTCTCGTTTTCCTGCCAGGCCTGGCCCTCCCCGCCCGGAGGGCGTGTCCTCGGGGGGGGTAATGTAGCGGTACTTACCCTTTCCAGGGGCCGGCCGGGTCCTCTGTTCGAGCCGCGCGCGGTCCTGCTGCTGCACGAGCCGCGCGCGGCTCATCCGACGGCTGTGACTGGAAAGCGGTCACGTGTTCCACCTAACTCTAAGAGCGCGCCGCGGGTATCGGGCGCGCTCTTAAAGGGACAGTGGGTGCCTAAATTGGTAAAGGCATCCCATTGGTCCCTGTCATGCCACACTCCCCATACACTTACCTTTTGGGGGCGTGGATGTGACAGGGACCAATCAAATTAGATGTTTAGGTATTTATACTCACCTTCTTCCTTTTGTTCCTTGCCCTATCGTGGTTTCTGTATCAGTTCCCTTTAGCGCTTGTTGTGTTCAGTTGTGTTTCTCCGTATTGACCTTGGCTTTGTTTCTGACTACGTTTTCTCTTTATCCTTATCTGTTCTGGTTGTCGGTTTGTTGTTTACTGTGTACCAGACCCCGGCTTGTCCTAGTTTACGCTGTCTCTCTGTGCCCTTGATTTCGGATTGTTCCTGACTCTGTCTCCTCTCATATACGTCGAGTCCGGCCATTCTAAGGTCCGGTAGACGTATCTCTCCTCTGTGTTGTCTTTTGTTTAGCTGAATCCTGCGTGTTGGGGTATATTCTCGTTACAGTAGCAAGGTATATATATACACACTAGTACACAGAAACAGTGACACAATTATGTAA
The DNA here is from genome assembly GCA_933207985.1 of Pelobates cultripes. Taxonomy (NCBI): domain Eukaryota; kingdom Metazoa; phylum Chordata; class Amphibia; order Anura; family Pelobatidae; genus Pelobates; species Pelobates cultripes. The sequence goes on along the minus strand of OW240924.1, from coordinate 91,139,127 downwards.
CAAGGTATATATATATATATACATACTAGTACACAGAAACAGTGACACAATAATGTAGCAAGGTATATATATATATATATATACATACTAGTACACAGAAACAGTGACACAATTATGTAGCAAGGTGTATATATATACATACTAGTACACAGAAACAGTGACACAATAATGTAGCAAGGTATATATATGCACACTAGTACACAGAAACAGTGACACAATTATGTAGCAAGGTATATATATATACATACTAGTACACAGAAACAGTGACACAATAATGTAGCAAGGTATATATATATATATATATACATACTAGTACACAGAAACAGTGACACAATAATGTAGCAAGGTATATATATACATACTAGTACACAGAAACAGTGACACAATAATGTAGCAAGGTATATATATACATACTAGTACACAGAAACAGTGACACAATAATGTAGCAATGTATATATAAATATATATATACATACTAGTACACAGAAACAGTGATACGATAATGTAGCAAGGTATATATATACATACTAGTACACAGAAAAAGAGACACAATAATGTAGCAAGGTATATATATATATACATACTAGTACACAGAAACAGTGACACAATAATGTAGCAAGGTATATATATACATATATATATATATATATATATATATACATACTAGTACACAGAAACAGTGACACAATAATGTAGCAGTATATATATACACACCTTAGTACACAGAAACAGTGACACAATTGAGTGCAAAGGTATATATACACACTAGCACACAGAAACAGTGACACAATAATGTAGCAAGGTATATATATACATACTAGTACACAGAAACAGTGACACAATATCGTAGCAAGGTATATATATACATACTAGTACACAGAAACAGTGGACACAATAATGTAGCAAGGTATATATATACACACTATACACAGAAAACAGTGACACAATAATGTAGCAAGGTATATATATATACATACTAGTACACAGAAACAGTGGACACAATAATGTAGCAAGGTATGTATATACATACTAGTACACAGAAACAGTGATACAATATTGTAGCAAGGTGTATATATACACATTAGTACACAGAAACAGTGACACAATAATGTAGCAAGGTATATGTATATACATACTAGTACACAAAAACAGTGATACAATAATGTAGCAAGGTATATATATATACATACTAGTACACAGAAACAGTGATACAATAATGTAGCAAGGTATGTATATACATACTAGTACACAGAAACAGTGACACAATAATGTAGTAAGGTATATATATATATATATACACACTAGTACACAGAAACAGTGATACAATAATGTAGCAAGGTATATATATATATATATATACACACTAGTGCACAGAAACAGTGATATGATAATGTAGCAAGGTATATATATACATTCTAGTACACAGAAACAGTGATACAATAATGTAGCAAGGTATATATATATACACACTAGTACACAGAAACAGTGATACAATAATGTAGCAAGGTATATATATACACACTAGTACACAGAAACAGTGACACAATAATGTAGCAAGGTATATATATACATACTAGTACACAGAAACAGTGATACAATAATGTAGCAAGGTATATATATACATACTAGTACACAGAAACAGTGACACAATAATGTAGCAAGGTATATATATACTAGTACACAGAAACAGTGACACAATAATGTAGCAAGGTATATATACATACTAGTACACAGAAACAGTGACACAATAATGTAGCAAGGTATATATATATACACACTAGTACACAGAAACAGTGACACAATAATTTAGCAAGATATGTATATACATACTAGTGCACAGAAACAGTGACACAATAATGTAGCAAGGTATATATATATACATACTAGTACACAGAAACAGTGACACAATAATGTAGCAAGGTATATATATATATATACATACTAGTACACAGAAACAGTGATACAATAATGTACAAAGGTATGTATATACATACTAGTACACAGAAACAGTGACACAATAATGTAGCAAGGTATATATATACATACTAGTACACAGAAACAGTGACACAATAATGTAGCAAGGTATATATATACATACTAGTACACAGAAACAGTGACACAATAATGTAGCAAGGTATATATATATATATATATTCACACTAGTACACAGAAACAGTGACACAATAATGTAGCAAGGTATATATATACACACTAGTACACAGAAACAGTGATACAATAATGTAGCAAGGTATATATATACATACTAGTACACAGAAACAGTGACACAATAATGTAGCAAGGTATATATATACATACTAGTACACAGAAACAGTGATACAATAATGTAGCAAGGTATATATATATATATACATTCTAGTACACAGAAACAGTGACACAATAATGTAGCAAGGTATATATATATATATATTCACACTTGTACACAGAAACAGTGACACAATAATGTAGCAAGGTATATATATACACACTAGTACACAGAAACAGTGACACAATAATGTAGCAAGGTATATATATACATACTAGTACACAGAAACAGTGATACAATAATGTAGCAAGGTATATATATACATACTAGTACACAGAAACAGTGACACAATAATGTAGCAAGGTATATATATATACATACTAGTACACAGAAACAGTGATACAATAATGTACAAAGGTATGTATATACATACTAGTACACAGAAACAGTGACACAATAATGTAGCAAGGTATGTATATACATTCTAGTACACAGAAACAGTGATACAATAATGTAGCAAGGTATATATACACATTAGTACACAGTAACAGTGACACAATAATGTAGCAAGGTATGTATATACATACTAGTACACAGAAACAGTGATACAATATTGTAGCAAGGTGTATATATACACATTAGTACACAGAAACAGTGACACAATAATGTAGCAAGGTATGTATATACATACTAGTACACAAAAACAGTGATACAATAATGTAGCAAGGTATATATATATACATACTAGTACACAGAAACAGTGATACAATAATGTAGCAAGGTATGTATATACATACTAGTACACAGAAACAGTGACACAATAATGTAGTAAGGTATATATATATATATATATATATACACACTAGTACACAGAAACAGTGATACAATAATGTAGCAAGGTATATATATATATATATACACACTAGTGCACAGAAACAGTGATATGATAATGTAGCAAGGTATATATATACATTCTAGTACACAGAAACAGTGATACAATAATGTAGCAAGGTATATATATATACACACTAGTACACAGAAACAGTGATACAATAATGTAGCAAGGTATATATATATACACACTAGTACACAGAAACAGTGACACAATAATGTAGCAAGGTATATATATACATACTAGTACACAGAAACAGTGATACAATAATGTAGCAAGGTATATATATATACATACTAGTACACAGAAACAGTGATACAATAATGCACAAAGGTATGTATATACATACTAGTACACAGAAACAGTGACACAATAATGTAGCAAGGTATGTATATACATACTAGTACACAGAAACAGTGATACAATAATGTAGCAAGGTGTATACATACACATTAGTACACAGTAACAGTGACACAATAATTTAGCAAGGTATACACATCAGTACACAGAAATAGTGACACAATATAGCAAGGTATATATATATATATACATATACATGCTAGTACACAGTGACACAATGATGTATATATACATACACACACACACACACACATATACACTAGTACACAGTAACAGTGAGACAATGAACTATTAGATAACTAACAATAGGCTTTTTGCATTTTTTTTGATTACCTAATTAACAAGGTACATATGCCCAATAGATGCATTGCACTCCTTTTAGTTGGGCTTTTACCTAATGTACCAAATACGTTTACGTATGTGCAGACAACATCTATCTAGCTATATGTTTATTTCATTCATATATACATAATTATATACATATAACTATATAGTTCCTATGCATAGATTCATACTCTCCATACATACACATATGTAAACACACACATTACGTATATACCCATTATATGTGCACATCTACCCAAACCTATACACATATATGCAATCAGGCCTTCTGGACATGCTTTAGGTTCATATGAAAGTAAGGTACAGTAGGGTGTACACTGTGACATACAATACAATTAAAGAAAGACCGAGAGTGAGATACAATTAGTGGAGGCATCTATCTATCTATCTATCTATCTATCTATCTATCTATCTATCGCTATCTGACTTTTTATCTATATCTATCTATACTATTCTGACTCATATTAAGTTTTTTTTTGTTCTGAAAAGTAGAAAAAGTGTTAAATTTAATGCTACAATAATTACATTGTACATCGATAATTTGTATAATCACATAACGGGACTCTGTACAATTTACAGATAAAAGTTATGCAAATTAATGTTACTGTTAAAGTCTATTCAAAGCTAATGTCGCAGAGCAATAATTAAGAGACCAGGCTCACGGGATGTGTTTGCTAAACTCACTTAAAAACTGCAGATATTTGCTTTGGTTTCAGTAGCCAACATGGAAGTCAATGGCAACATTCTAACATACAAGACGCTTGCATTAGACTGGTTTAGGAAAGTTCAATCAAAGGCAAATAATGGTCAGAGCTTATCAATTATTTAAAAGCACTGTGGTTTTCACGGTCATTTAATATCACGTTGCTAATGTTTGGCAATGGTTGTAAGTAAAGCTGCTTTGGTAGAGTTGTCTTACTACTGATGTCATGTGATTCTGGGCAAGATCAATCATTATAGACAGTTTTGTGCCTCAGGCAATATTATACTGTAGCATTAGATTGCAAGGCATGCTGTATTATTAATTACGGACCTTTCGTTCCTTTCTGTATAAAATATGGTGCCTCAAAGTCACTGGGGCCGATTTGTCAAGTCCCAGGGAGGGCGAAATGCTAAGTTGACACAATTTACATGGTCTTTCTGCTTTTAGAGTAATGTTATGCTGTCAAGTTGTAATGCTTTGGGTATGAGACTCAGTGCAATGTTTTGTTATACCTCTTTGGCATCCAGTTGGTTCAATGTAGATGTATTGCATCTCTGGTAAATAGAAATAATGAATGACTAAAGTCATATTGGGGAGATTTATAAAGGTAAAAACAGGAGCTACTCTAAAACAAGGAGTAATTACCAAGGAAACCAATAAATAGTTTCAACAATTACAACTTTCCCCCACAATAACACCTATTTTACTTTGATAAATCTCGCTATATCTACAATAATATATTGGTGGGTATGATCAAGTAGTAACCGAAAAGAGAAAGTCAGTTTTAATTTAACACCCATATCTATGGGAAGCAATGCAACCTCCGGAGTTTTAAGAAGTAAACCATATCCAGATTCCAGTGTTTTTGAGAGCTTTGTTCCCATATTTACTGCTGGTGATCTAGGTGATGGACAGAAAAGATGTTTCATGTCCAAATAAAGATCTCTTTTCCCCGTTTCTTCTTTGGAACCTTCTGTTACAATCTGAGGTTGCAGGAATGTTACATAAGATGACAGCAACCATAGGCTCAATTAAAGCAGAGCCATGAATGGGAGCCTTTGTGAGAGGTTTGTGCTTTTGGCAATCCATATCTACTGCTCAGATCCCTGCTCTAGACATGATACAATATGCCTCAGGACTTCAGTGGGAGCAGGCCTGGGATATCTTAGTAGTACAAAAATAGCTATATGTAATATCCTGTTACCATGTGTGGCTCTAGACCTCTATGGATCCAAAATGAAGTGATATGGGGGTTCTTTTTGAAAATGTATGATTTAATCATACAAAATTTAAGAATGTAGTCATAAGTTTTCCATAACATTAATTTGAAACTCATATTATGCTGAATATGTGCGAACATTGAGTAGGTTTATTTCCTCCATCCTGTGATAGGGACCTACGGATCTTCTACACATGTTCTACTGGTAGTGCTGAGAAATAGGTAGCAAGAGAGGCGAGAACGGGCAACAGCTCAATTAGCCTGCCCTTTGGTGGGTCCCCGCTCAGATCTCAAGCTGGTTTTAGCTCAAATTGTGCCATTACAGAGAGAACATCTCTGAAGCATATCAGACTGGTCTCAACCATACGGGCAGTCCAGATCCGAAATGCCAGCAAGTTCCCTCTGCACGAGAGATACAGCAACCCCAGATGATTGTTTCAACCTTGTAAGGTATTATTAGTAAGTTATAGCCAATATCCCTCTAGGCACCGTGAGCAAGGGGTCCACGTCTGGATTACCCTTTACACTTAAGGAGAGAAAATTAGGTAGCAAGAGAGGTGAGAACACTCACTGGTAGTGCTGCCAACATCTATGACAACATAAACCTGCAGTTTCGAAGAAAATGTACAGATATATATAGATCGATATATTGAAGAACATGTTTACTTAATAAAAAAACTTGGCCCTGGCTGTATTATTTGTAAAGTAGCCATATTGTGAGTATCTTCTGGCACCCTTTAATAACAATAACGTATTCAATTGGACAGAACAGAAGGATATTACTCCAGGACTATTGTGGAGATGATGTCTTTGAGCCACATTTCCCGCTGTAAAATATGGAGTTATAATGACCTTGACCTTGGAACATCTTTATCAAACCTTCTTGTTTCTAGTCAGGTGCCTCCCCACAAAGTTTATTGCTCATTTTACATTATTTGTGAAGGAAATTGATGCATAAGCCACTCGAGCAGTATCAGCAGCCAGGCCTGTATGTTCCATTAGACTATACACCTAGCTGGACAAGTTATTGTAATGAACGTCACATGTCTCTTTGCCTTAAATCTGTCTATTTCTGTATCTGTGTTGTTGTCTTTCTCCCTGTGTTTAGTTTTATCTCTTTCACAGTGTCAGGATGTCTCTTTCTCAGGCTGTGGATTGCTGTCTGAGTCAGACTGTCTATCATTCTGTCCATCTTTCTCTGTCCATCTGTTAGTTACACAGTCAGTATCCCTCTCTGCCACTCTTCCCTCTGGCTCTGGCAGGCTGTCTGTCTCTCCATCTGTTTCAGTGTTTGGCCTTCTCTCTTTATTCTCTCTCCTTTCAGGGAAACTCTTTTTTTTTTCTCTGTCTGTCTTCCTCAGTGTCAGACTGTCTCTGTTTCACATATTATTTTGTTCTCGTTTGCCTCGGTTTCCGTCTGTCTTTCAGAGTATCTCTCTTCACCTTTAGAGATCTCTGTATCAAGCTATTTCTTTCAGTATGGGTTTCTTTCTACTCTATATATGACTCAGGTTAAGACAGTTTCTTTTTACCAGAACATTGCTCCTTTTCCCGTGTGTCACTATTTCTATGTATGTTGCACTGTAAGCTTGTCTCCCTTTGCTACAATATGTTTCCCCTTCTGTCTCAGTGTTAGGCTGTATGAGTATCTCTCTCATATTTTTTCTGTCTTTCTCTGTGTCAGACCATCTCTATGTCAGGATATCTTTCCTTTTCTCTGTCTCTGTCTTTCATGATATCTCTGTTTCTCTCTCTATCATTGTCACTCTGTCTCTCTATCAAACTATCTGTCTCTCCCTTTATCTATGTCAATATATCTGTCTTTTTCAGTGTCAGTGTAATTATCTGCCACACTGTCTCTTTGTCTGTCAGGCTCACTGTCTATTTGAAGTTTTCTGTCTCTGTCATATTCCCTGTCTGTCTACTAGTTTATGTGTCTCTCTTCCCAGATTTCTGTCTCTCCACCAGGTTTGTTGTCTCTTCAGGTTGTCTTTCACTTTCTCTGCAGGCCTGCCTGTCTTTCTTACAATGGGATCCTTAATTCACTAGTTCTGCCACTAGTCACAACCACATCTGCTAACGTTTGCCGCAGTCATTTTGCACCTGTGTTCCAGTCAATAGTCTCTGATAAATAGCTCTATCATGTTTCTGTCCATACACAAGGATGTAAAGCAGCAGTTAAAATCCTCTAGTGATCAGAGTAGAAGGAGCATGTGTACACAATATAAATAATAATGATGCATGTGTAAGAATGCAAGGAGAAATCAGTTGCATTGCTTTGCAGCTGGGCAGTAGGCAGTTAGTTTTGCAAGCTATAATTAAAAAACTTCCTTTTTTATTTATATGACTACTAATAAATAATTAATGCTCGATAGTTGCAATGGGCAGTGGGTCAAGTATCATTCGTATTAATACAATTACCAAAACTGATACAAATCAGATAATATGATGTCTTCCAGTCAATGTTTGGCAATCTGCAATTCTTATGAATTATTCGTGATATCTGTAACATTGCCAATAGAAAGATGTACCTAAAAAGATAATAAAGCCAAATAAAAAGTTAGGATTTGCGTTGCATATACTAGAGTGTGGCATCCATTATGTAGCTTGAAACAATATGTGCTGCAGTAGGCTACACTGGACATGATATATGTGTGTCTCTCTCACTGTCTGCAGTGTCTATTCCGTTTAGATGTCTTGCACAAACGTGAAAATAAGATTGCTGAACAAAATATGAGGTGGTTGGTTTTAGGACTATCTCTAAATTATATTGTATTCTACTGTCAGTGTTATTGATTAAGGCAAATGGTAAGCAAAATGGCAGAAATAAAAATTTAGCTTAAAAAATTTATTTTTATTTTTAATTTTTGGTATCTTTGTGTAACATTTGCAATTTGTGGCCAATTCCCGATAATTCTGGGGAATTTGCTAGAGTAAATAAATATTTGTGCTATTATTTGAAAAGCATCCATAATCAGACAACTATCAATATATAGAGAAAAATAGTGACTAGCATACGTTAACTTTTCATTTGCTCAGACGAAACCAGACTTGGGGTGTCCTTCACATTGTTTGGGAGGTCTAGTCAGACATTGATATCCACAAGGGAAGTAATATTAAGCTGTCTAAGATAGCGGACACCATGAGTACCGCAGTACTTGGAGGAGAGACATCCACTATTTTCCAATGCTTAGAGGCACTTTTTGAGGCATTGTGGAAGGTGAGGAGTAAGCAGGCCTTACCTGATACAGTAGAGGTTCCTTCTAAACCATCCCAATGCATCTCAAGCCATCCTGCAGCTCTCACCAAGGGCCCAACACACTAGTGTACCATACCGGCAAGCTATACCAGCACGCAATGAAGCTGCTTATCTCCAGGTCCAGTAGGAAGGATGTGCTGAGGGATTTTCCTGTTGGATTTATTTTACCTCTTTTTATCTTTCCTTCTCAATAACCTACATTAGCATACTCCAGGTAAAATAGCAATGTACTAAGATACTACATAAGTAGGATGTCTCTACCAAGTCTCTAGGGCTGTCAGGGATGGTATATCTAGATGTAATAGATTAATAAAAAATTTTTTTAGTTAGCAATCATATCAAGACATGTTTAATTAGACTGTTTTCCCTCAAAATATAATATACAATTGTGCAGAATGTTTGTATGCCATGTACCTATTTAATATTTTGTGTTCCCATACTTGCCACTGCAATTGCACTGCAAGCCTGACTGCGTTTAAACCCATAACAAATTTATTATTTTAAAAAAGAAGTGGGGATTTTGGAAAGTATGAGAACATCTGATCAGGAATGGTAGTCCTCGAGTTCTATAAGGTTAATTCTGTTTGAGATAAGAACAAAGAACTATCAGGGGTCATCAACAAATATATCTTGTAGGTATATGAGCAAATTTAATTATGGGTTTCTATGACAAATTTACTTTAATGAACCTGGTTAAAATGGCCACTTTCTTTCAACTTATGTAAAGCAGTGAAATACTATATTGCATACTCTCTGGACTTTAGCCAGTACATAAAGGGGGAAAAAAGGAGAAAGAAAGAGAAGGGAAAAGGGGAAGGAAAAGGAGGGAAAAAGGGAAGGAAAGGGAGATTTTTTTTTTTTTTTATATAAAATAAAAAGTGAATCCACAAGGTCAGATTTAGAATAAGCCAAATAATCTCACTGTTTTAAAAAACGATTTCAATAAGACTTATATAAAGTGTTGGAATTCTAAGGTACATAGAAAGCATTCTTAATACAGGTCAACAGGTGGAGATAAATTAGTTAACAAACTAATTGAAGCAGAAGACTCCCTCTTAACTTAACTCCTTAGATCCTATAAATCATGTCTGTGTGCTTAGTCTAAAACCTTTGCTATAAAGCTATTTGCCAAATTTCAATCTATAAAACACAACACAACAAATGGCACCTAAGAAAGAGAAAACGCATGAGACGGATAAAACTGACACGTTAGAGAAAACCAAAACTACCAACACAAGTACTTTCTTTTCACCTAAACCTAACACAATAACTCATGAAGAGCATAATAGAAGATCAATATCTCCAGGTCAACATGAGACCTCAGTTGCCTCTATCCAGATGGTAAAAACTCAGCCCATAAAAAGCAAAATGGTTTCCCAAGAAAGCTTAATAGAAGCACTAGATGACCTGAATGAGAAAATTCACAAAGGTTTCAAGTCACATATATCTGACTTAAAGTCGGAAGTTTTAGATCTGAAGCAGAAAGTAATAACACAAGATGGCATCTTGAAGAAATTAAACTTCTCCAGACTCAAAATGTCATACTAACGAGCCAGGTAAAATTATTGATATAGATAGATCAAGGAGAAACAATTTAAGATTCAAAGGCATATCAGAAGAGATCAAAGCAGACAACCTGGAGCAGTATTTAAAGGAATATATGGCTCAATTTCTAGATCAACGGGTCATTGGATCAATGTCCTTTGAGAGATTCCATAGAATTTGCAAACCAGACAATTTTAAAGTGACAGAACCAAGAGACGTTATAGTACGTTTCATGAACAGCATAGTCAAAGATGCTCTGATTAGGGAAATCTGACATAAAAACCACAGGATTCAAAATTTATGTCTATTTCCACTTTCCTCGATCCGAATATACCATATAAATGGGGTTTCCCTACCAAACATCTGGTCTTTTACAAGGACAGAACCATCACAGTAAATTATCCTTCTGAAGATCTAATTAAAAAGGGGATCCATATGTAAATCAACTCACTCAATAAAAGAACAGATGTACTGGAGCGAAGGAAGAACATGAAAGAAAAGGGGAAGGGAAATGTACTGGAGCCCAAGTAGAAAGAACATGAAAGAAAAGGGGAAGGGAAAGAAAAAAAAGAAAGAAAAGAATAGAAAAGAAATAAAAGGGGAAAGGGGGGTGGGGAGGAGACGCAAAGGAATGGGGGTTAATCTTTGTAGCAATCATAGATGATGGTATTCGCCAAACAGGAAAAGGAAATGTTAGGGAAATATTAATGGGTAGTGAGGAAGAGAGAGAAGATAGAAAGGGAAGAAGCAACAAAATCAAAACAAGATAAGGAGGATGAGGGAATATAGGTTAGTAGAAAGGAAATAGTGATAAGGGAAGGAAGCGTGGGAAAATAAGGAGAGGGGAGAGAGGAAGGAAAAAAAGAGAGAAATAAGAAATGACAAGATCTTAGGGAATATTTTCATTAGTAAAAAGTAGGTATGGGGGAGATTGAATGTTTGAATTTAAAGGTATGAAGATTACATTTCATAATATGTGAATATAAATACCTAAATACAATTAACACATTATAATTAGAGTGTAAAATATTAACAATGAAACAGAATGAGAACCACAAGTTGAGTTAAAAATAAAAAGAACTTAAGATATTTAAATACTAAAAAAAATGACCTTCAATTAGTAAAAGCACTATATATATTTTTTGATTGTTGTTTTTTTTTTTTTTTTTACTTCTTGTCACACAGTATATATAGTAAATTAATCACAATTAGAATAATGTCGAACACATTAGCACTAAAGTCCAAGTCCAATGAATGTTCCTACGGTCAAATACAAAGTTATTAGAAATTGACTATCGACCTTAGAAATTTTCCTTCCTTTTGAAAGAAAGGCCCATCCTAAAGAAAAATATCATTTACATACCATTATGAACACAAACCATTGGATGAAAACTAACCCCAATTTAAAGATTTTACATTTTATACACAATCCAACATATTATTCCAATTACTATACAAACTCATTTGGAAGATACCTGTTAAAAATAATCTTTGCTTGCTCCCCTTATTATGTTTTCACATTGTCCTCTAATTGTAAATTTAATTTCCATCAAATATTCTTCTATAACTACAAACATATATATTACATTTTAAAAGCCATTGAGCTAACAGAAAAATATCAAGCAACTAAATTTATAAATGACAATGAAGGTATCAATAAATTCCCAGGGTTTAAACTCGCCTCAGAAGAGGGGATTCCTCTACGACACACTTACAAAAAAGAGAAAGTAGATATAGGTTTTATTCAAGAGACTCACTTGAAGGATGGCGATATCCAAAAGTGGAGATATCATAAATACCCATACATTTTTACTTCAAGCTTTAAGAATAAAAAAAAGAAGGGAGTGGTGATAATACTATCAGCCCATATGAAATTCAAAATGATTTTAGAAGAAAAAGATATAGAAGGCAGATGTCTGATCATGGTCTGTAAAATTAATGAAACTGTCTACTAACTGGTAAACATATATGCTCCTAATGTTTATACTCAGAGTTTCTTTAAAAGACTATTAGCAAAGGTATCCAGAATTCAGAGAGGGAAACTAGCAAGATATATAAATGTAGTGGCAGACACAAAAATTGATATAACAATTCAGAAGGTTTCTATGGGCCATTTAGGAGAGGGGAAAAGAAGGTGCAGACCTTTCCAAGAATTCCTAGTGAAACATAATCTTTTTGATATTTGGAGAGCTCAACACCCTCAGGAAAGAGACTTTTTCTTTTTTTCAAAAGTACACAAAGTTTTTTCAAGAATTGACCAGTTCATCACCGACTCTTTTAATCTATGTTACTTTATAAATTCACAAGTTTATCTTATTTCCTGGTCAGATCATGCTCTAATAACCTTGGAGATAGGTGAGGATTATATTCCAGGGAATAGAGCACATTGGAGATTAAATGAACATATTCTGAAATCTGAAGAAAACTGTAAATACCTACAAAATCAGGAGTTTATCAATATAAATGACAACAATGAAGTCTCAATAGATACTCTGTGGTGTGCCCTAAAAAGTTACATGAGAGGGGTTCTGTGACAAACTTCCCTTCCTACATGAGTTTGCCACGAGCTCCTGGAGGAGCCTGCTTGCCAGCCTCCTGCCCACAGACTATGGGCCCCGCAGCAAAACCTGTAAAAGACTATTTAAAAGGCTCAGTTCATGTGATTTATATACTTTTGTACTCCAGAAAGAGAGGCCGACCATTATTCCTGACTCCCTGGAACTGTTTTGGGCATAGGACCATGTGCACAATCGGTCAAAATTATGACTTCCATGGACTGATCTGGGTGATTTTTGGATATGTTGGTCACCTAGATCAGGGCTATCAGGGGATGTAAGTGGTGTTTGTATGTGTTTTAAAGGTATTTTGAGGGTTTTGTAATATTGTATATTTTTCTGTGCCTGGAGATAATTGGGTTAGTTCAGTTCCTGACTTAATTATCTCTCAGGCACAGACGGGGAGTTTGTAACTTGTAACTAGTCCCCTCTCAGGCCCAGGAGAGGGAATATCCTGTTTGTGTGGGAGTGTCAGGGTGTGTTTACTTTATTGTAAAAAAGCAGGTCATTGAGCCTGGATATTCCTTTTACCCCTTCATGAAGTCTAGGCTCATGTTTGGGGATTGGAGAGCTCTAATCACTACTCTGCTAGAAGCAGGAGAGCTATAATCCCTGCAGCACTTGTGATTCGGGAGACTACTAACAGATATACTCAGCCGGAGTATAGGGGATCTGTTACAGGTTCTAATTAAAGATTACGCGGAAGTTCTTGAACAAACTAAAGCTCTCAAAAATGAAGAATTGAATACCCCCATAACCCCTGAAGAGATCACGGGGAATATAAAAAAGTCCCCAGGTTCTGATGGGTATTCAGTACTTTTCTACAAGAAATTTAAACCTTTGATTTCCCCTGTATTAGGTAGGCTGTTTAAAACTGAAATGTTCCAGATTCTAATTTCCCCTATATTAAAACCAGGAAAGGATGCAAGTTTTATTAGTAACTTCCGTCCAATATCTCTTATACATATTGATATTAAGTTGTTCTCTAAGATTACATCCGGGAAATATAATGTAATAGATAAAGCTTCTTGGACAGCAATTGAAAGGCAATCTTTCAAGACTATAGACCCCAGCTGCTTATTTTGGTTTGACTCATTAGTTATTAAAAATTTCAAAATTCAAATAGCATAATATTAGAACAATTGTTTCTTGAAAAATATCAAGGATATTTGATCTAATAAAATATCTATAGATATATTAACTGGGTACATCCCTAATGTCAATTTCTCTAAATCGAAAGAGGAAGGGTTTAACTGTATTAAAGACCTATTTAAGGGGAACAGAATTATGACCCTACGGGAAATATTAGTAAATAAGCCTCCTTTAAAAAAAAATTGAATGTTTCATGTATTTCAAAATAAAATATATTCTTAGTTATAAAAAAGTAGAAACTAGTATTTTTGATATATTTTTTGAGGGGAGAAAAAAAATCTTTTTTAAAGGACTAACAAGATCCTCTATGAATATAAACCCACAGAGAAATGAAAAAATATAAATAAATGGGAGCAAGAAATAGGGATGGAGTTCCCAGAAGAAGAATGGGCAAGGACATTTACACCTACAAAACATACTATACACAACATAACCATATTTGATGTTATTAAAATAATACATATATGGTATATGGTGCCCTACACAATTGCTAAATTCCATATTAATACTCATAATATTCATAGCAAGTGCTGGAGATGCAGCTCTGATATTGGTTCATATAAACATATATGGTGGGATTGCAAAAAAATATCTCCATTAAAAGACAAATTAGAAACAGTAATTGGAAAATTGCTGAGATTCCCATTTGTTTTTATTACGCAGAGTTTCCCTTTTTCACATAGATCTTCCTAAAAAAAATAAACCTTCCCAAATGCTGCCAATCCACATACTAATGGCAACAAAAATTTGTATTGCCAGACATTGGAGGACCTCAGACACCCCTTGTTGAACAGAAATTCAATCTCAGGTGAACTTTCAGTGTCTAATGGAAAAACCAGTATACCTAAACATGATGAAACCACCATGTTATTCTGAACTTTTATTTTTTTATTGGTTCGGTAGCTTTACCTACCGAACACCGACCACCCCCCCGGCTCATTAACTTCAAAGGGAACAGTCGATTAAGTGTGCTCCCTGTGTGGCCACCGTTCGTATAGTCAGATGCCACGTGCAGGAGAAAATGGCGGCCATCTTGTTCGCATGAAAGGAGGCAGCGGGACTTGGTCATCGAGTGTCTGGAACTAAAATCGGACACTCGACTTCTCGAACATCGGTCAAACTATACGAATGCCTGCTTCCTTTTCCCGAACAGCCAGGATAGTGCTGTTTGGTAGTTTTGTTCCTGCGAACTAGGGGAACAATCGCTGCTATAAGCCAGGGGGTACCATTTGTGCATTTGTTTTTTTTTTGAGACTTTACAAACTAGACCGACCGCACAACCTAAACTCATGGAACTATTTCTGGGCAGGAGTCTCATGTGCAGTCGGTCAAAATTAGACTTCCATAAATTTTCAAAACCCCTGAACTGATCTGGGTGATTTTTGGATATGTTAGTCACCCAGATTATGGCTATCAGTGGGTATAACATTCATAGGGACTTGTGTTTTGGGGTACTTTTTAAGTTTTATGAATTTTTTTTTTTTCTTGCCTGGAGATAATTGAGTTATTACAGTATCTGACTCAATTATCTCACAGGCAGAGAGGAGGGATTATATGCTTTTATTGAGAGTGTAACACTTTGTAACTATATTGTTATTGGTTGTTAACTTTGTGTTGGAGTCCTCCACCAGGTCCATGTGAGAGTGCCCCTTGCATGGAGACTTGCATAAAAAGCTAGTGTGGCACCATTAAACTTCATTCCTGTTGTACCCTTCATCTAGTCCAGGCTGATGTTTGGCTGATGTTTGGGTAACTGTCTACTTGCTGGGAAGAAACTACTTGGATGCTGCATTCATCTGGAATTGTTCGAATCTACACCCGAACTGCAAGCTTTAATCACTCAGGCTCAGCAGTTCGGGAGAAAATAGGCGAACTGGTATCTATCATACCAGCGTTCATAACACTAAATATAAATAATCTTGAGTTATACAATAGAATATGGAACCCATGGGAAAATGCTTAATATAGAATGGTTGTCCTAGGGAACTCCCTATATATATATCCATCTATATAGCTCCCAAAGGTTTCTTTGAATCCGAAGAACAAAATCATACACAATGTTTCATCCTGAAGCCCTAGTTATGTATATATAAACATTTCCTTCATTCCACTGCACCATAATGCCTTTGGATTATTGATTTGAAGATATTACAAGGGACATGGACCCCATCTGGTGATCTGCAGTGGGAGGAGCTATCATTTACTTACCTGTGCATAACACTGTACTTGGATTCTACAGCATTCCAAGCCAATTCTGTTTTCACTTGGGCTATTTTTGCCTTAACTTTGTAAATCGCTTTGCATTGACTTTGAATTATCACGTTAGTGAATAACTCTGTATCCTCCCTGTATCTTCATAATGACTCAACCACTGCATACATAAAGTCTCCTATGCAAACATAAAACTCTGCACAATAAAAAAGGCTGCTGGTTATGAAGTTGTTAATTTCCAAGAATTGTAAGGAGAGTTAATTTGTGGAATACAGGTAAGTCAGTAGAACTCTCAGTTTCCATAACAACATATGACCCCCAACTTATCATCATCACCACCATAGTCACACATAAGCTAAAACAATATTTATTCCGTCTTGAAAGGTCATAAGCAGAATTAATCAGTCATGGAAGACTACTTTTAAAAATGATTTACCTACAATAGACATTCAGTTTTGTATGATATTTCATATTATATTTCATTTCAGAATATGTGGCTATTCCTATGAGTACTAAGAATTCTTGATGCACGTTAAGCTATATTTGGAAGCTATGTGCCATATAAATTTAGATTTAAAACTAAGGCTTTACAAAATGTCCCATCAGAAGGACTTTCAGATACTTAAAAAAAAAAAAAAATCAACACATTTTTTGCACTGACTTGTCCCATAGTCACTAAATCTATGGATTGTTGGGACTTCAAAGTTAACTTCTAACAGTACGCCATAATGGCCTATATAAACAGACAGCTGACTTGGACTATTTTCCAGTAGAATTTAAATTTCACTTTGAATTAACACTTGCCATGTGCATGGTTTTTAACTGCTGTGTTTCCTGTAGATATGTGTGGTCCTAACGATATTACAGCAAACCACTAAATTCCTTAGAAGTGAAAGATATTTAACCTACATTTTCCTCTTGAGAATTTCCTCCATCTGTCTTGCAAATACTCACTCCATGTAAATTTCCCATAAAACTGGAGAAAATGTCCACATGGCTGATCAGTTTTGGTCATAGGAAATTATATTTTGCCTGAAATGACTTTTCAATAGCAACCTGTTTGTATAGCTAAGACAGAGTTAAGAGTTGAAGATTTCTAAGGTCCTCCCTTTCTAAATGCTTTCCTGTCCTCTCGGTCGACCGATGGCAAAAATAGATTATTTTATAAACTTCCTGGTTCTTTTTCATGAGTCTAGACAATAGGATTCCAGACTATCTATTCCTGAATGCTGATATACAACCTTTATGATGATAAATTATATCTTGGTCGTTGATATTTCCTTCCATGATTACAGATTACTTGACATGGTCATTCATTTTTGGACGAAATCTAATTTTTGGTTTTGTTCATTTGAAAACAATCAAAGGCTGAAATTGTAACAAATGTCCTGATGAACAAATGGGTCACCAAATACATTTTATTTGGATCCATTTGTTCATTTGTTGAGAACCGGCTACTGTTTTTAGTAAATGAATACCCACCCTTTATGGGTTTGTTGTGACTGCCAACTTTTGGTTTCATTCATTCACAGATTATGGCCATCCAAAATTCCATTAAAAAAAGAAAAAAATTGTATTGAATTCCAACCCAACCTAATATAATTAAATGAATTTAGGATGAACCATAAATATACAGACTGATTAATTATTAATTAAATTAAACTTCTACTGATAGATCTGATGAAAAGTTAAGGTAAAAGTTTATATGACGGAACACTTTTTTACATGCTCTCTCACAAGCTCTTCCTTTCTGTGCCTCCTTTGTAAGCCAAGATTCATGCCTTTTAAATCTGTCTCTAGTATTGTAGACTTCCTGCTGACCAAACAACTCCCCCTTCATAGCTACCACATCAACCTTGCAACTGACTGCTCTTTTACCACTATCCTGCTATATATTATCTTATATCATTTGCTAACCTGTATCTCTACCTCACGCTTTTGTTTTGTCTGTCTGCCAAATGAGTCAGAATTTTGTCTTCTCACCATTCTAATCAGTGTGCATTGTATAATGTAGATCCAATTAGTTGTGTTTTTCCTATCTCTAGAGGTCAGGAACCTGCTACAAGTCACCTCAGGTATATGTCATCCCTTCAGGCCCCAGAAGGTGACAAGCAGCTTCTACAAGCTTTCTCAAATGATGCTTCTCGATGATACTTTCCAGAGTCTATTGATCCATAGTAGTTACAGTTTGAGTGTAGCTGCAGGATTTAACAATCAGAGCTTTAAACACATAAAAGATAGGACAGGTGAGCATTTCTTCTTATTCCTGCTGCCACAACAGCTTTATATGAGCTTTGTATTGAAGCAACCTGTATCAATTGCATTGTATTTTTGTTAAGGTGTGCATGTATGTATCATTTTTAATCATGAAGACTTTCTCTCGAAAAACAAAAAACAAAGTTCCCATATCTCTTATTTTCTATCTGTCTGCTCCAATCTCTCTGTCACTAATGGTTTGTCAATACTGCTGTCTGTCTTATTTATATATTTTAATCCACCTGCCCCTTTACCTTCCTTAATGTCTGCCTTCTGTGTTTTTATTTATGCATCAATCTGCTTTTCTGTCTGACTGTCTGTCTGTCTGCTTGTCTGTCTGTCTGTCTGTCAGCTTGTCAGTCTGTCTGACTGTCTGTCTGCGTGTATGTCTGTCTATCTAATGTTTCTTGGGGTCGGTCAGTTTGTCTGCCCATCTATTTGTCTGTCTCTCATTGTTACAAATATGAGTTGTTAACTAAACAAGAGATCGTTTTTAACTAAAAATAAACCAGCAGTTACATTAATTTACCCTTAGTCAATTTACGTGTCAGCCCTTTTCTTATTCTAAAGAGAACACGACCTTAATTAAAACTACTGCAGGGACATGTTTGCAAACCTGCTCATTACTTCCTGGCTTCCAAATGGTAATGCAGGCAGCATCCATTTACTGACTGGTATGCTCCAGCAATCCTGATGATTAAGCATGTTTCCAATTGTAATATTTAATAATTAAGAACCTTTCAAGCTCTAAAAGCAACATGGATATTACCATCACCATAATTAAATAGAATCTACTCTATGATATTAGTTTCCATCGCATTGTAAATACCCCAAAAAATACCGAGTGTACACGGCTGAAACTCTAAGATGGCTGCCACAATGGAAAGTATTTTTGCTCAGGAGTACAGTTCAAAATCAGAAGTAAATTGGAGAGAATAAATGTTACCCTTGACTCTCAGCAATGATAAATAGCTACAGTGTGCAGCTTTGTCCTTTGTTTCAAAAAACAGGAACTGACACCTGCGCAAATGCTTACCTTACTATCATCGTCTTGGAATGATCGTCAAGTATCCCACCCCATGTATTCATTAAATATCTTTTATGAAAGCTGGTATATCTGCTTCAGACAATGGAGTGGGAAGATGAAATAAAGAGAGGTAAGGGAGCAATTCTGCAATATTTATATAAAGGCATAACATGGCATGAGGGGATGCTCTTAGATGACGAGAAACAATTCCTAAAATTAACATATGTAATGATTTTGCACCGTCGGGAAATTAGGTACATAAATGTGAGTAATTTCTGAAGGCAAATTCTACCTCACTCACTCTATGCACAATGCAGAACTCAGGAAAAAGAACCGGCTGAAGAAGAATCAGTTGTGCAATGTTCTTGTTTTGAAACACCTTTGCAATGTGTTGAGCATAACTCTGGCACTCAAAGGATTAAAGGTTGTTATGAACTCCAGCAAGATGGTTTGCAGTTCAGCATTTCTCGTCTTTTTCAGCAGACACAGCAATTGCATTGCCAGCACCTGCCCAAACTTATCTGTAATTAGATTGCTGTACCTTCCAAATAAAATACACAGATATCTGCAGATTCCTGAGGAAGGTCCCAGGATGAAGTGTCTGGTTCATTACTTGAGGCACGAAACCTATTTACCAAACCTATTAGGTAAAGAGGTTAAAGGAATGGAGGAATCTATTCATAACAAATAAAACAAAAGAAGGAGGCTGGGGATAGATTGTATATAATCCGTTTCAGATTCATTGTGATATCACATACAACGTTTCCACTCCTGAGAGCCTTCACCAACCTTAGATGAGCTGAAACCCCCAATATTTCTGCCAAGGATGACTTGATTAATTAATTAAAACATAATATTCTGTACATTTTTGGGAGTGTATTGTTTTAGATGTCATTGAATTGCATTCTATGCACAAAATAACTGATTTACATTAACATGCAAGCTATACATTCAACAAGAGATTTTTCGAAGTATTCTGTTCTAAAATTTGGAGCAAAATGTAAAAGGAGAGGCGTCACGAATATAATGTGTGCACTAGATACTCCGGTTTCTATGTTTTTTGCTCCACTTTTGGTACTTTACACCACTTTTAAGAATAGTACACTTTGAAAAATATCAAATGTTTCAAAAGACATTTACATATTTTTGTAAAAATAACTAAATACTGGTAAATCGTTAATTGCTATCTTAAAAAGAAAGAAACGTGATATTTGTCTGTGCCCTATTTACCTGCACATTATTGTGCAAATTAGAGAATGTGTCATGGGAAAAATATTTGTTCTTCTTTTATTCACATTTTCTCCTAAATATGTAGTGTTGTAAATGCATTATCTCTGAATCTTTGGCTTTAGTTATCTCAAATATATCTGTATTTTTACCTTAACAATGACATTGAATAGGCCTCCTCCTTGCATGTAGAGAGTAGTAGGCCCAAATAGAAGTCTAGTCTCTCCAAGGCACTGAATTACATACAATAGCATGTACTTCTACGTAGCATTAAGATACTGGAATGATAATCTACAGATAATCTGAACTGATGCTTAAGCTATTAACAGTTTTTTCACATTGTTATGAAATTCTGTTTTGTCAGCCATATCAGTTAAAGCTCCTCTTAAACTTTCCACTGGAAACTTCATTAACAAAACAGCTATGAAATGGTTTATTTAGAATTTAAAAGCAGAGGCAATTTTCCCCTGACAGTGCTACATGACTCTTAGTACGATACTTTATAACGCACTAACACGCTCTGCAGCGCTGTTTATGGGTACAATTGGTACAAATAAAAAGACAAAGGTACAATACATCTAAGAGACAGTGGATGGTGAGGAGTTTACTCCCAGAGGAATTTACTATCTAGATGGGTAGCAGGAGTGAGAACTATGATGTGGGGCCTGCAAAGTGACATGAGGGGATTTATTGCTTAAGTGAAATGCGTTATTTGCTGAGTTTAGTGGTAGGCTTTCCTGAACAAGAGTGTTTTTAGGGAGAGTGTAAATGAACACAAAAATAGGGGAAGGTATGACAGTGTAGAGAAGTGTGTTCCAGAGACAAAAGTAGATACAAGCAGGTCGTGGTTAGATCTTAAGAGGTAGTGTTTAAGCTTTTGGCTAAGACATTCCTGAATACAGCATTAATTTATTTAGTAAATTTAAAGTGAAACTCTGATTTTTTGCACAACCCAATTATTAATTAAAATGTAGGTATTTGCCCTGCAATGACCTCACATTACTTTAACTCCCAGGATGCAACACACAAGCCTGTAGCATGTGCCCGGAGGCATGTTTTACAGTTTGCTGCTATCTTCAACAGTGTTTAGTGTAAGAGGTATTTTCAGAAAAGTGAGAGCTCCCCTTAACAGTAGTATTCTCTGATAGCATTACTACAATATTTTAAGGAAACATATGAGAAAACAGGTTACGATTTGTTATGATATTGCACATCTCTTTATTTCTCTATTTAAGGGGATATATTGTGTAAACTCTATTTCCCCTAGTTCCAAGATATTTTATTTTCATCATGAAACATCGAGATACAAACTTGTGTTAATAATGTAATAACTCTTCCAGTGGGTTTGCTTTATTAGTGCCATTAGACTGTGGTAGATTGTATAGACAATGAAATGGTTCCAATTTAATATCTCTTCCCAGCATGAAGAGGATTGTTTTTTCAACATGTTTTTCCCAGATTCTCCTTAAGTGTAGCCAATGCCTCCATATATGGATATATTTGCCTTATAAAGTGCGGCTATAGACATGCTTGAGTTTTATTTTGCCTGAAAATAGTATAATAAAATCTAGAAATAGAGTTCGATTCCATAATTATGATATTTATAGATTTCAAGATGTCATGTTTATTCTAACTTTTCAGTATTTCTATAAATGGATGTTTAAAAAAAAAACAAAAAACATATATATATATATATATATATATATATATATATTATTTTTGTAGTGCATAGAACGGTATACAAGTGTTGCGTGACATTTTGTGAGAAAATTAATGCAAGTCATAACGATGTGACAAAATATCCATGAGATACTGCACTGTTTTTAGTAATGTAGAACAAGTTAAATTTATGCATATATTTTGTGGTAGTATAAACAGTGATGTAGGACACAGATGAGAAATAAGACATCAACATTATCTTTGGTGTAATGAATCAAGCAATATATATGCATAGGTGCATGCATATTAACCCCTTCAGGACACATGACATGTGTGACATGTCATGATTCCCTTTTATTCCAGAAGTTTGGTCCTTAAGGGGTTAAACTAGGTATAGTGTCCCCCAACTCAACAAGGTAGACTTAGGGAATTTAAAGACGTGGCGATAGTGCAATACACTGTGGGGGAAGAGGAAGGGGTGCAAGCTTGTCTCCGAGGGCTAACCTGGATCATCCTATACCCCTCTGGGGCAGATCACAGTCCAGTTTTAGTGAGGCAGCCATCTAGCACTTGAGACCAGATGGTGGTTGGGTAAGTGACATCCTGGAGCGTGTTGAAATGCTGACCAGTATTTGTGATGCAGCTCGTGTTGACTCATATTCTCAGGAAGGAGCAGGGTATTGCTCTCGCTTGTGTAGGGCTGAGGGTCTTCTTCTCATGGTAGGAGCCTGTGCTAGATGGCATGTGCGCCTCCGCCATCGTTGGGTGCAGCTTGGGTCTTTAGCAGCCCTCTTCCTCTGGGGGCTAGGTGGGAGCCTTTGGGGTAGAGGGGCACGTGGGATCTGCTGGTCAAGTCTGTGTTGGCGCTCTGTAATTCTTTTCCAGAAGTCCTCGAAGAGCAGGTCAAGCCTGGAGAGGATGTCTGCCCCAAGCCTGTCTGCAGCATCCACCATTTTAGGTGACACTGTGGGCTCTCGTGTATTCAGCTTGTCTGATGTGTGTCCACAGGTAACTATGGCTGTGATTTCTAGTAGTTGGGGGCACCGGGATAACCCCCACTGGTGGGGGTGGACTCTGTCCCAAGGGACGTAGAGTGGAGAGATCGGCCACCTCTCTCACTTCCCTGCCCTTGGTTAGGACGCAATGCATGATCTCACTTGTGCTGCCCAGTATGCTCCGCGCAGGCTGCAAAAATCACACTGGGGAGCCTAGGAATGTTTCTGGCGATTTCCCCATAACAGCTTGTCTGGATTTAGTGGGTATGTTGCTTAAAGAAAACGTTTTTGGGGAGCCGTGGCATGGAGCCCATGCAAAGTGCGTCCATCCAGAATAGTGGTTAAGCCCCGCCCCCAAATGTTTGTTTTTTTTTAAATCAAATTATATTCTCCTACTCTAGTCAAAGTAAAATAAATATTATTAGCTGAATGATGAACCTTACCTGCTACAGCTCACAGTGGTTATGGTAACAGCTCTGTTTGTTCATGGATAAGGGGATAGCGCCTCACCATGTATTCTGGTTGTATATGTAAAAAATGAAGAGATTGAGAAGGATATAGTGTAATATTTTTCACAAAGTGGGAGAGTGAAAAGAAAAGAAAATGCACATACAAATTTGTGGCGCTATCAACAACTCCACTTCTATGCGCTAGTGGTAAAATCCCCCCTTCTGGATTTTTGTTATATTCCTCAGTTCCTCTGGATAATCTGGGATGTATAAAAATTGACTAATTAAACTGTATAAAATAAGATTGAATTTACATATTCTGGAGCCTATATGTTGGCTTCTAAATTGAAGGGTGGAGTGGTAAAATCCCCACTCTGTGATACTGGTGAGCAAAGTTATTTTGTGTGTGGTATGCAATAAAACAGAAATAAAAAATATAGTGTACACTGTGATATTTATTGCAAATCAAAGGAACATAACTTACATAGATGGTGCAAAAATGGGTTATGATAGCATAGGTGGTATATTCCCCACCAAGGAATGTGATGTCCAAGGGATGATGGAATAAAAACAGGGGGGTCTAGAGTGTCTTGAATAAATATATTGTATGAAATAAAGTAATGGTCCAGGCACTCAAATTGATAGCAAAACAGCAGCTTTATTGGAGCAAACATGCAGAAACTTTTCGACCCGGCCGGGTCTTTGTCACAGCTTGACAAACCGGGAGCTTGACAAAGACCCGGATCGCGTTGAAATGTTGCTGCATATTTGCTCAAATAAAGCTGCTGTTTTGCTATCAATTCGAGTGCCTGGACCATTAATTTATTTTATACACTTTACGTGAGGTCTGGTCTTCCCCGGATCTGGTGCAACTTGGTAGCCTGGTGAATGCGGTTTCTTTCTAATTTACTACTATTAAATAATTATATATTCCCTTTATTCTAACACACAATAAAAGAATTGAGCTTGATGGCTGTTTCTCAGAGTTCGCGTTTTCTAGAATTGATTTTCTAATAAACACAATTCTGTTATGTTTGACGATAGTTGACTTACAATAACATACAGTCTATTGTTCACAAGCCACGTGCAAGTCACATATACTCCATGGTAAAATCTATGCTTCAGCCATTCCCTAGTTACTACATATATTTTCAAAATCCGACAACATTCATAAGAATTAATAGTACAAATTGTATAGGTGGTGCACAGGGAAACAAATGCACGGTGCTGCTAGAATAACCCGAGTATAGCGTCACCACACATACTCAAAAACCGAGATATAGTGAAAATGAAAGGTACAAGCGCACACAGAGTATATTTAAATGTTACCTGTAATGTATATACAATTATGGTAACTGATGGTTGTTTTTTCTTGTATACATATACAAGGGATACAGATTGCCTATATAGAAATATAAACAAACAAGCAAAACATAGTGTAACCTGGGCATAAAATAAAGTAAAGTGGATGTTAAAGTTGAAACCACTCACAATTTTCTCTGCCAATTAGAAGTATGCTCTGGACTTATAGAGCATAAATGCTTTTCCCAAGAATAAGGATGGTCTTCTCCTTTGAATGGATCCTCCAGTTGGTAATTACCCAGGATAATGGAAATTAAAATCAGGAGCCAGGAGTTGAAGATGTATATAAAAATGAATTTATTTTTTAAACTTCTTAAAAGCAAGATAAAGTGCACAACGCGTTTCAACCATAAACATATGGTCTTCCTCAGGTGCTGATAAACATACAAATGCATACAAAACCGTTTATACAGGTAGTAATATATATTCATAATTACATAATTAATTGCACATGAAACATAAAGACCTCCCTCTCCTTATATGGTCATGACCGGATGTGTGTTGCCACCTCCAATATGGCCACACATCCGGTCCGGACAAAACCGGACGCCATCTTATTGGGCCAGGCTATCAACCTATTGACAGAAATTGAGGAGACAACAATTGATTGTGATACTAGGGCTTTGTGCAATGTAGGGTATAGCAGTATAATGTCTCTATCATAGTAAGATGCCTGTTCAACATTTGTGTTACTATATAAGAGGTAAGTTTGCTTTGTGTGCTATAAATCTGAAATATCATGATTCCTTGCTCGTATTAGAGAAGCAATGCTTAGTGCACATCAACGTGTTTGATGACTAATATTGCTCGTAAGTACAGCTATGTAATGAGACATATTAGAGGCTGGCAGAAGGTAAAACACACAGGCACACTCTGTTTAACATTAAAAGCAGCATTATGAAAATATGAGAAGAATCTTTAATGGCCTGCAGAAAAAAATTACACATTACAGCTTACCTAATATTCTAATGACATGAATCTCAATTAAATATTGAAAAACTGGAAGAAGAGGGTGTCATCGTTAGGATAAAAATCTAAATAAATACAGCTCCTCTTTTTTCAACAACTGTTTGGTTTCTTTAATGAAAGAAATTTAAATAATGGAATGATAAGTACTTTTTGTGAAGGTTCTTATTATTTTATGGGAATTTTATTTATAAGTGTTGAAAAGCCTAGGGAAAGAAAAGAAAAAAAATGTTGATTATTTAAGCATTGACTTAAGATGAAGAAATTGCTACACACAGGAAGTAACAGGATTTACTTATATTGGCCACGATTTACACAGTGTTTTAAGGCCATGTTCTTTTTTTCACAAAGATTTCCACTAAAAGCTTATATTTCTTTCTGCCCATAGTGTTACAAAAGGGTCATATAATTTATAAACACTTCTAAGTATCTAAGCATGGCACTGATTTCAGCTAATATGTTTAATAATCTAGACATTCAATTTAGGTAGTGGGTGCTGTTGCACCATTTTCTTTCTAAATGTATAGAAATAGAGTTTTTACATTTTAGAATTTGACACAGAAAATGCAAATCTTGAATTTTTGGGGAACAGTCCTTTTGGGATCCAACGTCCTCTTTTCTTTTGTTGTCGTGCTTTTTTTTAGTTGTTTTGAATTTTTACTCCACAATACATACATGAAATGCATTAATAAATGAAATTGCGTGAATTAAATATCCAGCTAATAACACAAATCGCTATTTATTGCTAATTGAGTAGACAACATATTCTTGAAATAATCGCACCTAATCACACATTTCCTTCATTAATTGTTTGCTTTTTGCCAATAGACATTTTGGAAGCATTTTAATGTTTATCAAATCTCTAACATGGGCCAGTATTTTTTTTTTATCACAGTATATCTCTGTTCATTTTATTTATTACATTGTGTTGTAATTTCTTTTATACATTTATAATATGAGTTTTGGAAGCGAAATGAGTAACAACTGATTATCATGTTCCTTCATGAAGAAATAGACTGATGGATCGTCAATAGATGGATGGATGGGTGGTGGTATGTGGATAGATGGGTGGATAAAAATACACAGCTTCTTTTTGCAATAAAAAGATCTGAAATCATTTTTGATGGTGCTACTTATAGTTGGAAAGAGGAGTATAAGTGGTGAGTACATTGATTGTGATACTAGGGCTTTGATAATATGAACATTTGGTGGACTTTATCAGCTCCTATTGTCACATATTTTTTTTTTCATCATCTAACAAAATGAGTTTGTAATACACCAGGTACTAACAGTTCCCATAGAGGCATTTTACAATACACTTAATGATTGTTAGTTTTGGGGGAGCTCTTTGAATGTTAGCAGTAACTAGCTATTAAATTCAAAATCGATGCACATAGCCAAGAACACTTATATGATGGAAGATTAAATGCATCACTACACAGAGAATATGTCCACGATTCATGTTATTGGGACATTCAGAGGCTGTTGTGCTTTTATTTGATTCATTAACATTCTACATAATATTTCATTTAATAGTGCAGATATATTCAGTTCTTTTCGTACCTGTAATAAACACATTTCCTTCAACTGTGCCCCATCTTTTTACTGCATCCTAGATCAATTAATGAGCAAGAACACTGTCATAAAATGGTTCTTACATCCTCCCTGCCCAGCCTCCTTCCTCTAAAGCAAAAACAATACTTATGGATTTCTAATGACTGTCATACAAAGGGCCATCCATCATGAGATTCCTTGGCTGGAGTGATTTTTACAGCTACTTATGAAATAAAACGAAAGCATTTGGCAAGAGTTCTAATGTAACTCTCTGTCCTCTGTCAGCACATGAAAAAGGATACGGACGAGACAGCTGAAGATGAACCAGACATGAGTCATACTTAGAGGGAGATCGAGTGTGGGTTTATCATTAAAATATAATTAAAAAAAAACCTTCTTTTCTATATTTTGATTTTAAATGTTTTCACTTAAAATAATGTATTTTTGTAATGCAAAGAAATATATTTTTTAATTGACATTTATTGTGTGTAAGGGGTTTGCACAAAAATAACATTATTTTTTTAAATTTATATATTTACTTTTCTATGAAATAGAGATTGCAACTGAACATTCAAGGTTGTTATGGTCTATGTAAAATGACCAATGACCAGACACCTAGCAAGGGCTGCACAGATTTTGGGTTTCGCCACATGCTTTTGGATTACGACTCATGTTATGGATTTAAAACCTGTGTTTTAACAATGCTCCATTGGTAAGAAAATGCAGAAAGGCAGGGTGAAGTTTGAAACATGATGCCTGTCTGTGCTCATTTACATATCAAGCTTGTAATTCTGGAAAAATGTGGAAATATGATTTTGCGGAATTACTACGCCCAAAGACATTTCCCAAGGTTCCACTTGAGAAATGCAGACAATGCACAACAGTCATTTTTTTTTTAATATACTTAAATCTGTATGGCATGTTATTAGATTGCTTTTATATATATTAAATTTTAAATATATATATATAAAGATTTTTTGAATAGCATTGTTCTTAAGGGAATAGCAAAGCATGTTCTATTCACATATAAACAAACAGCATATTAGGCAATACTAAATAATGTCTTAACCATATGAGTCACATGAAAAAGAAGGATATAGAAAGCAAAAGTATACAAGCACTCAAACACAACATACTACACTACAAATGCACCTGCTCCTTATAATAAAAAACAACACAATAAACAAAGTAAGGCACATGTATTAATTTAAACATAAATGGTTATGGCTAAAGCGTATAGTGTACTGGTTAGGATAAACAAAAGGCCACTATAGGCACCCAGAGTACTTTATCTCAAAGAAGTGGTTTAGGTGTCATGTCCTGGAGGAACAACAGTGTTCACATTGCAGTTAAAATGCCTGTAGTGGTTGTCACTATAACGACCACTAGAGGTGCTTCCTTTTATAAATTACATGGTCTCATTGAGATCATCTGATTGGCACATTGTGGTGTTTTGATGCACTTACCTACTAGCCTCCTAATGCTTTCTTATGGGAAAGCATCGGATGACTGACATTAACTACAATGATGATGTCAGCCAATGAGGCAAAGCTTTCCCACAAAGATTGGTGCAGTGAGGGCTAAAAGTTAAGTAAAACTCACCGTTCCAACCCTCACCGGGGGACACTAGAATAGGCAGATAAAAACGATAGCGTTGCTTTATAGGTAAAATAAACGACTCACAATGGCTGAGTATGAAAGCTGGATTTGTGATTTGATGTTCCTTCCATGCCCCCTCAAAAAAAAGATATGACTGATAGGAAAAAATATGATTGATAGATAGGGGACAGCCACTAAATGTTAGTTTTAAAGAGTGAGAAGTGACCAGTAGAATGAAAAAAAAAAAAATATATATATATATATATATATATATATATATATAATTTATATATGATATAAATGTAGATTTAATACTGCTCCACCTACATCTCCATTTGTGACTTTCTTTTACTTAATCTGTGAACCAAATGCTTGAAAATGCTCCTATCAAACCTTGAACTCTTTGTCATGTTCCTCAAACCATTCCTGAACAATGTTTGTAGTGTGGCAGGGTGCATTATCCTGCTGAAAGAGGGCACAGTCATTAGGGAACACGATTTCCATGTGAAGGTGTAAAAACTAGATGAGTGGATGTTCATGTGGAATCTTCTTAATTTCTTCTTATCTTCAGTTGATTGATATATATACGTCTTTTGTATATATAGTCTTGGGCCAAATGCTCGCCACAATAATATATGTCTATATTATTGAAAAGTAGTAATACGCAATCTGACTTACGGTTTCTTCAGGTTTATTCTTTGTTACGGATACATAATAAAACATAATAAATGATGTTACAGGATTATGGACATTCAACAGCAGATGGTAATTGCTGGACTTCTGATGGGAAAGTTACATCGTTGTACAGAGCCAAACCAAGCCAAGACAGAGAGCGACCTTGTGTCCCTCTGTTACTATATAGAAGTATTCATACTAACGTCAGCATATAACTCTAGCCATATAAGGACAAAACCCCCGAATCCACATTCCAGAGCTCTCGGACAAAGAAAGCCTTGTGACTTATTGATACCATCTGTTACTTATGTCAATCCACACATCCATATATATATAATCAATAGAAACATAGAATATGCAATATTCTACAGAAGGGGTGTTTGTGGTCTACAACAATCTCTTCATAAGTGGTATATGTCAAAGTAACATTCACATGAATGCCAGAATCTACGGTTTCCCAGCAGAACATTGCCCAGAGCATAACACTGCCTCCGCCAGCCTGACATCTTCTCATAGTGCATCCTGCTGCCATCTCTTCCCCAGGTAAATGATGCATATGCACCTGGAAATCCACCTGATCTGCAAGAATATATGATTATCAAACCAGACAGCCTACTTCCATTGGACATTCTACATTCCCTCTGTTTATGGTTTGTTTTAAAACCATAACACAATGTCACTAACCTGTCCATTCATACATCACTTGTATCACATTCATTGAGCATAGAACAAGATGTAGTCACAACTTTCTATTATATGAGAGTTCTTAGAAGGTTGAGTTTCTATCCCTCATACTGCTTACTTTACTTCAAAACTCCCTCTGTTTCAGCTATGTATTGATATCCATATCCATGTTACATCATAACTACTTGAACATAATATGTACATATATATAACAATAATAAATGAATAAAATAAAATATTTACAAATGTTGATCCAATAAACAATAAAGCAATCAGAAAGATCTACCTGCTATGGTACAGTCATATCTTTGTAGATAACAAAATCAAGATCATAACTTTCTAAATAATAATAACTGTTTCACTATCATATTCCTACAGACACATATAGTATAGTATTTTCATTCTCAATACCTGATATTATTTAAGTACTAATACCTGCATTACTATAATATCCTGTCCAATTATATTTCCATGAATCATATGGTTTCTAGCAACCTTAAAATCTTTCGGTCATTTGTATTCATGAATTACATTCCTATACCATTAATACCACCTAGTGATGATTGTATCAGTACTTTACAATCAAAGTATTTAATTTGTATATTCAGTAGGCTCTAACTACCTGAAATATATCAACACTACTTATAAGTCTCATTCAAAGGATGTGTTATCAACCATGAAGTTCTATAATAATTCTTCAAATAATGTTCATGGTGTTGACAATACTTATTGTTCTAGAAATTCTCCACCCAGAAATCTTTCTATCATAGATTTGTTTTTGTTTACATAATTATAATTTTCACTAAAATTCCACCTTGTAGTAACAAACTTTTCATTCAATAGAAACATGGTTTACTTTAAAAGAACTTGGAAAGAATACTTTAAATTCATTAGCATCACTCTCTTCATTAGCATTGTGATGACTTATTAATGTAATACATCTTAAAAGCAGGATTGTCCTAATGTTCTGACCAATCCATATTCCTTAGTACACTTCAACTGACTAAAATAAAATAAACAAAACTTGGGGTCATACTGCCCAGAAACTCTTATTCCTAGTCTGTGTCTAACAAACTCAAGGAAATCATAAAACAACTTATAACAACGTATTCATTGGATACCATCATATCCAGAAACCTATTCTCCCTAGTCCATACCTTTATAAACTTAGGTCAAATATAATTGTGTACTATACTCTTAACTAAACTTCAATTCAATTCCTCTTGGATTTCTGAACTCTTATATCCAAAGCATTCTTAATGTATACCATTACTTAATATTAATCATAATAAATTATCCTTCCTTAGTTTTCTTCCTTATGTTACCATTGTTTGTTTCACTTCACCTTGATATAAACAAATTATTCATTATATTTAATCTATGAAATCCTATTGAACGCAATCTTTGTAGTATTAAATAACCATGATCCTTATTTTATGAACTTCATATTTTATCTACATATTGATACTTCTCATTCTATGTATAGGTAATAATGTAATAGTTCTCTTCATAATACTATCCTTTCATAATTTTCTAAGTACTCTCTTTTGGTATTAATACTCATAACTGTTATATAACTTTTCATTGTCTCTTTTCTTTGTTAATATTTAGGAATTTATATGTATGTTAATGTCAATCTTTTGTTTCTTTGTAAGTCTGTTAATCTTCTGTATCGAATGAACTCTGTAGAATCTTCCATCACAGTTTGCAGATCAGATGAAGTCTCTTTCCAACAGTCGATGTCCAGTTGTCTGAAGGAATGCTTTCCTGATTTATTGCCACAAGGATCTGTCACGCTTTACCAGATCAGTTATTTCTGTCTATTTCGTTGCTTCATCCACACAGCTGCGCAGTTCTGGGCTGGATGATTGCCAATCTCTGCCACGTGCTTGCTTCTAGAATTCACATTGTATCTTGTGCTTTTGTCTCAGTTGTAGAAAATAGTCTTGTACAGTCTTTGTGATTTGGAAACTTTCTTTTTCTTACAAACCACATTTCTTCTATGACAGTCAGTCTAGATTCTTTTTTTCTCTTCAAGTTTGTTTTCCCAGTTCCAAAATAGCTTTGTAACTCGATTCTTCTCTCTCCCCCCTTGAAGTGGGAACAAAACTTGAATAGAAGACTGGCTGGCTGGCCAATGTAAAAACTAGATGAGTGGATGTTCATGTGGAATCTTCTTAATTTCTTCTTATCTTCAGTTGATTGATATATATATACATCTTTTGTATATATAGTCTTGGGCCAAATGCTCGCCACAATAATATATGTCTATATTATTGAAAAGTAGTAATACGCAATCTGACTTACGGTTTCTTCAGGTTTATTCTTAGTTACGGATACATAATAAAACATAATAAATGATGTTACAGGATTATGGACATTCAACAGCAGATGGTAATTGCTGGACTTCTGATGGGAGAGTTACATCGTTGTACAGAGCCAAGCCAAGCCAAGACAGAGAGCGACCTTGTGTCCCTCTGTTACTATATAGAAGTATTCATACTAACGTCAGCATATAACTCTAGCCATATAAGGACAAAACCCCCGAATCCACATTCCAGAGCTCTCGGACAAAGAAAGCCTTGTGACTTATTGATACCATCTGTTACTTATGTCAATCCACACATCCATATATATATAATCAATAGAAACATAGAATATGCAATATTCTACAGAAGGGGTGTTTGTGGTCTACAACAATCTCTTCATAAGTGGTATATGTCAAAGTAACATTCACATGAATGCCAGAATCTACGGTTTCCCAGCAGAACATTGCCCAGAGCATAACACTGCCTCCGCCAGCCTGACATCTTCTCATAGTGCATCCTGCTGCCATCTCTTCCCCAGGTAAATGATGCATATGCACCTGGAAATCCACCTGATCTGCAAGAATATATGATTATCAAACCAGACAGCCTACTTCCATTGGACAGAGGTCATCATGTGCCCTCTGACTGGTCTGTTGCTATGCAGCCCCATACACAGCAAACTGTGATGCACTTTGTGTTCTGACAAATTTTTATCATGGCCAGCATGAAGTTTTCAGCAATTTGAGTTACAAAAAGAGTGCTCTGTATATAGAAGGCGCTTAGTAGATAGACCAACAATAGATGCAGGTAAAAAGGATAGCAGCTCGACACACGTGTAAATACCCCCAAAATTTACATGAAGTATAATACAAAAACCGATAACCCAGGTGGAACCAACCACTAATGGTATCTCTCAGTGGAGCGCTAGAAAAAGCAAACTTACCCCCCTATATATATTGGGGAAGTGTACAATAGTATGATTCCTATATAGTAAAGAGATATATAAAATAGTGAGGTATATCAAAGTCCAGTGGTATACACAAGGAAATAATAGGGACCACACTCACATGGTTTAGAGCCACATACGGACAGGCTCAAATCACTCTGATGTAGGTATATCAGGTAGTACCCAAACCTTCTTGCAGTAACTGGTTAATATTCTCACCCAAATGGAAAAAAAAACAAGAGAGAGCTTCCTTATGTAGTATAGCCAGGAAATACTGCTACAAACACACATATAATATGAATTGATTGCTCACCTTGCAAGGAGCCAACTATACTAGGCTCTTGGTGTTAAAATGTATGTGCTATTCAGGAGAGCACAACCCCTCTTGAATCCAGGAAACAGCAGAGGACTAGCAGATATTGGTACATTAAAATAACATATTTATTAAAACAATAAACAATCAAATATACAGTGATACCAGTCCACCAATGTAGTCCACTTCCAAGACGCGTTTCGCCTATACGGCTTTATCAACCGATTGATAAATAGGGGGGTAAGCTTGCTTTTTCTAGCACTCCACTGAGAGATACCTTTAGTGGTTGGTTCCACCTGGGTTATTGTTTTTTTTGTATTATAATTTGAGTTACAGTATAGCTTTGCTATATGATCAGACAAGATTGGCTAGCCTTTACTCCCCTCGTTGTGGCTGATCAGTGTGTAGTGTGGTATATTTTGCTCACAAGATTGTCTACAGTAACACAATCCTGGCACACAAGCAAATAGTGGAAGTGGCGGAATATTTTTTTTCTTCAGTCAATATATTTGCATTTATAGGTTTGAAGTTGTAAACTCTGCTGTTGTGTTTGCTGTGGAGTGGTAAAATTCAAACCAAGTACTCATTCAGTCATTGAGGAGAGACCACCATCACATGGGATTTGCTGTACTGGACACAAAACAACTGTGAGCAGATATCAAAGGATGTTATATATTATATGTATGTCTACATATAAATGTATCTGGGCACACATGTATGTGTTTACGAAACCTGCCTGAGTATGTGTGTATGAATCCATATGTGTATTTGCGGAATTAATAATATATTTGTGTATATATATATATATTTTTTATTATTTTATAAAAATATGATAGATTTGAGCTTACTCTTTTTTACATATCATTTTTAGTACCTTTATGTTTGCTTGTAATTTTTAGCATACTTTTATGCCATTAATTTCCCGAAGCAAGAAATTTGTGTTATATAAAGATATTTTCAGTCACATTGATGCAGAATTTAGAAATCTATTTATTGTAACTAATGATCAAAAAATATTATCTGAACAAATTCTACATATTTTTTTCCAACTTATTTATTGTGAACTAACGCTTGCAGTCTGTTATTTAATGACCAGATGACAGAGCTTATTTGCAGATATCATAAATGTTGAATAGTTGTGTTTGTGCCTATAAATTCCTTATTTTTAATATTAGATTTTTAAACCTGAGGCTTGATATTTTGGATAATACATTGTTAATTTAGCTAAATCCAATAAAGTTCAGCATGCCAATGGATTGCTGAAAGTATCCATTGCAGTTCTGAGTTATCTGTATATTTTATTTTACATGAATAGGTTAGATATATTTATTTTCCCATGTCTGCCGATGTTACCTATATGAACCAAATGTAATCACACTTTGATAGATCAGATCCATACATTCCCATTCTCATAGTAGCAAATGTTTATTAAAGAGTTTGCAGAGGCAAGATCTACACATATATATACCACAGCATATCAACAAGGTACTTTAGTATTGATTAGCTGCTAAATGAAGAAAAGATGATCAATAGCATTTCCTTAGGGAGTTGTATAAAAATACAAAGGCCTACATAAAATGATGTAATCTCACAAATACTAATGATTCATCGCCTTTGTTGCCGTAAAAAAAAAAATGCACAATAGTTTTGATTCTAAACATTATTGAGTATTTTTCACATATGGTAGTTCAATGGTTTCTGCAGTGTATTGTATACCATAGTATTGCGTAGTGTACTAAAATATCTTGTAAATAAAAGAACTGTTATAGCTACAGGCATTTTATGATAGGTTGTTCACCAATTTATTTTGAATCAATTTTAATTACTCTTAAATTTACACAACAGTCATACAAATGTCAACATACAGAAATGCTAAGTCAGACAGAGGTCAGGCGATGTGTCAACACTTTGTCGTAGGTTTTTTTACTGTGGTTTATTGACGTAACATGTGGCGCTTAGACATTTTTGCTTTTTGAGCAATAATGAAGTATCAGGACAAAATGATGGACTGCAATTAAAAATAAATAAATAAATGTAGACATTAAAATGAGGTGTTGGACAGTAATTGCATTACAAACATTCAGTATATTGAATCTCCTGGTTTGAGGACAGCCAGTGTTAAAACTCTCTATTTGGAACAGTCATTTAGTAATCCCAAAAAAAAAGAACTTAAAGAGATTCATGGCCAAATGACAAGTTAATGTTGTGAATTTATGCATGACTTGCCATAAGAAACACAAATTAAGAAAATACCCGATAGAGGTAATTAAACCGTGTGATAGGTAAACTAGCTGTTTATGATATCTGAGATCATTAAACTGTTGTAAAAATCCCTAAGACTGTGGGATGACCAGAGTGTTACATGTAAACAATTTATTTCAATTCCATGATCGCTTAGCCAGATGACGCACTAAAGAAGCAGATGTTAGATCAGTGTTATTAGCATCTAGAAGTCTGGAGCTGAATCATAGAAGTCTGGAGCTGAATCATATGTTTTTAGTTTGTCTGTAAACACATACATATCATATAGAAATGTACTACACTTGATCAAATCACAAACAAGGGGTTTAAATCATTATTTGGTAAATTAAGTGTGACATTATAACACCTCATGACATATGTTTATATATTGATTATTATTTTGTACAAGATATGAATCATTCATAAAACATTGATATGCTTTCAAGTGCTAGGTCAACCAAAAACAGTGTTTTACTAGAATACCCACATCCCGCATGTACTGCCCTGAATAATGTATTGCTCAAACCAGCATGATGAATGTTCATGGTAAAGTATAGATGGTGTTTCAATATCAAATTCGGACATTGTCTCTTTCATACATTTTACCACCCAGAAGCTCTCTGCGATTTTATTTTAAGAGGTACACTTTGTGGACTACAAATATCCTGAGATAACATTTACTGTACATATTCTTTTATGATGAGCTTAATGTGTAATTTATTATGCATTTTTTTAATTTGTATCATCCTTGCTTGGATTAGTTTACTATTGTAAATATTGTCAAATATCGCATTTAAACAGTAGAAAATAAATAGGTTGCTGATGGGAGGCTCATTGGAAAATAATTTGTAGCTCACACATGCAAATTAATACTGATACATTTTTTTAGATACAGATATCTGAGTTGAAAATTACATTTGAGCACCTATGGACGATGATATAAAGAAGACACTATTTCATGTTTGAAATTATTTTAAGTGTAAGAGTGAAATTATCACTGCAATTTTTATAATGGTCTCATCTCATTAATAATTTTAGAAGTTCAGATGATCCTCCAGGCCTTGGATATGGTGTGATAAATTGAAAATGCCGCAATGAACTTGATGCCAGAAGATATTACAGAAAATCCAATAATTGCTAATCACATACACTTTTGACCAGCAGTGAAAACACCCGACTAGTCATTTATTCATCCCAGTTAGATTTTTTTCTTTTAGACACAAAATTATTTATTATGCAGTATGCCAACATACCAAATTATATGAAGAACATCAGTGTCACAAAGTTTTAACTTTTATTTTTTATACTTACATATACTTTAGCTAAATATTTTGTGGGAACTGGTAAAAAAAAAACATAATTATGGCAAGTTGGATAATATATTTCAAGTATACTCTAAGAATTACAAGCAGCAATATTTGTAAATATTTAAGTTTAGTTAATTATTAGACTTGGAGATTAATTCCTGACCAAATTTCCAATTAGTTGAATTTAGACTGATCGGCAGAATTTCTGACCTCTTAGCTAAGAAATGTACTCAAATTATGAGCTAACCGAACTATGCAATGCTGAACATAGATGGGGGTTGGGTCAATATTCTGTATTCTGCCCATGTCACCAAATAAAGAAGGTATATTAGGAGACAGTGGGCAATAAAGGGAAAAACAGGAGGATAAGTAAATAAAAAATAAAAACTATATATATATATAGGTTTAATAAATATGTATGGTATAGATATAAAAATATTTTACTTCCCACAGTAGCCTGGTGGGAAACAGGCTACTGTCAGTATACTGCTAAATATATACACAATGGGCAAATCAATGTGCTGTAAAATATATACACAAAATAAATATAATGGATACGCAGTCGTTTTTAAATAATAAACTTGCGCACAGTGAGAATTTTTGGTTCTGTAGAAAGATTTTTTTTCCTGGAAATAGAAAAAGCTTCCAAAATTTGGTTGGAATATTTATATTGTGTATATATTTTGCAGCATGTTGATTGGCCCATTTTCATGTCTTTCTGGTTTGTTCTTCAGATCCAGTTTACAATTTGATATTTGGCCAAGCTGAACCGTCATCCAACCAACTTTAGGAAACTTTTTCTATCTCCAGAAAACATTATTCTAAAGAACCAAAAATTCTCACCTTGCACAAGTCTATTATTTATAAACAATAGCAAATACATTATATTTATTGTACTCCACATACATCCGCAATATTAAATTAGATACACAGAGAAACATATGATTGACAACAAAGGTAGCATTTACTAAGAGGAATAACAATTAAATCTTAAAAGAAACTATAAAGCAATGTGAATATATTTCTTCTTACACTTTAAGGAATGTAATGCAAATGGTGTACATGAGGATAGCAATAGTTTAATATGGTTTTACAATGAACCATATACTGAAAGAGTACCTGTTCTTATAACTCTTCATATTTGTTTCAATCTTAATGAGTCTGACTCTATGAGGAGATATTTGTGCACTTTGTTTTTAATATATTGTGTTCTAGATTTAATATACATAAATACAATTCTTATCTATTTATCGAGACTGAACTTTGATATATCAAATTAAAATACTTATCATCTAAGACTTTTGCAGCCGTTGCTTACTGGTGATGACTTATCTTTACAAAAATAAACCTCTACACAATAAGGTAATGTTAAAGGTGAATGTCAGGCAATAAACATCTAAAGGTTGAATATTGCTGAGACAAGATTACTGTTATGTGCTGCTTTGTAGTTTGTCTATTTCCTATCAGCTTATAGGTTAAGCCACAGGAGTCTTGTAAAGACATGGAACGTGGCCAAACGTAGCTGCTAGTGTATGATACAAAAGTGGTCACATATGGACCTTGTTTTGCATTCACAATCACAATCTATATCGACTGCTTTTTCAAAAAGCACATCTTCAAATTATGACTGTTTATTTAGTTATGTGTGATGTATTATCATTTTATATAAAAGTTTTATATTATCATTTCAATATAAAAGTTAAAAAGACAGGTACACACTAATCATCCATAAGCAAGTAAGAATATATGTGAATATGTTCTTGTACCATGTTCTGGTTCGTTATGATAATACTTTGCTGAGACCCACTACTTCTAGAGGCACTTTCACTTCAGAGGAATAGGCAAATCCCAAAAGCTTGCTAAAATGTATTCACATTGCACAGTGTGGCATCCAACACATATCTAAAAAATCTGGCATTTCCCTGCTACCCTGCCCTGTGAATATGCATGCACAATCAAGATTTCATGGGAAAATGATGTCATGAATATATCTAGAGTACAACATATAAAGTAGATATGCAGTTAATAATTATAATGTCATGAATTTGCATGTCTGTAGGACAAATCAAGACGATAGCATTGACATCATAAATGTAATGAATGCAAATTGCTTCTATCTACTTTTACAGCCCCCGTCACTGGTGTGGCAAGGGTGAAAACAAAGAATCACTGTCACCTTTTGAAGGGCTAAAGTTTTTAAGTTAACCTGCTTTATTTCTGTGCCCTCTTTAAATCTGCCAAATTGTATTCTAACAAGTTCGCCAGGCTGTGATAAAAGGCTAATTACATACTGTAACCAAATTTTAATAGTTCTCTATGCTGGGTCTTATGACTAAGTACATATATTTCTAAAAAGATTAACTTTTTTTTGCCAGAAAAGTTACTCTGTGGGTTTTTTGTTCATGAAGAGCTGAATAAAATATCAGTGGGTGGAAATCATTATGCATATAATATATATAGGTAGAAAAACAAAAGATGCTTTGTTTTAGAATGTCATTTGAAAGATAATGTGGGATTTGAAACCTTCATCTTCCCAACATTACATCAAACATAGCTTTTCACTAATTTACTAGTGTTTCATTAGAATAAAATCTGGCGTGGGATATAGGGCAGCAGATGGGAAATTACTATCTTGAAATTATGGAAAGTGATAAAAGTTGATAAAGATATTGAATTCATTGAAAACAATAAGTTTAAAAAAATTAAAAGTATTTTATAATATTCACAAGTATGTCTAAACAACTACCATACCTTAACAGAACAAAAAGATTTTATTTTTTTAAGTGATGCTGGCGACGTTATACAGTTTCTGTATTAAATCAAATTCATTCTATTTGCTCTTTGTCTTTTAATTATGAAATTACTTACTTTTTAAGGACCCAGATTCATTTTTAGGAGAATTAAAAGGGACACCCAATATCACTATAATCCTCACCCACTACTCTTTGGTAGAGACATCCCTAGAGACTCCCATTCATTGTTTCCATATCATACCTCTCAACCACTTATAAGGCTTTTAGGGGATGTGAAGAACTACATACTTTGGTTCCCATTGGTTATTTTTTTTTGGTTCGGTAGAAAAATCTACCAAACACTGACCACCCCTGGCTCATTAAGTTCAAGAAAACTGCAGGAATTAGTGCTTTTCCTGTGTGGCCGTCATTCGTGAAACCGAACAACACGTGCTGGAGAAAACGGCGGCCATCTTGTCACACGAAAGGAGGCAGCGGGACCTGGTCGTCGAGTGTCTGGAACTCCAATCGGACACTCGACTCCATGAACACTTGTCAAGTCTGCAAAAGCCTGCTTCTTCTCACAGGCAAGCCAGGAGAGCACTGTTCGGTAGATTTGTTCTCACGAACTCGGTGAAAAAATGCTACCAATGAACCAGGGGAACCGTTGGTGGATTTGTTCAGTTTGGAACTACTGAAATCTTTACCCCGGTGGCGATTTGGTTCTATTCGTGGGATCTGAGCGATATTTGGACAACTTGGGCGCTCAGATCCAGTCTATCCGTGGGGGTCCCTATAATATTTATATTAATTATGTACTTTTTATATTTTATATTTTTTTGTTGAGTCATTGTGTCTCAGTAATTTAAGGGGCGTGTTGTAGGAGTTTCTGTGGGCGTGTATAATGTACCCTTGACTTGCATAAAAGCCGGCCATTTGGCCTGAATAAAAACATTCATGTTGTACCCTTCATCTAGTCTAGGCTAATGCTTGGGTATGTGTCTGAATACCCATTAGATTTATTTGTATGCTGTATTTTACTCTAGAGAACGTACAAATCGACATCCGAACTGCGAGCTATAATCACAAAGTATCTAGCAGTTCAGGAGGAAGTGAACGAATGGGTACCTGAAATACCAACGTTTGTTACAGGGGATGATGGGTTTTGCTCCTAAATGTTTGCCAGTTAAACATTCAATGCAGCCAGTGACCTCACAATTCAGACAATGACCTAATACATGAGCCAGTGACCTAACAATGACCTAAGACATCAACCCGTGACCTTAAAAGGATTCTACAGTGCCAGGAAAACAAAACTGTGCCAGGAAAAAAAACTGCAGTTCCCCTCTCCCTCCCACCCCCCATCCCAAGTTGCTGAAAGGGATAAAACCCCTTCAGTGACTTACCTGTATCCAGCGCCGATGTCCCAAGGTGCTGATTCAGGGTCCCCCCACGCTCCTCCCCCGCCATCGTCATCCGGCGGGGGAGACCTATTGTGCATGCGCGGCCGCCGTCAGAGGGAGACCTAATGCGCATGCGCGGCAATGTCGAGCACACGCATTACACCTCTCCATAGGAAAGCATTGATAAAATTAACCCTGCATGGTAAATATTGCAGTTTATGAAAACTGCAATATTTACAGTTGCAGGGTTAAGGGTAGTGGGAATTGGCACCCAGACCACTCCAATGGGTAGAAGTGGTCTGGGTGCCTGGAGTGTCCCTTTAACCATGTGGCCATTGACCTAACTATGTTAGGATATTGTTGAAAACCGACATTCTGTTACAAGTTCCCCTTGTCTATCAGGAAGGGAGTCTCAATTGTCTACTGTGTTTATTTCAATAGCTTTCTCTTATCCCCCACATTTTGCCAATATCAAAAGGAAATATTATCAGTTGTAGCATTGTTTGGGAATTTGCATAGTGTATGGTTTCATTCTATTGCATAGTCTCGTCCATTTGTCCCTATTTGTATGAAATAGTTAAAAGACAAGAGTCACCTCAAAACTATTTTTAATATAATAATTCTTCTATCAAGTATTGATTTGAAATCAACTATATGCAAAAAAGATTTTAAAACATGTAGGAAAATCATTATATTAAAAACAATATTAAAAACAAGTCAGAGTACAAATCCTGCTGTATACTCTGTGGCAAAAATGATTTCACCCTCAATTGACCATTGAAGTCAGTCTACGATTTTAGCTCTGGAGTAGACATGAAAACCTCATGAATGCTGGTTATTTCGTTCAGCATGAAGGAATGGTTTTCTTGTACTTCATGTTTGCTCTACCTTAGTAGGAATACTCTAGGCACCCAGATGCATTTTATTTTAAGATAACTTACATTTCCTAATATACAAGTCACCAAGCAAGTGGCTTTCAGTTTGGCAACAAAATGTTTCTATTTATAAAAGGAATATTGTATAGAAGGACTATTGTACCCCATGCAGAGTTCCGCTGTAAGATTTTTGTTGAATTCAACAGAAACACTCAGGGTATTGCCACGTATTTTCAAGAGCAAAGAACACACTGTTATATTGGCAATTACTATATGAACACAATAATATACATGCACATATGTTCTCATTTCTTGTGAAGCTCCTCAGATGTGTACGCCTTTGACAATATGTGTGTGCATGCTTAAAACAGTTCCCACAGATTGGCATAAGAGAGTATTGACAGGCTGAAATGTTGTTTATACCACTTCCGAGATCTTTGGTACAGATACATTTAAAAAGAGGGGTAAATGTCTTCCACAACAGCTCTTAATGTTAATACATTAATTTGGTGCTTTAAGTAACTGATGCTGTTTTACTTCCAGTTTATAGATAGGAAGGCTTAGGGTTTGACAGAGACAAGTGGAAGGATATATGAAATAAAGAAACAAGACAGAAGACACCTTTCAATCTACAAGCAGTGGTGGCTGAC
This sequence comes from Pelobates cultripes, assembly GCA_933207985.1. Taxonomy (NCBI): domain Eukaryota; kingdom Metazoa; phylum Chordata; class Amphibia; order Anura; family Pelobatidae; genus Pelobates; species Pelobates cultripes. The sequence continues at coordinate 91,095,394 of OW240924.1, read as the reverse complement.
TGGGCACTGAGACACCCATTAAGGATAAAGCACAGATATACAGCAAATATGGTATATTATCATGGATTAAAGATGGGAGTGAAGACTTGAGAACCTTGAGGTTTAAAATGAGGGAACTTTGAGGGTAAGAGATTGTATTGGGGTGGTGGTAATTGTTGCTTCGGAATAAATGAGGAGTATCCCACTTGTTTGATTGACAGTGAATTGAGATATATAGACATCACTTAGTTGAATAAGTAAGGAGTTGCAGCATTTTAGATAAGAAATTACGGCAGATGTAAGAACATACAGGTGAATTTTATTGTGCAATATGCAATGCAGTTTTATTACCTGTAGCACAAATGTTAGATTTTTTTTAAAAATTCAAAAATATTTATTTAGATCTGCAGTTATTTTTTTTATTTTAATAGGGTATGTTGAGCATAAAATGTAAGTTTAACATCAACTCTTAGGTCAATACATGAAATTATAATATAGGATATTATGCTGAAATGTATTGTGGAAAACAAAATGATCAATGCAAATCAACATGACTTTATCAAGCATGGATCTTGTGCAATGTAGCCTCCTGGGTCTTTAACAAGTAAAAACCTTGCTATTCTGTAGATATAGTTTATTTAAATTTTGTAAAAGCACACTTGATGTTGATTTATAAAATTAGAATCTTAAGTCAAAAGGATGGCATTTGTTTTTGGATAAACCGGATGGTGGATACATAATATGGTAGTGATGAATGCAATTTTTTTCAATAGTTTCTATTTAAGGGACACACTAAGTACCAAAACCACTTGTTATAGTAATTATGGTACATAGACTCTGTGTCTGCAGTAAGACAATTGTAAACATTACCGTTACTGAAAAATGACAGTGATTATATTTGTCCAAAAGCACACTTCTAGTAGCTTTCACAGAGACGGACATTTTATGCATTTCCACATTAAGACCTTCACAAATTAAAGATTTTCACATTTGGCGTCATCATACTGGGTGCTGAAAATTCTCATAAAGAAGCAATGGGATAACGCAATATTATTATTATTATTTATAATAATAGAGAGTTTTCCTTCAAATACCTAAATTTACACTTTTCAAAAGTTCTAAAACTGTAAAATAACTAATTACAGGCATGCTCTGTGCACCATAATAACTTTGTAGAACTCTTTGTGTAGGCTATGGTGCAAGGAGGTTTCCATTCCTGTCTCCTTACGCACAGTTGTTTAAAATTACTGTGATGTGCAGAAATCACCCCAGCTATAAGACTATCCTTCCTTTTCTATAAATCAAAGTTCTTCCTTTAACTCTCTTAAAAATATGTATGGCATGAGCACACTGTGTGGATGCAAACCATCAAAATCTCACCTCCCATCACAACTCTAAGTGAACTACTCAATTATTTAGAAGTTCCACTCATCTAATCAGATTGCACTGCTACCAGAGGCTGAACTACATATCCCATAAACCAGTGCTAAACAAGGGCTTGTGGGAAAAGATCTGAAACCATTAACAGGCTTGTCGCTGTTTTGCTGCCTACCTATTATCAGCAGCTGCAAGAACTCACAACTGAGTATTTTTATTTCAGTTTTATCATCACATTTATTTTCATGACTTAATGCATTATCTATAGTGCATGAAAAATGGATGTTAGCTCAAACCTAGAGTGCCCTTGATGGTTGTGGTTCTATTCTCTACATGTTTAAGTTTAGAATCCATTAATAAATGCTTCAATCAAAAGGACCATTCCCATTAGAACATAACAATTGATAATAAAAAAATCTACATAAGACACTTGTGTGGGTTCTATACAAGTAAAATATAGGAAGCTGATCATAAATTAGTGTTCTTTCATTTCCTTTTTTTCTGCTTATTGAAAATAAAAAATCAATAGAAAGAAGTCAATGTATACTTTATAGCAGATCCCCATGTGCATATTCTGTTGGTTTATTTGTAATATTTGAATGTATTTTATTGGGGGCTGTTTGATCTATCTCCCCAGCAGAGATAGCAGTGTGGAAGAGACCGGATATGCTATTAATAGGGAATATATAAATCAATAGGTATGTTTGCCTGTGGTTTGGCTCAAACACAGTTCTGGAACAAATGGCGCATTGGGCAAGAGGTCCCTATGGTGACACCCTCCCTACACAAGGTTATTAATTTGGGATTGTCACAATCTACTGGTTTATTATTTCACCTGCTAGACAAGTTAACACTCATTACAAAACACAATACAGACTGCACCAAACACTGAGTCCAATAAGTCCTTAAGGAATTGAGAAATTCCTGGCTGGTAACCACCCAGAATTGGATAATTGTAGGTATATACAATAAAGCAGAAACTAGTCAATAATCAGGCAGGTTGTCTAGTGCTAGGTAAAGGACACACAACAAACACTAACACAGTGAATAAAGCTAAAAACCAGCTCTGAGTAATATTTGAATGGTGTCACTTCTCTATTAAATGTGAGTAAATTACCATCTATTTTTACCTGTTGTTGATTTTATCATAGAGAGCACTTTTGTTTGTTTTTCATTTTATCATATAAAATTCCTTATAATTCCACAACACATATATTTAGACTAGCACTCACATTTAATAGAGGTATAAACCAGCTCTGAGTAAAACTGATGGTTATGTATCTCTTATGGGTGAGTCTCTCAGCATCCAAATGATTATAAATGATACAATAAAAAGCAAACAATAGTGCTCACTATGATAAAATCAACAACCGGTAAAAATAGATGGTAGTTTACTCACATTTAATAGAGCAGTGACACCATTTAACTATTAGTGCTTGGGTGTTATGATATGCTATTTTACTCAAAGCTGGTTTTTAGCTTTATTCAGTGTAAGTGTTAGTCCAAATATCTTTGTTGTGTGTCCTATACCTAGCACTAGACAACCTACGTGATTATTAGTTATTTTCTGCTTTATTGCATATACCTACAATTATCCAATTCTGGGTGGTTACCAGCCAGGAATTTCTCAAGAATCTTTGGACTTATTGGACTCAATATTTGTCACTGCCTGCATTGTGTTTTGTATTGCATTGTTCGGTTTCTAGTATGGTGTTGAGGGTGTCCCATTACATTCAGTGTTTGCAGCGTGTTGTGTTACATTCATAGTTGTTATTTTAGTGCTTATTCTATTTAATTGTGAGTCAACACTTATGCATAATCAGTTAAGGCAGGGATAGTGGACCATCTACACAAAATGAATACTGTTCACTGCATCCCTTGTGTGAGTTTAAACATAAAAACAGAAAAAAATGATCTGTGAGTCATCACACACAGTTTATGGGTTAATTTGGATGATGAAGAATTACGTAAGGCTCAGGAGCAGAAGTTAACAAATATATAATGAGTTATCACAGAGGACCAGAGGTTAACTCACTAGGAAGGGGTTAATAAAGAGACAGAATAATTGATTACAAAGGTCAGTGGCAAACGCACAAGGAAGGGTATAATATACATAAATAATGATTGATCTCACAGGGTCAGAGATTTACGCAGAATTAAGAAGTTAATATACATAGGGGGTGACCGCTTCTGCCACAAGGTTAACAGACAAGGAAGGGGTTAATATACAGATAGAAAGAGTGATCATGCACAGGGAAAGGGAATGATATTCTGGAAGATCAAACACAGGGCAGAGGTTTGCACACAGATAAGGGATATTTCTTTGCAAGGCATATTCTTTTACTTCTATAAAGTCAAAGAACACAATAGTAAACATCAATAAACTTTTTTTTTATTTCTGGAACAAAAAGCAAAATTTTAAAAATGTAAGTCATTAAAATATTCTTGGGTATCAGTGAGTACCCCTAAAATAGTGAAGAAGAATGTGTTGCCCCCAATCTCACCATAGCAGTAAATGTAGCCTGTACAAGGAGATGGTATTGGTTGTTATTTTGATGATCCATCTTGTAACAGTCAATGAGCACATAGTACATTTCATATTTCAGCTTATGGACAATGCGATATATATATTGTGCATTTGCTGCAATAGGATTTCCCCTGTGTAAATTCAATTTTTTTAAGGGTGGATCAATGCCTGGCCATTCTAACTAGAATACTTATAATGTTCTTTCTTGCAGCGCCATTCGCATAAACAAACATCAGTATTTAGTAGTTTTAACATGTCTTTATAAACCTCTTCCAATTAGAATTTTCAATTAATTGCTCTCTCTAATTTCAGTTTGGCATCCTATAGAAGTCTGAAATCCCATTTTCTCAATAGTGATTATTTAAGTCCAACACACTTTCATGCCTGTTAGTGCATTGCAAGTTAATGAAGTCCGAGAAAGGACGTGCACCAAAGACCTTGTGCCTAAGGGTCTTACTGAAATAGATGGTTCGAAACACATCAACTGCTGCAAAGAAATATCCTTGATCTTTGTAACAAACAAAATAAAATGTAATAAAGGTTTTGTATAACTACATTAAGGAAAATATATTAACATTTCTTTGGTTTCTAAATAAAAGTATAGTTTTAGAAAATAAAACGCTTTGGAAAACCTGAACTGTGGCTATAAGATATATCTGATCCTTGTAAAACAAGTAAACAAAGAAACAAAAATACAATATTACAAAGTTGTCTATAGAATATATTACACAAGTGTTTTTGTATATAAACCTAAATGAAATGCAAATTCAACATGAACAAAATATTATTTATTTCATTATCAAATGGAAAATACAGGCTTAAAAGGAAAAAAAAATGTTTTGAAAGCCATAAAATCCAACAGAGAGATCTATAGTTTTGTAAATCAATAAAACAAAAAAACAAACAAAAGAAAATCTTCACTACTATTGCAGCTAAAAAAGGAACATTCTAAAATACTTCAAAATACTAAAATACCTCAAAATAGACTTATTTATGTGTCCTGATTTGGAGGAATTGTCATGATCTTGTGCAGGTCAGATGGGAGACTTATGTCAGAGTTGTTATTTGAGACTTTATTGGTGCTTTTAGACATAATATATCAAGTGAGGAAAAACAGAATTAAGGCAATATGCCACAAAACAGGATACTTGCAAAATGATAAAGAGAGTCTGTGATCTCCAGGTAGGGTTGAACCAAAGGCAGGCTGGTATCAACGGCAGACTGGTTACAGAGGCAGACTGGCAACAGTAAAAGGCTGATAACGGAGGCAGGTTTGTAACACAGGAAGGCTGTTAACAGAGGCAGGTTTGTATCACAGGAAGGCTGGTAATAGAGACAGAGTTCAAAATCATACATGAGTGTGGAGCAGGTTTAAAGGGAAGTCTGGAGCAGGTTGGTATGGAGCAGGGTAGAAGGTAAGTCTGGAGCAGGTTCACAGGAGCCAGGAACTGAAGTCTTTCAGGTAGATCAGGTAGATCAGGTAGATCAGCAACTTCAATGTAAAGGCCCTGTTGTGAGCAGGATGCAGCCTTAAGTAGCTGAAGCAAGTAATTAATCCTAGGCAGGTAAGGACTGAGGTGACTTGTGGCTAGGGAGGCCACTAGTGGTTGAGAGCTGGAACTTCTTTTTAGGAACAGAAACAAAAGGAAGATAAAACATAGCTGTCAGGATACAATCAATATTTGGATGTTATAGGTTAAATAAAGGACAGCCTAGAAACATTTTCAGAATCTGGACACCTCATACTATGTACTGAGAAATGTTTTGACAAATGTTATCTTATAGTTTTATAACCCATCCTTGTCAAAATGTCTTCTTAGATTTAGATAACTTTTTTGTGTTTTCACCCATTTCGAAAGCCATCCTTGCAGTGATGGCAAACTGATTTACAGGATGTCATGGCTAGAACAGTGGTGGCATTAACCTGGAAACCAAATACAGATTCGAATCCAGACTACTTCACCAGTAAATGTCCCTGGCAAGGCATCTATGGATATATAACTGCCCACCTTGAATTCTCGTAGATTGTTAGCTCATTTGAGCAGAGCCTTCTTCACCTCTTCCCTTTTCTATAACTGTAAACTGCTGTGGGTTATTTTCATGCTACATAAATACTAATAATTGGCAGTCTTCATTGAAAATCCGCACCTGTGAAAGTAGGTCCTATATGATACTTTTGTATTGTAGTATATTATATAATTTTCATTTGGGCCATTTAATAACCAATTTCTATCAATGTGTGTAAATAGGTTTTTATTTTTAATGTGAAACTCTTTAAGGATGAAAATTGCTACTACTGTAATCCACTTCTTATATTTAGTCGCATCCCTCTTGTTTGTCAACACCCCATATATACATGCTCCCATATACAGGTCTATATACTGCCATAAATACTAGTTAAAGTTGTGATTGTCTACCAGAGCATTCATAATATCTGGGAAAACTGACTGTGTATGGCTAGGCTGCTGGCCTATGAGGTATCCACCAATGGCCAAGTTAAAGCCTATCCCACTGTATATCAAGTACAGACAATGTGTCACAGGAGTCTTACCCCAACACGCTGGAAAGTGAAAGAAGCATTACCGAACCTTAGGATATTAAAACAGCAAGAAACAAGGTCAGAGAAAGCCATGGTCAGGAATAGAGAAATACAAAGAGTATATACAAAGCTGGTTCAGGATACCAGAGAATCACAAGTCAAAATACAAAGCTGAGGGTCAGGATACCAGAAATCACAAGTCAAATACGAGCCGAAGTCAATAACAGGATAAGCCAAGTCTCCCGTACAGTTTCTCTGTATCCTCATGAATTGTCCCCTTAGTGTGCTGGTAAGCCAAGGTTTGTGGTGGCAACTCGTTCTGTCTATATAACTGTTTGCGTCGACTGGTTTAAAGTAGTTTTTGGTTTTGATACATGTGTCCTGGATATAAAAAGTTAAATCCATAAAATTAATTACTGAAAAACTATTAGTACATAATAAATTGATTCCCCAATCGTTGGTGTTCAAATATTTTAAAAAGAGGTCCAATTCTGTTGTGATGCCTGGCCAAATAAAAAATATGTCATTGATAAATCGACGATATGACACCAAGTTTGCTCCTCAATCATGTCCTTGGGAAACAAACATTTCTTGCCAATATGCCATGAACAAGTTGGTGTAGCTGGGGCAAACTTGGTGCCCATCGCCGTTCCACATACCTGTAGATAAAAAGTGTCTTCAAACCAAAAAAAATGATTTGTTAAAATCAATTAAATCCCCTCTAGGATAAAATTGACTTGTTTTTCATTAAAATGGGATCTTTCTAAAATATGTTTAACCGATTCGATTCCCTTATCGTGAGGAATGATACTATACAGTGAACTAACATCACAAGTAACTAGTATATAGCCCTCTTTCCATTCTGTTTGATCTAAAATTTGATCTAAAATTTGTAACATGTGGATTGTATGTTTTAAAAAAAATGTTTTTTTACTACCAGAGGTTGAAGCATTACATCAATATACTCCAAGACTCTAGCTGATATTGAATCAATGCCTGATGTAATAGGTCTTCCCATATCCTTATGTACTTTAGGAAGATGATAGAAGAGAGGTATTCGTGGATTAGTTTTAACCAAATATTTTGCCTATTTCTCCTCTAAAATTGCATGACTGGTTAATGGCTGAGGCAGATGTCTCTAGCCTAGTCATGCTAGAATCTAAACCTACTAGGACTGCTGTATGCCCTAATGTTGCCCTATAGCAGTAATGGTGAACCTATGGCATGAGTGCCACAGCTTAGATGCTGAGCCTTCTCTGTGGGGACACTGCCATGGGTCGCCGGGGGGGGGGGGCACACACTGCCCCCACTGTACCCCCTACACACACTGCACCCCACACACTGCCTCCACTATACCCCATATACAAACTTCTCCCCCAATCTCCCCCACACACACACTGCTCCCCCATGCACACACTGCACCCTCATACAAACACTCCACCCCATACACACACTGCCCCCACTACACTGCCATACACACACTGCCCCCACTACACCCTCATACACACGCTGGCCACACACACACAGTGTTCCCACTGCACCCCATGTATACACTGCACCCCTAGTTCAGACAACTGTATGAAATTTGGTTTCTTCGAGGAGAAAAGTTGTTTTGTATTGTGGTTTGGGCACTCGGCCTCAAAAATGTTCGCCATCACTGCCCTATAGTAATAGGCATTAAATCTGTAGTGTATTTAGCAATCAATGGTTGTAGAAAACTTGGGCAGGATATCCTAGGTGATTAACCCCTTAAGGACCAAACTGGAATAAAAGGGAATCATGACATGTCACACATGTCATGTGTCCTTAAGGGGTTAAAGTACTCAGTGAATGAGTGTATTTAATGTTGAGGAACTGTCTACAAGGAGGCTTGAAACGCATGAATTGTTTTGTGTTTTTTCCTTTTCTATCTCCTTCTCTGATTAATATAAGGACCTTGTTTTATTTGGGTCCCTATGTGCACCCATAGCAGTATTTACCATGTTTCCAATACTTTTTCAATAAACTGGCACAATCAAGGAAACTCTTTGTGTGCGGTTCCTGGAGAGTCATTTGAGTGCGGTATTCATTTGTGATTTGAATTGGTGTATTTTTTGTATTCTAGTTTAAATATATTGCAGACACATGTAACCTTTGGTTAATAAACTCCAAACTCCAAATTAAAAAAAGTAGAATCAGGTGATAAAGGTTCCCGTTGAACACATCAATTCACATTGTTTGTCTTTGTAAAAGAAACAAAAAACAGTGTCAAAAAGAACGTGTACAGAGTACTGTGTAATTGTGTAATTGTGATATTGTGTAATAGCCGAAATATAGAATACAAAATAGACAATAACTTATTTTTCTTTTGATATGAAAGTCACGGATTGGATGATAATAGATGCTTATGAAGAAACAAAAAGCTTGTTGATTACTTTGCAAACTGCCCACGTTTGTGTTGCTAGAGAACATCTGTTAGCTTCATGCAGTTTTAATCAGGAAATAGTTTGCCAGCCTAGCTCCATGTCATCCTGAGACTTAGGAGCAGGGAGTATTTCTTTTGCTTGAATGAATTAGTATATCTTAGAATTGTAAGGAAAACTGTGCAAACTAAGCAGAAACGGATAGGATGTTCGGTTTACAAAATAAACAGCGGTTCATGGCAGCAAGCTTGAGAAATTTGGTGATATATTATATATTTGTCACAATACTTTATCAATACTTTTAACTTTTGTTACTGCGAAGATTTTAGAATAATCCTTGTTTTTGCCAATGAAACACATAATGTATCATTAACGAGAAAAGCACATCCTTTGGAATATCCTCGAGCATGAGCTGGTTCCTTACCACATTTTATTCAATTCCCCTATATTTGACCATCATCATCTCCTGCTCTCTGTCTTCTTTGTTCTATAATTAGTGGACCTGGAGATTTGCTTTGTTTTGAACTGCAATTCGTCCTACTTTGGGTCAATTAGGTGATCGTTTTAATTCCCGAACTCCAAGCTGAAATGCAGCCCAATCACGAATGAAACAAAACGTACAATGATAAAGCATGTTTGTTTTGTTTTATGATTCTAAAATGCACAAGGTCTCATTTCCTTAACACTACAGGATAATAATTATACGAACAATAATACAAATATTGAGTCTATGTCCAAATTTCCATCTCTCTATGATACAGTGTCATGCTGCTACCTTCGTCATATGGTTCTGCGTAATTGCTCTGGTATGTTGCTTCTTGTGGACCCTGGAGAAAAATATACAATGATAACTGATACTGATACATGGTTTCTGGTTTCCTCCATCATAATACTATGCAGAGAAAGTATGCACAGTTTGCTAATCTATGTCTGTCATTGTATATATATATATATAGTTACTACAATGTTAAACAAAAATCTGCACACCAGTCAAGCCATAAGACTTGCCTTTCCCACAGAAATAACACGTTTGCAGTGATGTTACTACCGCAAAGGATTCTGGGTGGGCATATGCAAAATATATATATATATATATATATATATATATATCAGTTCTGCTGTTCATGCATTATGTGGGTGACCATGACTGTGAGTTTAATTCAGCTTTGTCTTACATGTGTAACCTTCTGACATACATGCACCCATTGGTCACGCCTTCTTGCATTTAATAGCATCTAGAATTAAGAGAAGTGTGAGCATTTTAGTTTGAATGCATTATAGAGTTATTGATCTCTGGTACATTGAATGGTTTGAGATCTACTGAGTTAGGGAGTAACACATTAGGTCAATGAAGGGATAATTACATAATCAAAAATGGTCTGTTATGCCTAGCAAGTATTAATAATTGTCACACAATGGAAATATTGCTATTAAATATGATGTGCATAGTGAATACATGGATTGGTGACTGAGTAGAGCTGGTATGGCTGATTTTAGCAGGAGAAGAGTAAATTTGGTTGTATAGGAAAATACTGTGTGACAGATCACAGGAAAAGATTTGCAAAAAAATATTTTTTAAACCAGCCACTCAGTAGTCTCTCTTCCAGGTGTGAAATTGTACACACAGATTGCACGTAGGCTTATTCTTCACATAATTAGCTGGCTAACATACTATTTGTATGTATATATTTGTATTTGTCTGTATGCTAAGTGACCATTAGCAGTCAGGAGACAAGTCTCTGCTAAGACGTATAAGCAACAAAAAAAACCCAACTAATAAGAATGATAATTATAATAAGGCATAGGTTGATAATTGTGCATCTTTGTATACATATTTATAATGGCAGCAGCATATCCTACAAAATGAATACAAACATGACTACTGTAACTTAAGCCACTTTGAAAGAACTGTGAGGTCCTCTGTCTTAGGTCGTAGATGGGGAGTTTAACATGAAAATGATAAATTGCAACAAATTCACAGGTGAAATAATTGTTTCTATTGCAGACATACAACAAAAATGTTTAAATTGTTTCCATATAGATTGGTGATTGAATCCAACAAAAGGAGGAGAGTTTAGGGGTAAGCAACCAGCGTGGAAATTTGAGAAGGGTATAAAGTTATAAAATCCATGAAGAGCTAATGAGCCATGTGCTCACTGGGAATCAGATATAATTTGGGTGAGTGCCAGTTTCCATTACTGTAACAGCTGAGTGAGTAATTAGCACTTTCTGCTAATTTCTCCTTTTTTAATTTTTAACTGTTTAAATGTTGGTGGATATAATTTGCTTGGCATCTATTTTTTATGAATACATTGAGACTGTTTTTGTTCATAGTAAATATTCCTTTATTAAGTTCTGCTTCTGTCTTTTACTCGAAGAGACCAATTTACCAGTACTTTCAAATTGTATAAATATTGTGCTAAATTGTGTTTTGTGGATTGAAACTAAGAAACTAAGGTACTGCATTATAAGTTGGTGCTGGCAGCTTTTGATACTAGAGTTAAGTGTGGGTGGTGTTAAGTGGACTTTTTATCATTATTTCTGGTCTAGCGCAGACAGGGATTTTAACCCTTTTACCCCCAGAATGAAGTCATGAGCATGGCTGGAGTAGTGTGTGTTTCTAACACCATCCTTTGAAGGTCTTTCATTAAACTTGAACATTCTGCTACTTTAGTGACTGCAAGGCTGTATACAGTTAGAACTGCTAAATAAACAGGATATTTCATACTAGCACGGGGTCTTTAGGGACCAGATTATGAATCTTGTTCCTATAAGAAATGGCTTAGAAGATGGTATTCCCTCATATTTTTTAATTGTACTAAACCTTTATTGCAAAACGCTACTGTCATATTAAAAGAACACGTATCGCGGCACATTTATCTTGTGAAACGCAGGAGTAATTTATCAATATTCAGCAGGTTTTTGCAGTGTGCTATGTATGTATATAGGGTTATTTTTACATGTGTTTTAATATTAATTTATTCTCTCAGGTTGAGATACAATCGTAGCAATAAACTAGGTCAGATTGACTCACTGCATCTGAACACATTGCTATCAATGGAAGCACATCCTAATCAGGTTTGTAATGGATCTGGCCTATTAAGATAATCAGGAAAACATTCAATGGTGATTTCCTGAACACAGAAACATTATATAGGACCTTAGGATAACATTGTGAGGTCTCTAGTTAAGCTGGGTACACATGAAAGGAGATATTCAAACGATTGTCGTAGAAGGAAGCAAGCTAGATTTATAGCGTGTATGCTAAACAAGCAGAGCATTGCCCCAGCAGTAAAGAATGTAACTTGGGCTATAATTATTCTGGGCATGTGTATGGGCCTTGTGAATTGGTTAATTAACTTCTCTTATACAAACAGATACGTTCTTATTTTAGAACATTTTGTTTTTTTCTGTAAAAATATAATTGCACAGTTAAACGTTATGTGATCAAGGATATATATTTCTACAAGGTTTATTTAATAGCAATGCTCATTTTAATATTAATCTATACCAGGTATAGGTAACCTTCGGCACTCCAGGCGTTTTGGACTATACCTCCCATGATGCTTTGCCAGCATTATGGGTGTAAGAGCATTATGGGGGATGTAGTCGAAGGTTGCCTACCCCTGATCTATCCTATTCTTTACTATTGTTTGCTTTTCTGTTGAGATAGTCAGAAAATGAATGGTCCAGCGGAAGTGAATTTTCACACCTCTGGGTTGCAGGCTCGCTTCCCAGTTAGGCTGGCAAAGCATCATGGGGATTGGGGTTCTGGTCACTCCTGAATTAGAAGTAAGCCACACAGAGCTGCTAATGGAATAGTCACATGAGCCTACATTAGCTTTGCTTCTGGGACAAGTCAGAGAGGAGGCTGAGTGAGACATAAATGCTTTTTATGTTTCTCTTCTTAATCTGTAAATCCATACATTTGCTAGCTGTTTTACTTGCCTGGTATAGAGATTAAATTATTTGTAGATTAAACGTTAAGATGAAACTCTGCTATTGTTTCCATGATGGTGTCTCTAAGGGAAAAGATTCTACTCATCTCTATCAGCAATGGTATTGCTAAGTATAATTTTATATCTTTGTCAATAACTTCTTCCTTGGGACATATCAGCACAAATGCCTCATTATCTGTTAAATAAAAGGCTGAGACTACAATAATATATGTTACAAGTATTGCTACTTGTATATTAATTATCTCAATTTTATGACATTTTACCATTTTAACAGTGAGTGGGATAAAATAATAGAAAGTGATTGTATAACATTTTTTTGTATCACTCATAGCTGTGTAAGATGAAAATAACCTTGATTGCATTCATTTTGATCCACACATTCTTTGTTACAGGTACTCAATGAGTCAGCTGTATTGATTTACGTTACCTTGTGAAACAATAACCTTGAATGACTACAAAAAGCACCTCTCATCACTGCTGTAGCACCAGTTACACGATAAATGCAATCATATTATTCTACGTTGGTGTCAGTGCTGCAATATGTCTACTAATGTGCAGTGAGAATAGAAACAAGTCAATGATAATTATAACTTTAATGATACAATATTTATAACCAGCAGGCATTGAGAGGTAGTGAGTTTGTGGAGGTGTGCAGATTGGAGGACGAATGGACTCACAGCCTGGAAGCTTTGTGACTGGAGGAGGAGGTGATGAAGAAAGCAAGGAATTTAATGAAGTAGCTTTAATTAATTAGCTGGTTATTTAGCCATGTTCTCTGGCTTGTTCAGCTCTGTTAAGCCTGATCACGCAGTGTATTACAATACTTGAAATTTGGGAGTGCACACAAAGCATTTTTTTTTTTATATATATATTTAATCGAGTTTAATGATCATAATAACTCAATTTAGATATCTGTGATGATAATTGTATTAACTTATTGTAAATCTCCATTCAATAATACACTGGGGAATTTTATGTGTTATTTCACTGAACCCCACTTTTAAATTCAGGGTGAAAAAAACATATCAGAAAAAAGGAAATATGCAGATTAAATGTCAGATGATGTGAGAAACCTTCCCTATAACATTAATGGCAATTGGAAGAATGTTTTTTTTTTTTTTTACATTATATTGTAAAAAATATATTTCAATTTAATAGCGTGACATTTTGGGTGATCTTATTATAGTTTCATAACGTTACTTTCGTTTTTACACCATATTAAGGTCAATAACATTTCTCAAATTGCCTATTTAGAAGGAAATTCAACATAGGAAAAGGTTTCTAGTGTTTTGCATATTCAAAAAAGGAAGTGCAAAATACCACAAGGCAAAATAGATCTAATTCTAATAAAATAAAAAAATTAAATAAATTTAAAAAAAATTGAGAGAGTGAGAGAGTCTTCTACATTACTTACACAACCACTGCCTCATCAATCCATACATTGTCTACACAAGAATTTCCATAGGTGTTAAACTCTTACATAGGATGTTTGAAAAATAATCATGCCTATCTCTGACACATTTTTTTCAAATTTTTTTTTTTTTTTTTCATTTCATGGTTGGTTCTACCAAAAGGTAAACGTAAAAAAATAAATAGTAATTCTTGAGTGGAATGAGGAATGTTTTGAGTAAGGGGAAAGGGAAAATAATAAGGGGAAATCCCCAACCAAAAGAATCCACAAGAAAAAATAATTACCTTTCACCTGCTTTATACAAGTGTTTATTATGTTATAAATATTTGTTCTTTTTAATGAATAGAAAATAAATGGGTCATTCAGCATAGTGCAGGATGTCTTTTTAGCTGTAAGCAAAACACAGTTTCAACTCTTGAGACATTTTGATGATGTTGCATTTCATACTGGTTTTTTCTCTCTCTGAAAAGAAGATACGTTTTCACTTCAGCATTATTTTGTAGACTTCCCGAGAACATGCAAAAAAAACCCCGATTCCTTTGTCTGTCTGATGGATTTGTTGTTGTGCTGCTCGGTGATTGAACTCACATTGTACAACAAACAGCACTGTATCCAAATAACAACCATTTGCTAAATGTCTGGCTTGCAATCTTTTTGGTGTCAGTACGTTTAGAAAACCTGAGATGGACATAATTTTTTGAATTTTCTTTAAACCCAGTAAGAGTTTGTCTACATGCTTGGTCGATCAGAGAGATTAGTCAAACTTCATCTCTCTGCCCTGGAGTTCTATATAGTCTATATTGTATTGACATATGTTTTTCGATATTTACAGTAAATACCTAACGGATTGAGTTAGAAAATATCCATAGGATTTATTTTACTTCCATATCAGGAAGTATTACTTTACTGAGAGGGTAGTGGATGCATGGAATAGCCTTCCAGCTGAAGTGGTAGAGGTTAACACATTAAAGGAGTTTAAGCATGCGTGGGATAGGCATAAGCCTATCCTAACTATAAGATAAGGCCAGGGACTAATTAAAAGTATTTGGAAATATTGGGCAGACTAGATGGGCCGAATGGTTATTATCTGCCGTCACATTCTATGTTTCTATATGAACTGAACTTCCTAAAGACCAATAATATTCCAGGCATGTCATGGGATAAAAGGATTTCCTGTACCACCTGTTATAAGTGGGTTAATTATTGGCATGTTTCAGAATTATACATCTCTTTTATTCGGAAATCAAGATGTATAAACATTATTCAGTATATATATATAAATATAATGTAACTATTTAATATAAATAATATTCTGAATCTTGTTGTGCATGCATTTACATGTAATGAGTTTCAAACTGAACATATATTATACAGCAAAGCATAGCCAGCACACTGTCACCGCATCATGCATGACTTAAAGGGACACTGTAGGCAACCAGACCACTTCAGCTCATTGAAGTGGTCTAAGTGCTGTGTCCCTTATGCACCTAGTGCTGCAATGGTAAACATTGCAGTTCCAGAGAAACATTGTGTTTACATTGCAGCACTAAGTCTGCCCTCAGTGACTGTCTACCAGACAGCCACTGGGGGCGCTTCCAGAATCGTAACAGACTTCTGACACTGGACGTCCTCATGTCCTGCATGAGGACCTCCAATATCAGATTTTCCTCATAGGAAAGCATTGATTCAATGCTTTCCTATGGGAGGTCTAATGCACGAGGCATTTGCCGTGCATGCGCATTGGACCCCGCTCATCACGGGGAGGAGCTTTGACCCAGCATCGAGGGACATTGGCTCTGGGATAAGGAAGTAAATAAAGGGGTTTTAACCATTTATCTACCGGGTTAGCCGGGGCAGGGGGTGCGAGGGAGAGGGGATGCAGAGGGATCGGTAGTGCTAGGAATACAGCTTTGTATTTCTGGCACTACAGTATACCTTTAAAGGGTTACACTGTCCTAAAAACACTGTTTTTATTATCGTAAACCTTGCTGTGCTGGTCGCATCCATCCAATTAAAAATAAATAAATAAATAAAGCTAAAACCTTACCTGTGCTCCTGTGCCGAGGTCAAGTTCTCCCTCAGCCGTATCCTCCTCTGCTGACATCACTCGTCCTCACTGAAGAGGGATAAATGTCAAGAAGGATGGCCTTAGGAGGATAGGAATTTATAATCTTTATTTATCTATTAATTAATTTATTTTTCTTCTTTGATTATAGTTATTTTTAAGTTTATTGTCTTGCTGGTTTCTGGACATGGTGTATGGGGAGTGAAGATAAATGCTGGTTTCAAATAAAAAGGAGGCACAATATTAAGACTTTATAAATATTTGAAATTATTGCTTACAAGGCTATGTTTGCTTTTGTTACCATTTTTCTCTTTTATTTTTGTTACTATATTTACTCTGTCCTGTCTATATAGTGGGTCCAGCGTGACCATCAGACACCTGTATTTATTTAGATTTTCTAACCTTACCCTGTCTCCTTTCTCAAAATATTTCCTAATAAAGAAAAAAAAAAAGGATGGCCTGAAGGGAGGAGATGGGTTGCATGGAGGTAGGGCTGTGTGTGCTGACATCAGACATGCAATATACACATAATTTACATTAGCCAGCTTGTAAAGCATTTTCTGTTGGCTGATGATGCCCCAGTGACGATTCCAGAGGTGACGTTACACATTCACAAGACGAGTTTGTATGTGCAGAGTGTCATAGTGTAATGTTGTACATACAGACTCCAGGCACCATGACCACATCAAATCACTTCCTACCCTTGTATAGTACATTTAACCCAGATTTGTTTTATTGCCAGCTTAATTCTCTGTACTTTTTATCTCCATGGGGTGCTCAGCCCCTCCAACTTCATATGTGTCATCTCTATCGTTCATGTTATATTCCTTGGTAGAGCTCAATCACAAGGAACCTAGACTGGTCCTTCAAGTAAGACTCTATGTATTCAGTGTTTACATGTGAGGCTGACTTAGATGAGCAATTTACTATATACTCTCAATAGAATAACGGCTTTGGCACAATTCATCTAAAACTACTTTTATCGGGCGGCTCTTTATAAGAAAAAACATTACCTTTAACAGGCTGACAAAGTCTATTTAAAAGGTAACTTTATGATGACTGCCTTATTGTGGGGGAAAGAGTGCCTTTAAGAGTTGATGTTTGTATGAGTTACAGATACTGTAGAGGGGTGATTTTATCACGTTAAAACCCTAGGATTAGTAAAAATTCAACTTTTGTTTAACGAAAAATGCCAATTCATCAAAGTATCACCTTTATAATTTTCCCCAGTTAATATTCAGTACCTGTAAGTATGGAATTTTCAGATTTATATAAAATGCCGTTGGGTAAATCATGAATGTTTAAAGACAGCAGAACCAACACAAATGGTTTACTGCAGTAAAGATCACAGATGCTGTAAAAGTTATCGGGTATTTCATCTGTCATTGACATGCTGAGTGATAATTCCGCTGAAATTTACTAAAATAGTGTTGTGTTTATTAGTATTATTTTTCGGTTAGTAGACCTGTGGATTTTTCAGAAAATTGGTGCATCTTATTATTAAATACAATGGACCAGTAATGAACTGTGCGCTTTGGAGGCCCATTTTAGCATTTTATTCAATTCAAGCTGCTAGTAAAGGTAGATGTGTCTGTGCTTGGTAAGTAGTGATAGAAATCTCTGTTTTCATTTACCATTAGACTAGAATATTACAATGTTATAGGTACATTACCAAGAAAGTGTTAATCTTCTAAAGAAAAACAAGATTCTTTATGTCCGTGTAAACCAATTGATGTGTTATTTACTATGCAATCTCTGTTCCTGCCTGTTTCTGGGTCAGTTATATATAGTAACAGCTGTACTTCATTCACTTACACAAACTAAGGAATGTGGAATATCATCCCAGCATAAACTGGATATTGCTAAGATGTTGTAGATGTCTGAGAAACATTGAAGTGAAGTCAGCATTTACTGTCCGTATCTATAAAAGTTAATTATTCTGCCTGCTTGCTTATTAGAAGATTACATTTATATAATTACCGCACACAATCATATTGGGTAACAAATAAGATAAATCTGTCTCATCCACAGTTTCTGAGTTACCCTATTTGATAATCTAGGTTAAAAGAATTCCATCTGTACTTCAGAGAATTTTGATTTCACGATTATCTAAGCCAAGTTTAATTGATGCATCCATTTTCTGGTATCTTCTGGAAGCATTGACAGAATCTGACAAAGGTACTTCATCTGCCATTTTTAAATTTTTGCATAATAAGGACAAACATCCCTGATAACACTTCATAGAAAAAAGTTATGGTCCGCACTCATTGATAAACCCCTGTAATCCACGGAAAAAATAGATTTCTATGCAAATAATTGAGGGAATGAATATGTTGCAAAAATTCACATTTATTGATAATTAGTGCAAAATATGGCAGAGAATGTATCATGGCAGTCCTCATACATGATGAATATCAAGGAAGGCATGGTATAATGCAAACAGCGTGCAATAAATTAAAATGTTATCATACTCCAAGTATCCAGGCAAAAATTAAACATATTTGCAAAAAATAGGAATATTGGATAAGATGAAAAAGTGTAGAAATGATAGCAATACCTGCTGTTGTCAGATGAGAGAGAGACCACCCACACTGCTACCTAACACAAGAGATGAGGTAAGTTTTTCACAACCCCCCTGGTGCTTTCTCAGCATAACAAACATAGAAAACTCTGGAGATATATAGGAGGAGTCCACTGAAAGTGAGGCTCTTGATAGATCAAACCACACATACCTGTGTATGATAAAGAATGTGTGGACTTAGAACCCTTAGAATGCCAGAAAGTACTTTGTTGAGGCAACCCCTTTCTTAGAGGTATAGTTTTAAAGATCTTTGTTACAGGAAGGGACAAGGTAAATCTCTTAATGAATCAAACCACATAAATCTGTGTGTAGTGAGGAATGAGCGGACTATAACTTTATTCTATGAAGTATTGTCTATGTTTGGGAAAGGTCCTGCACCGGAATTTAACCTCACTTATTATCCAGGACTTTTTAATTTTCCTGTTATTTAATATATCATTAATTGGAGTGGTGGCAACGTTTGTGGATGGATCTCACTGCCCATTCACACTTTTTCTGTTCTATTTAAACATCTCTGATACTGGATTTCAAAACGTGTTAAATGACCATGAATTTCCATTTTTTCATTATTGGTAAAGATGCAATGACTGTATTGAGCTGCATTTCCAGTAAAGTGATTGACGTATCACAAGCAGAGCTCTATGACTCAATGAAGAGTGAGTTAGAGTATATAAGGGCCAGCATGATACAATCTAGGGCAGGAATTCACAGAAAGAACCTGATTGAAAGCCACCATCCTACTATTAAAGGTTGAACAATATACTTTGGACAGCAGTTAGGACAAGCAGTTGAAAAAAGTGCTGCTTGATCTGAGGATATCATCACCACAAAGAGTCAGAAAGATGGCCTACACTAAAGGTGGTGTAACCTTTGATACTCTTTCCTTTTCCTGACTTGTTTACCCTACCTTGAATGGTTTTAAAAAGCATAGCATAAACAAAATACTCTTTTCTCCTTTGGTGGAATATCACTGAATTGGAAGTTTATTCCCTTAACTGTAGCTGTGGCATCTATATTTGAAAATTAAGGTTAACAAAGAAGGAACATTTTTATCTGACAAGCATGGTGGTAAGACTTCATTTTCTCGATTTATAGATTTGTTTTGCTTACAACTGAATCTTTGAAATTGTCACTGGAGCATCATTGTGGTTACTCTTGATATTCAATGATACCCCACTGGCTTGTGGTCATTGCAGAACTGATTCCGACACTGTGGGAAATGGGACCTCTTGAGGGCAGACTGTGAGAACTCAAAGCTTTATCTCACTTTTGGGCAAACTCACTGAAAACTCAAGTTTACTGTATTTTCCTTGAGCTTAGCTTTGGAGCTAATTTCTGGCTTTGACATTTTTTGAAATGGTGACAAACAAATTGAAGTAAAATAAATAGGAAATTAAATAAAGTTGGACAAGTGCTTCCAGTAGAGCAGTTGTATTGGGTTTTAAAATAACATGAGAATTGTTAAAATATTTTATACACAGTAGGTTCACCAATAAATGAGAAAGACAAAACAAAACAGATCATGCAGGTTCACCACAAACAAACATACAATGCTTCCTGGAGATATAGATAGTAGTATTATTAAATATAAATATTAAGTAATTAACCCATAGCGAAGTAAATGTCCTCTGAGATTCTACAGTACAGTATTAAAAGAAAAAATAAATACAATACATTACAATAAACACCTTGTACGGTAAACCTCCTATCTCAAAATAAGTATTGTACAAAGTCTCACAAGGCTGGTATCACAATAAAAAGGAGCCTTATTAAATATGGCTCTACATACAAACACACGTCAGCCCCTGTGAAAACAATTGATTGCTGAAAGGACAGAGAGTGTTATGCTAAATGACTGGAACGCAACTGCAGAAAAACCTTTAAATACTTCAATTTATTTTTTGTATTTAATTGAATTGCAAAAGTGGATACTGTAGCTTTAAAACTTTTAGCAGGTTGTTAGTTGCAGAGAGAAACAAGCCGCAGAGGTTTTGCATAAAGCCAAGCAGTCCTAAATAAGGATAGTGGAGAGTTAGTTTGCAGAATTAAAGTTGAATTAGATGTAGCAGAAAGAAGTAGCTTCCTGAGTGCAACAATGAGGCAGGTTATACGTGTAGGCAAACTGAAAGGCAATTTGAGTTGAAGAAAAATAAGTACTTAGCTTCTGTGGTAGCAGGTTCAGAAGTATTGGTGAATCCAAAATAAGCAGTCCTTTAGAGGTAGAAGCAGAGGTCCATTAAACAATCCAAGGTCGAGGAGAGGAGAAGGTAGGTAAGTTGTTTTCAGTCCAGGTACGGTACACGGTTAAAGCTTAGATATAACTTGGTAGCCGGTAAGAGGTTCACAGGAACTCGTTCAATAATACAGCAATTTGAATCTGGCGCGGTCTTCCTATGTAGCGTGAGGAGACCGCGTCAGAGAAGGGGGCAGGGCAGAGGTCCATCAACCCGGAAGTGGCTGGAATCGGCGAAACCGGCAGGTATAACCTGACAGAGAGGCTATATAGTCAATCAGTATACATAGCACCAAAGGGACCTAAGAGTCAAGGTAATGTCAGCCTATATGAGGCATGAAGGGCTATTTAAATGAGTCAAATAAAGCCTGTTTGGTGGCCAGGTGGCCAAATAGGTATATACAATATGGCCGATTAGAGAAAGATGAAAAATTATATTACCAGTAAATGACTGGCAAAATGTTAAACTATCAAAGCCTCTCTCCCTGTTAAGCTTGTTAGACAGACATAGGAGGAAAGATCAAAAGTAAAAATCAAAGTAAGTGAACCATCAAAGCAGCATGCTAACCATTAGTGAAAAATAAAGTGCCCAGTGGTAAAACAAAAAGCAAGAACGCCCGACGCGCATTTCGGTGCAGGAGCTGGGGGTCGCATAACTAGGTACCAATAAATGACAGTAAGAAAAACCTTTTTTTCAGATATATATTATATCCCATTTATTAATTTGTATTGAACTTTTATTATGTATTATGTTCTGACAACATTTACTGTTGTACCCATGCCAAAAAAAGAAAAAAAAAGCTTAAATGTTTCAAGATAAAGGCTAACTTATAACATTATTTAGAACTTTTCGATGTGCTAAATACACTGATAAAAGCTCAAATATTTGCCTTTATTAAGGAGGTTAAAGATCATTGTTTAATGGCTTTCAGCGAAGAGATCTTTCCTAGCTACTAATGTGTGGCACAAATAAATTATAGCTGATGGATTCCTTTCACTATTCATAAAAAGAACTATTAGTCTGGACAAGAGGGGCTCATTTAAATGACCTATTCTAGCATTTATACTCTATCGTGAATTATAAAACGACAAAAGAACTAGATAAACACAAAGATCTGTCATTTTGATAACTTGAATGTATTCTATACCTAGAATGTATTCGTGTTCTGGACAAAACAATACCTGATATTCAGGATTATTATACAATTACATTTTTGTTTTAATGTAAAATGTTTTTTAACTAAAAAATAATTAAATAAATGTGAAAAATAAAAAATAGTTCCTGAAAGTGAGCAATTGTGAAACATGTAAATTAATTATTTACTTACATAATTAGTAACTTAAAACTAGACTTGTGCATGGTGGGATTAAGTTCAGTGAAATAGTTTTTCCATAAATTGAAATTTTGTTTGGGACACCTGACACTTGTTCATGCTGTTAGTTCGGCTCAGCTGCATGTCTTTCATATAAAACTATTTGGGGAAACAATCAGAAATATTAAAAAGGATGGGAATTATATCCCAGAATATATCCATAGTTTAAATATTATGTATGCATTTTCTCACCATTTGGTTCATGAATCAACTGAAAAAAGTAGCCAATTTGGGAAGAGATCAGTAAAAAGAATAAATCTATATTTATATATTAGATATATATTTATTATAATCCAAGGTCCGGCACAAGCCTGTCAGAAGAACTTGCCAAGGAGCAATCTCCAACTCTGGGTAAACAATGGTCACGAAGGAGAGCTCTCACTGTACTTTTCAACCAAATACAAATATTTATTGTGAATACAGTCACATTGCATTAATGTTTCAGTCTATAAAAGACTTTCATCAGGATACTTCATATAGCACACAAATTGTTACTGTTGAGTTGGTTTTTCTATTCTTCCTTTTTTTGTCAGATTATTTTTTGGTAATTATATATATATATATATATATATATATATATATATATATGTGTACCAATTTAAGAAGGTTTTCTACCTACTGCCTCACAATGCATTGCTGACCCATGAGGTGCACAAAGGATTAAAGTCTTAAGAAACATATTTAGCTGCCTGCTCCTGCTTCTACAGTTCAGAGGTAATTTGCAGAACAAAATCTATGCCCACTGAAATGTGCAAGAATTCTCACTGCATCATTTAGTTTGAGAATGCCATGGTTAATTCTAATTAAACCCTTTGTGGATCAGTGATGTTTGCAACAATCTTAAATGTCAAAGATAAGACCTTTATGAATGAAAACATGTGTTCTAGGGTAAGTAAGCCATTTAGATTTCAGATTAAGGGGATTTATGAAGAAACAAGGTGGCCAAGCCTTTAAAACATATATATATATATATATATAAAAATGTTTAAAAAAATGATATAAATTAGAAAGAAAATATAAACCAGTAAACCAAAGGATGAAATTAACGAAATTAGAGAAAAACTGTTTCATCTAGCCCAATGTAATAATATCTATTCATTTCTTAGCAATACACTTAAAATGTTCTATATGATGTCATCATGTAATATTCACGTTACAGGTGATCTCATAGCCATAAAATAACAGATAACATGCACATTTTGAAACTGCTAATAGACTGTTAAAATATGAATAAGACAAGTTATACATTAGGTTTGTATTATTGGAAGAAGAAAGGGTACATATTTTTTTAATAAACTTTATCACATTTTGTTTTGCTTCTCATTATAAATCTCTGTGTACGTTATATCCAAGGTATATGTAAGGAGTTTTTTTGTTTTATGAGTGCTAACTAAAGCTATGATAGATCAGCCAACATAATGTTCATTTGCTTATTTTACCTTCACCAAAAGCACCAACAGATTGGGGTCAATTTGCAGTTTATTTTACAGTTTAGTTATTCTACATTTATCTTTTTCTTAATACTCTTTTTTTATTAATTAGTTTTAATCTATGTTTGTCCTTTTTGTCCCATGTCTTCCTTTCTGCAGTGTTTCTATTTTTATTCCAATACGAGTGCTGCAAATGATGTCTTGGCGTTTTATAGAAGATGTAGTTTAATTCAGCAGTTATACAAAGTATTGTGAGTCTTGGCCACTCTTGGTTTGAATGAGAGCTTATTGCTAATTTTTGCACAGCCTGCAGCTTTGCAGGTCAAGAACTTAGAACGGGAGTATCTTTTATTCTTTGTTGCCTTTAATGTACTGTTTTGTAGATTTTATTGCACTATATATATAGTGTATTAAAAGGTATCCAGCCTAGATTTCCCTTTTAGCCCTTCTTCTTTTTCTTGCAAAACATACTATGTAGCTTTATAGTTATCCAGCCTCAGCCATCAGTCAAGTTGCCCTGAATGACAGTTCATGTTCTGATATTGCCTCGGTGAAGTGAAGCTTGTGATTTTAAGTAGTCTCTTCCTTTACAAATCTATAACAAGAATAGCATACATTTACAAAAAAACAGAAATATAACCAATTTTTGCTAAATGATTTTGTTAAGATGAAGCAAAAACACGTTTTTTTTTAGTTTAACCCCTTAAGGACACATGACATGTGTGACATGTCATGATTCCCTTTTATTCCTGAAGTTTGGTTCTTAAGGGGTTAAAATAAGATACTTTGATGTGGGGAAGAAGAATGCCATTTCAATTTGAAGCTAGATTACATAGTCCCATAATTAATTATAAAATCCTCACATTATTATATGTTAGTGCGTATGTGATAATTAGTTCAGCAGATGCATGCTACAATCGAACGCCTTTAAATCTTCCCCAATGTCCCATTGCTTCTGCCCCACTTGTGTTTTTCTATACAATGACCCAGATTCTTATGTTTTTTTTTATCAACTTGTTAATTGAGTTTCTATATGGTTCATCTTTCCTGTAATGTCTTCTGTGTTTATCGACTTTCTTTCTCACAGCTGTTGCAATCATTTCTCCAAATCAGGTACCGGTCTAACTTTAGACGTACACTGTCATTTTATTGAACAATCGATAAATGCAAAAGATAAATAGAATATGAATACACCCCAGGAACCCACCAGCCCTTGTGTGAGTCTGAGCCCTATGCAGCGACCTTTGTCACTCAGTGAGTAGTCCGGCTCTGTGTAATGTGTGATTATAGCCACTATGACAATATTGCTACTTTGTGTGATATTAAAAGCATACATATAGCCTAATACTCATTTTCAATCTATCTCTTGTCTTATTCAAGCATAATGAACATTTTACTCATTGGTAAGATGCATAACATATCTGCTAGATCATTGCACACTTTAAACAGTCCCAGAGGCCATTTTTGAGATGTCCAGTTATTTCCCATGATAACAGAATTCATCAATGCACACTAGCAGCCAATTACCTCAATGCTCGTAGGTGAGATAATCAATGCTTTAAAGTTACTGTAGTAATTGTTACGTGTGAGAATATTGTATTCAACATTGAATTCTTCCACTTTTTAGATTTCAATTCAGGCTCAGGTGGTTTAGGACCCTTATGGGAAAAAAAATGTAATCCCATATCATTCAAGTGTTGGTCATAATTTTCATAAGTGTGGAGGGGTCATAGAGGTGGAATAATATTTAAATCTCATGCTTTGTCTTACATACTGAGCATCTCATAGAAATGTGGTAATGTAGTTTTTTCTTTGTATATACACTACTCTCACAATAGAAGGAAAATTGATATCATAGTATTTCACAAAATTGTCACACAAAAAAAACAAAAACATACTTGTGTTTATATGGTTACATTCTATCCTGGCACAACTCCTGCTAGCAAGCAGTATGAGGGTGCATTGTATGCATTCATCATTGTGGAATGCCAAAGTGTGCATGTGCCTATACAGAACGTTCTGTGTTAGAAGTCCTAGAGCACATGGGTGCGCCCAGAGCATTATGAGATATTTATATCACCCACACACAGAAGTGATGAACAGGTAAGTGTGTTTTATACTTACCTCCATTGCTACCTATAAAAACACAGTTTAGATTTGTACCTGGAAGTTAAAAAAAATCTAGATAATTCACTAAATTCTGATATGTAGAGAATTGAAATCCAAATGGCAACATTTAGGCAAGCATTAGATCATTTCGAAAACGTCTGAAGTTTGGCTTTAGTCACAGATTATCTCGAGTTTAGTTAATGAACCTGGAAAATATATATAAAAAAAATTAAGCTCTGTAAATGAATTGCTACAGGTTTATGTTCAGCCTGAGATACCTAAATTCTTAAGAACCTGTCTTATAATTTCTGTGCTTTTATGCAAGCTACTAGCCAGACAGAAAAATGTGTTTCAAAAATACCATTGTATTTCAAGCAATTAATTTACATCACAGCTGACATAGGACTGCAGTAGAAAAATAACTGAATACTAATGCAACATAGATTAATCCAGTTTCCTCTGTAAATCTTATTTGTATTCTGTATGCATTTATGTGTTGTGTATTTTATCAATTTGCTGTACTTTGTGCCTTAGCTACATGTAAAGTGTGGCTTCAAAGGGCTGCAGTGCATGATAAGACTTTTGAAGAGGGTTACTACTTCAATGCAGTTCCATATATCTATAGGGAAAATTATTTTGACAATCTGGTGAAATATTCTGTCCTCCTAGTTTAATAAAATCTCCAAGTACTGTATGTTTTATTCCTTTTTAATACAAAAGTGTATAAGTAATTGCACGTATCTCATTAATGCAGCAAGTGAAAATGTTATCTAATTTATAACCTCTTCAATGATGCATCCTGTTTTTAAAACCTATTGCTACAAAAAATAAAAGAATAATTTATCTTATGGCCCTTCGTTCTGAAAAGTCACTCAGAATGTTCATTAGCTTTCTGTGCTTCATCCTTGATCCAGTTTTTCACTAAGGAGACCATTTTATTTTGAGCGTTATGTGACTAAATATTTTACAGTGGTGCATTTGTTTTTGCATGTGCTAAATATTTATCACACTCATTGTTTTCCCACTTTGAAACTTATGCTAAGATTTAGGATGTGGAAAAAAAAATATTTGTAAGTAGACGTGACTGGTGCAATGCAAAGCAGATCTAAAAAACGAATATAATTATAACCTAAAATGATTTATTTTCTCAATTAATACATGCCCATTTTATCATGGATAAACAGAAGAGTCTCCAGACACTCAGGGTGTTCAAACCAAAGGCAGATTTATTGGATCAAAAAAATGTGACAGAACAGCAACGTTTTGACCTTCTGCGAGATGTTTGTCAAGGCTTGGTCACTTTTGCTGTTAATAACAAGATCTAAGAATATCTCATTTTACACTTTGTGGATTATGCTAATATTTCATTTAATGAAGGAATTAAAAGGCCCCTTCCATGGGTTTATGGTGCAATATGGGGATCTGTAAAATATAAGACTCAGACATTTAGGTTCTGCATACCTTAAGATGTCCTCAGGAATTATGTTGAATGATTTAGGTATAACAGGGAGATGATAAGCTAGCGGAGTGAGGGAAGGGGATTATGGCTTTCAACATCAGCAACTTTAAGATCTTTGCTCGGCAGACGAGACATATTTTCAGAGAACTTTAGGAACTTTAGCTCAGTTGGTGCAGTTTAGCAGAGTCTCTAAAATCCAGCACACTGCATGGAATACATCAATATTATTTTATAGCAGATTGGAGTTTGTTCCTCTCCAATGCATTTTTAGGCCACAAAGCTTGCCATCTTTCCTACATGGGCCCATGCACATTTTGCACCACCAACACAAGATGATGGTATGTGAACCAGTTACTACTTGGCACACAAATCAGTCATTACCTTTCCTATAGGGTTACTATTATCACTTGATATACAAGGTTTAAGTAACATGTCACCTTAGTTTTACTGTGCAATTTGCCATTTTAAATGTTTGTCTTTTTTATGCATTTGTATTTGTAACTTTTCTTCTCTTTTCAATAACTAATATTTTTACCCAATAAAATGTGTGCATTGAGAGTCAGTTGTTTAGTATCCATGTGAAGGTTCTAGCCAGTCGTGTATATAGTAGAATGCATCCTTGTTTTGACAATCCCTGTGCATCTGGTATGACAAGAAACATGACCGGTTTAGATTGTCAGATTCTATGCAGTTTTGATGTGTCACATTCATTGTAATAAAAAAGAAGTGATGGTGCGCAATAATAAGTAGTACGCACACTGTGGGTGTCTAAAAGGGTAAAACCTTTATACAGTATATAATGCAATAAACAGTCAGCACACGTGTCACAAAGCTAGGTGCATACTAGGTATATTAATAATATTAATTATTGGTGCAACAGTAATATGTGTGACCAACAAAATGACGTGCAAATATTTGCAAAGTAGTAATCCTGGTATCTGAGAGGGAGACAAAAAAGAGAAAACACCTAGTGCAGCACAATTTAAAATGTATAACATAAAATAATAGGCTCTTTGACTATCTCACTCACAAGATAGGAGTGGTAAAAGCCCCACTTGTGGCTATGGCGCTCAGGGAGGATCAGCCCCTAGAGTACGTGGGATCCATATGATACACTGGCAACCAGGATATCAGGTAAGTATATTCTTTATTGTAGCAATATAGTAAAAGCATATGTATGTATATAAAATCCATAATCAGCTCACCAGCCCTTGGAAACCGAAAGAAAATCCAGTTTCAGCATGCTAAAACTGTCCTCCAAGTTTTTATTCATGGCTGGTCCTGCCGGTGTGTATTGAAAACCACTTCCTGGTTCCTGATCCGTGACGCATTTCGCCCCTCCTCTCGGGGCTTTGTTAAACGGGTTGTTTATATACATATGCATTCATAGTAATGCATATATATATTTTAAAATCAATGAAACTTGAATTAAAAAAAATCAAAAAAAATCTCTGCATATAAAAGAGCAAGTTGCATTTTTAGAGCTTAACCTTATGACTTCAAGCAGAAGCCAGCATCACCATGTGCCTGAAATGATTAATCATTACTAGTAATGTTGGCAATATTTTTCGCAGGATATGGTTTTTACATTTTTAATTTGTCCATATGCAGCATATGAAAGTCCCTACTTTAACCTTTTCTCTACCAACTAGACAAAAGTTGGCCCAAATTTGCAGAACTACAATTCTGTGATGCTCTTGTAGCATGTAACTACTGAGTATCTACCGTTTGGGGCTCTTCAGGACCAGATCTTGTTTTATATTGCTTTGCAATGTAAAACGTTTTTTTTCAAGTAGACCACCACTTAGTTTTTCACTCCCTGCTCCAGAAAAGATCTCCAAGAATCAGAGAGATATATGGCTATGTTAGAGGATGGTAAGCTTTCTATGTCAATCAGAAAGGCTGTAGAAAACAGTCTTATTCAAGTTAATATACTGGAGCATACGAGGCTCCAACATATAGTGCTGCTAATCAGAAAATGTTGGAGTGAAATATTTAGATACATATTAGTACTCATTTTCAAGTGGCAATAGTAGACTGCAGTATCCTGTGTAATACAGGTGCTTGCTTAGAACCAGGTAACCAGGTTTACTATATCTGAGCATTGTGCAAACACACAGTTATAATTATAGGGTTCTATTGGATTTTTTTGGTATCAGCATTAGTAATAAAGCCTTTGGCTCCTTACAGATACCTGTACTGCTGCTTTTGTATGTTTTTGTAAGTTTTCATTAAGCAAATTTAAATGTTTTGTCCTTGTATGCTCACATGTTGTCTGACTTATGATCCCTAATACAAGGCATTTCTCAATAACCTGTAAACGATATTGAAATTAATAAAAATAAAGAATTTTGTTAATGTCCATAAAATTTATATTTTAATTTTTCCCGAAGATTAATTTCTACACAAAATGTATGCTTTGTCTAAAGCTTATATGCTATTTTAGCACCCAATGTTTCAATTACATTTTGCATCTTTTTTTTAAACATTTGGGAACAAAGAGTTTAAAGAACATTTTGACTTGCCTACAGAATACGTTACAATTCATATTGTACCATATGCCATTTTATTTTTTTTTCAATTTGGATTGTTTTGGTGCTTTCATGATGAGTGATCATCTTCATTACTTCTCCAGCTGTGTATTCCAACAAATCATGTTACACGGGCATCTCCGATAAGAAGGTGTAAATCTTCTGGCAGTTTTATTACTGTTACTAAAAGTTACAAAGAAAAGAAAGGAGTATAAACAATTAAAACAAAACATTGGACACATTTTGTAAAGCTAAACCCGAGCAATTTTGCATCATTCATATGACACATGACACATTGGAACTTGTGCAAAAAGATGGATTACATTGTATAACAGTGCTTTCTCAAAATGAATTATTATATTTAGGTAATGCATTCACAGATGTGTATCCTTAGCAGGTTTTTGTGACCATAAGGATACCTACAGCCTTTTGGGGTCCAGGGGTTAAATTATTGCAGTTTAACTACTAGTTAAATTGACACTCAACTCCCAAATTTAAAAAAAAAAATCACAATTTAGTTGATTTACCCCATGAAAAAAATAATTTCCGCAGCCTTTGCAAGCTCTCCCCTTCTTCCCCTGCCTGAACTCTCTGTAGTCATCCAATCGTAGACTTCCAATGCAATTCAATAAGAAGTCTATCTAAATATGGACGTACTCCTTTGCAGGGTGTTGTACGATAGAGTAATTTATTATAGGAGGTCTGTAATGTAAATATATTATGAAATCGGTTTGGTCTGTTATCATACCGATCATATTTCTGTCTAGTGCAACTTTGACCGATTTGGTAAATACCTTGCCTGTGAATTTCTTTGCATTTTTTTTGCAGCTTCACAATGTTGATATCAATGGGATTATGAGCGTACAGTCATTGATGCTTTGGTGTATGAATAGCATCTAATATTCTGGAGAGAATATAATTGTGTTAATGTTTTTATGTGGAACACTTTCACTTTATAGATGTTTCAGTGGGGACAACATTCAGGCACACACCCATGCATGCAATTCACTGTTGCACCAAGGTTTCTCTGCTGGTTCTGCTTCCTATTCTGGGGCATGTTAATACACACAGATGTATAGAGTAAGTAAACACCTATTCTATTTGGTTTTAGCTGCTTTTAATGTTCTGCACGATATATCTGTTAGGTGAGAACTTGAGGAAGGACCCGTTGACGTCCAAAACATTAACTTATCTACTTTTGTTTGTAATAAAATAAACACATTGCATTCATTTTTTTTGCAAGTCCTGTGAATGTCAATATGTTATCTTTATTTTTTAGAATTTATATATATATATATATATATATATATATATATATAGTGCTGGTATAATAGCTTTGTATATATCTTGTTAAAATCCCAAATATCAAGCCTGCCCGGCCCCCCTGCCTATCTATCATTTAATAACATACATTTCTGGGACATTGGCGTAGGCATGCATGAACATGACTTTTAGCCATACTGCCTAATTCAACATATCAAACAGTCAATAAGTGCTCATATGCTGTTTCATGTAATGAATCTTTCATGCATACCTACTCTAGTACGGGTTCATGACACATCCGGCAGTTAACGTAAGTTTGTGTGCCCAGTCTCACATATCTACAGGGTATGAGTGAACCTGTTAGAGCTATAGTCAAAAGAGTGTTAAAGGGACTCTCCAGTACCAAGAAAACATATCCGTTTTCCTGGCACTGCAAGACCTTCCAGTGACCCTCTCCCTCCCACCCTCCCATCCCAAGTTGCTGAAGGGGTTAAAACCCCTTCAGTGACTTACCGGAGTCCAGCACCGATGTCCCTCGGCGCTGGGTCAGGCTCCGCCTACGCTCCCCCCCACCGTCAGCCGGCAGGGGAGACCTATTGCTCATGCGCATGCGCGACCGGCGGCGGGGGGGACCTCCCCACAGGTACTCATTGAATAATGTTTTCAATGCTTTCCTATGGGGATTTCGGCAACGCTGGAGGTCCTCACATAGCGTAAGGACGCCCAGCGTCGTATAACACACTTTAGGGATACTCCAGGCACCCAGAAGTGGTCTGGGTGCCTGGAGTATCCCTTTAAGTGCAATAAAGGAAAAAAATAATTTATTTACATGTAAATATAAGTAAGCTGGAACGATGAAGAGAAATATGCTTGGTAGGACAAGTTTGCGATAGATGTAGTTTTGTGCTGGTGAACACTGCAAGTCAACGTGTTTATAACGTTATACCTGTACATTCAGCTGCCTGGAAGGGAATAAGATGTACCTGGAAATTAAGTCTGTCACCTTCATGTTGATAAGACTGAAACCATATTACCCCGCAAAAAAGGGAAACCTGTTTCATTTTCTCCTAATGCCTGAGTGTTGACGATATGATATAGCGAATGTTTATACCTTTTTGTTTTCTGACTAGAAATTAAATTGATTTTTCATTGTATTTATCAATGTTTTGACATTGCTATTAAGATAGTTACAAATATAGTTCTTTGCTTTATGTAAGAAGCACAATAACATGACAGTTTGAAGATATCATTAATTAGTATTTAAAGGGACACTCATTAGTACTATAACCACTTTCTAACCAATATAGCTCATTGTTACTTAGATTATGTCTGACAGGAACCTACAGCATTGCCTGTTCCATCTGATTCAGATCTGTAGAAGTGAATCCTTATATATTACAAGATCTGTTAATGTATAAGAGCAAACATAGAAATAAATAAACAGTATCAGTCAAAAAATGTTAGAAGAGAATAAAATAAAACAGTTTGTACTAGGCTTAATTGGGGCAAGATCAAACTGCAAGCAACTCATTTTCTTTAAAAATATATATTTTGTAAATGGATGACAAATCTAATTATTTCAATATTTTCGAAGGGGTAAATGTAATGGTATCCTTGTTTTTGTTATATCAAGAGGAACATTATCAGGGTTATTTATTTATAGGAAGTATTTCTGACACTAGAGTGGTGACAGTTCAGGTACCAACCCCCCCCCCCCTCGTTACTTTAAAAGGGTGAGTTTACTCATGTTTTTTCCAGCGTCGCAATGTTTTCACTTCGACTGACCCTGTCCCGCTAAACCTCCATGGAGATCATTTGGATTAACTGAAATTGTCAAATGATTTCCCATAGACAAGCATTAGAAGGCTATTGTGCATGCATTTCCATGTGGAATGTTAAGCGCCTCCATGCAAAAAGTAGAGACACTGAATGTCTGTGCTGAACGTTGTGCAGCACTGACCCAGGAAGCACCTCTAGCGTTGAACATCTAAATGACTGCCACTGGAGGTGTTACTAGGCAGCAATGAAACACTGCTTTTTCTCTGAAAAGGCAGTGTTTTCAGAAAATACCTGAAGGGACACGCTATACTCAAAAGAACAATGACATTAAGCTGTATTGGTTTGGGTGACTAGAGTGTCCCTTTAAGTGAGAATTTAACTGAATTCTAAGAGAATTTCACATCTAAAGCCAGAGTAACTTCCATTGCAGCTGTCTCTGCTTGCTCTGATGGCAGAGAAAGCTTACATAGTTCTTCTCACAGTCTGGCACATTACAGACATTCTGTCTGTACCAAACAGGCAAAAAACGTTTACCCAAATCTAAGTTATAGAAGATACGCTGTATATGTTTATGTATTTTTTTTCTTGGATAAACCATACACAAGTTCATTAGGTAGAGAGATATGTTATGTTTATTACTGCAAGAAGATCTGCCCTAATTATATATAGACAAATGATAAAATCACACAAATATCTTGTATTCGCATAGCTAAATGTCCTAAATCTGAGCATTTAACATGATTAATATTCCAATTATGCACTCAGGAACTACTCACTTATCAGACTAAGTGTCTGATTATTTTTTGTTACATCTTTCAGTAAATGATGGTTTTCATTAAGCCACTATTGCGGATGGATAGGCTTTGTGAATTATGTATAATGATACACCGAAAATGCTGAAATCTATTATTACATTCCGTCAACACCGAGCCTTAATGTAAAATCATGATGTTTAATCTTAATATCACGCCTTACTGAAGAAAAAAACTTTTATGAGACATGCTCATGTGATGCTGTTTCAGCTTACAAGCAACATATTCTAACATTAATATATGAGTTGATGAAAGAGATGATGCACTTGATATAAAAAAAATAAGTAAGCCAAATATCAAAGTTGTGAACAAATGTGGTGTTAATTTAGTAAATCAGTTGGCAGTTTATTTTAGCTTTTTGTGTATTATCTAAGCCCCTTTTTGTAGCATATAATTGAAACATTCTAGTGTGCAGGGGATTTTTTAAGCTACACTAGCTACAATAGAGTCATATGCACTTTCAAACTTTGTCCTTATCAAATGTATCAAACATGATACATTTTGGATTTTTTTCAGCTTAGGAAGCCAAGACTTAACAGCATGATGGCATGATGCATTCAGATGTTGAATCCTAGAAATATCATAGAGAGAGCCACATAGAGCTCCCCTCAGGGAAGGGATCACCGACACAGCCAGCCCCAGCGATCACACGCCTATCACTGTCAAGCAGCAGGGGGTGTCTACTTAAGCCGGTACACGCTGTGATTGCAGAGTGTATCATGCTATTATTGGAAGCCTCAGTACTGGAGTAACAAGTTCTATATTATTTAGTTTACGAGAATAATCTTATGAAAATCTAGCTTATCCTGAAATAGTAACACAGAAATATACTGATTATACAGAAATTATTAAGCCCATCGAGGTCAAAAACATAAACATTTCTTCATAACTAAAATTTTCCAATAAATTTATAGTTCAATACTTGAACAGGGCCACATTTACCAGTATATTGAGTAAGCTGCTGCCTACAGGTATCTTGCTACAAGGGCACCTACCTTGGAATTGCATTATATGTTTTTGCTACTAGCGCTGTTTCCAGTGTATATCCATTGAGTGATCCTTAGATGGAGTGCAAACATCCTTATCTTAAGCTCTAAATACAACATTCACACCCTGAACTCGACATTTAAACCATCCCCATATCACTCACACAAAAAAAAATCACATACTACATCCAGCATCCTATTCTGCTCACATTGTTAAAAATTCTTCAGTTCTTGTAAACCAGTGCCGATAATCTCACTGCTCTAAAGACACTGATGGGTTTCAGCAAGTGGCAGTAGATACTAATGAAAATGACAGATATCTCTAACTCTCACATAAATTTTAATCTGACCGAAGACCATCTGTACAGAAGATGTCTACAGAATTGTGAAATTGGCCTACATGTCTCGTAAAGAATACATTATGCTTATCTACACGAAGATACCATTCTAGTAAATTAAGTTGTAGATATGAGAGTTTAATTATCTTGGCGGCTGACACCAATTAAACTATTTTATAAAGAAAGGGTATAGTAGAAAGATCAAGAAAGTCAAATCAGCAATTCATCGTAAGTAATTTTCATGCAGTTGCTAAATAAGTACAAAAACTCAACCGTGCTTCGACTTCTTTCATCATTCCTTCAAGGTTTCTGCTCTGAAACACTATTCTGGGTCAGAGGTATTCCATTATGACAGCAAAAACAGCAATTCTTGATAATGAATTTAGAGCACGATAGAAATCATGTTTATATATTCATGAACTAGATGCTTTATGATCTTCTCTGGGGAGGTGGCCTACTTAATTTTATCCTTCGTTCTAACATTAGCCTTAGTTAGTGAGACTTCTTCTATGCCACCTACTGAAATCTATGCCATTCACACATCACTCCTTTCTCACCGACTCCAGCACTTATTTTTTTCCAATATCCAATTCTGAAGTATTAATAATAAATCATTAATGAGTTTGCTGTGACACGCTAATTGCGTAACTGCTGCATGTCTTGTTTACAAGTGTAGCTCATTGCAGGGTTTAAGGTAACAGATTATTATTGCATTCAATAATTATAGTTGATACAAGCAGTGGATTGCTAAAATTGTTCTGTTGCAGTGTCTGCAAATATTTGGATTTATCCATTTAAGGGAAATGTAAAATGATTTCCTTTAAAAAAAAATCAAAAAAAAATCTATTGTTTAGATTAACTTGGAGACCGCATTCCAATTGGGTTATTTTGGCTAGAAATTTCTAACTCATTTTGCATCCTTACAATTCACATTTTGCTGAATATCTCTGTTTATTATTTTATTCAGTCAAGCATCCAACAAGTAGATCCAGGAAAGTTTTGACATGCAGGCTTTACAAAATATATAACATGTTTTATAAATTTACAGCTGTTTTACGTTAATATTCCCAGGTAGTTTAAACTTCTCTATTAGGACATATTGAGCCCAATTAAAATACAACATACAACATTCTGGCCTTTAAGGGACATTCCAGAACCCTAAAGCACTACAACTTACTGAGTGATTTATCTGTGAAGAATGTGTCCTTTTTTATCTTCATTTTACAGTTAGTGCAGATTTCTATAGAAATTGGCAATTTTATAAATTAACCTTGTTACACCCTGTGGACGTCAATCACACAATTGGTCCTGTAACTTCCTGATTTGGTTAGCTCAGTGGAGCTAAACTCAAGAGGCAGCAATTGCCCAGAGCAAAGATTTCTCTTTTAGCTGCATTGGGAAGTCTATCAGGGTTATATTCACTAAAGTCCAAATGGGGCAAAACCATTCAGCTGCATATTGGGCCATTTAGACTGAAAAGTTTTTCATATTATTTTATATTGATTAAACAGGCCTGAATTTGTCACGGATTTCAGATGTCCGGTGGTGTTCAGACTCCACTCTTTGGCAGTGAGTAAGGGACTCTAATTATTCCTTTTGGATCAACAACAAAAACATATGTGAGGAAGGCTGAACTTGATGGACGCACGTCTCTTTTCAGATATGTAACTATATTCAAATCAGGGTTGAGGACATTTTGTCCTCCCTCCCTTTGCAAGTGGATAGTAGCTCTTATTATTTAAACTATGGGGATTGGACATGCTACACACCCTAATAATTGTGGGAGGAGGGCAATAATCTAATACCTATAAATTAGATATTATAGTTACTCATCTGAACTCTTCTTCCTTCTAACTCTTCTTATCTACATCCCCAAAAAAGGCCAAATAAAAATCCCAGATGTATCTAGGCGATTGCTACAGATTTGCACGGCAGATTTTCACTGGGTTTTGTCCACCAAACAAAACCTGGTGTTTAGTGAATAATTGCATCAGATTGGACAGCCATAGGAAGTCTGGGTGGGGTTAGAAGGAGAGGGCTTGCAAAGGCTGCAGACAAGAGAACTGCAGCTTTTGCAAGCTGTTTTGAGATATACCTAAAATAAAAAAGCTTAAATGCATGCATGTTTTCATTAGGGATATATCTACTGATCAGTGATTTTTCTTTGTTTTTTTTATATTCTTTCTAATCCTCTTGTTATGTGGTTAATTACCTTATTTTATGATCGCCTACTACATTTCCAGTGAACTAGCCACATTTGTTGATTGCCTCGACGTTGTAAACTTGTTTTGCTTGTTTGTAGCCTATTATTGTGATTCTTGGATTATTCTGGACTGGATCCTGATTTATCATGACCATTGTGGATATTAATGATGTAATATTATTATAATTCATGGCCTTTCCGCTTTTTATTATCTGGACTGCACTTTGGTTACATATCTGAGTCAATCTTGTAGCACCAAATTCCACTAACGAATTTAGTAAATTCTTGATTGTTGTGATTACCAATTTTTATACCACTGTCTTGCCACTATTTGTTTTATTGTCTTCTGTGATTGCACCAAACAAGCTTGTTGTTATTATTTATTTATTTATTTTAAGCATCGTCCTAATTACCACTCATTATTGTAGTGCAAAGTTGTTTTGTATATTTTTGTTTCTCCATTACAAAATCAATATCAATATTCACCAAGGAAGAGCCAAAGGGGTGATATTAAATTAAACTGAATGTATAAGTACATTTTATGGGGATTTATAGTTTTCAAAATATGACTAAAACATGCTAGTTTAAAGGAAAACTTTTGAAATGTAATATTAATAAAAATAAAAGATCACATGTAATAAATCCTCTCTGTGCATTATTTCGTAATGGAAATATATTGAAGTACATCTTTTAATTAATTTCCTGGATTAACCTGGCTCTGTGGGTTCAGCCGTGTTCGATCAGAACAACCATTTATCTCGTAAAAGACTGTGCACAATTTGAAGATCTGAGACTATCCACTGTGCATGTTAGATGTCCTGTGGTTGCTCGAGATTTTACAATATGTTAGCACACACCAGCTCTTGATTACCAGCATATGTACCTGGCTAAACCTGACTCCTGACCAAAGAGACTTAAATATGGCTACCCCCTTAGAGCATGGGAAAGCCAGGAGATGTACGGAAATTTGGTATTAATATGTATATTTTACAAAACCATACACACAGAGGCTATAAAACATGCCATTGTTTATTTTAAATAATAATAAGAAATTAGGAAAGTTTTCCTTTAATGGCTATGGTCATAACAACTTTTTTTTCTTACATTTGTGTCCAAGAATATATGTTGATTGTATAAATTTAGCTAAATATGTTTGGCAGTAGTTTTCTGTGTAAACAAGCTCATTTAATTACTTCTATTGTTTTGCCACTGAGAAAATTCTAAATTCTAAATGACAACTAGTGATGTCCCGAACGGTTCGCGAACGGTTCGTCGCGAACGGTTCGACACAAACGGTTCGCCGCGGACTCATCATTGAGTAAACTTTGACCCTGTACCTCACAGTCAGCAGACACATTCCAGCCAATCAGCAGCAGACCCTCCCTCCCGGGCCCTCCCACCTCCTGGACAGCTCACTAAGAATGCAGCTTCACAATGAATGTAAAATGGATGCTGTCCAGGAGGTGGGAGGGTCTGGGA
This sequence comes from Pelobates cultripes, assembly GCA_933207985.1. Taxonomy (NCBI): domain Eukaryota; kingdom Metazoa; phylum Chordata; class Amphibia; order Anura; family Pelobatidae; genus Pelobates; species Pelobates cultripes. Next base: position 91,056,559 of record OW240924.1, on the reverse strand, counting down.
GAGAGGGTCTGCTGCTGATTGGCTGGAATGTGTCTGCTGACTGTGAGGTACAGGGTCAAAGTTTACTCAATGATGAGTCCGCGGCGAACCGTTCGTGGCGAACCGTTCGCGAACCGTTCGGCGAACAGTTCAGGACATCACTAATGACATCTAATCTAATTAAATGGTATAATCAAACTATATTATAAATATGAGGTACATTAAACTCCTCTGAGAACTCTAAACTAATATCAATGTTTTATAATAAATCATTTTAATTTATATGCATTGCTTATAAGAATAAGGTACATACATTGCTTTCATATAACAAGTAATCTGATTTTCACAAACAAATGGTTTTCTCATTAAGTAAAGGTGGTAGATGAAATAGGCAAATTTGAGTATATTTGTTGGTTTTCTGAGCACTGTGTTTGACTTCAGTGACCAATGCAGCAACATAGGAGTTCACATGGATCAAGGCTCTAAAATGTTCCATTGATCCAGGTAACTCAAACAAGGAACCTGCACCAGCTAAAGTAAAATAGAGAATGTCTCCACCACCATCTGAATAAATCCAAGGTGGATCCAGACTATTTAATCTATAATTTGGGGCTCTCAAAGTGAATGATACATGTTATCAGTGGCTCCTTTATGCCTTAGTATGGGAAACAACTTGCCTTGCAACCCAAGAACAGTATTTGGATTGTGATTGTGGTTCAGATAATGGTTTCAATTGAAGCACAGCGGATTCTTGACAGTGCCACACAGCAGTGAGAACAGAATTGTGACGTGATGCAATTCTAAAATCAGCGACTGAACTGTAGGGGCCTGTCTGCACATGTTAGTGGAAAAAGTATGAGCAGAAAACTATCCTAAAAAACTGAAACCTTATTGAGACATTACTAGTGTTCGATACTCTGGATAACCAGATCTGACAATATGCTGCAGACTCTAGACCAACTCATAATTTCCCTCAAAAATAAAATAGAAGAGATGAATATAATAACTTTATTTTTTATTATTCATGACATTCTCCTCATTAAAGGATGTTAAGGTTTCTCTGGCTAGTAAGATTCTTTTATAGTGCCTCGAAGAGTAGTGACAGCCTTTTACAGACTCCATGGCTATGGCAGAAATTTGGGCTACTAAATAAACTCTGAAATTATTTTAGTACAAATCAGTGCACAAGAAGACCAATCCTTTAATTATCTTAGAGTTGGAAGGAGAGAAGTGAAAAAAGCAGCATACTCATACAAACAGGTAAATAAGTGTGGGCAGAAAAGCAAGTGTGTTGGAATAGGTCAGGCATAGGCAACCTTTGGCACTTCAGATGTTTAGGACTACACCTCCCATGATGCTTTGCCAGCATTATTATTATTATTATTATTATTATTTTATTATTTATATAGCGCCAACAAATTCCGTAGCGCTGTACAATGGGTGGACTAACAGACACATAATTGAGATCAGACCACTGACGTACAGGAACAGAGGGGGTTGAGGGCCCTGCTCGATGAGCTTACATGCTAGAGGGAGTGGGGTATAGTGACACAAAGGGTTAAAGTAGGGGAATTAAATAGTTTGTTACAGAAGGGTTTATTGAGTGCTTGGTAGGTCATTTTTGACAGTTGCAGGAAAGGAGTCATGGGGTGGGGGATGAGAAACCTGCTGACAGTTTAATTGATACGCTTTAATGAAGAAGTGAGTTTTCAAAGATTTTTTGAAGGAGTGGAGGCTGGGTGAAAGTCTGATTGAGGAGGGAAGGGAGTTCCACAGAATAGGTGCAGCCCTGGAGAAGTCTTGAAGGCGAGCATCAGAGGTGGGGATCCGGGCAGAGGATAGGCGTAGGTCTTGGGCTGAGCGCAGGGGTCTCGACGGGACATACTTGTGTATGAGGGAGGATAGGTATGTTGGAGCAGCATTATGTAGGGATTTGTAAGCAAGCGCCAGAATTTTGAATTGGGCCCTATATCTAACTGGAAGCCAATGCAGGGACTGACAGAGCGTGGAGGCGTGGGAGGTGTGACCGGACAGGAAAATAAGCCTCGCAGCCGCATTCATTATAGATTGCAGCGGTGCAAGCTGGGAACATGTAAGACCGGTGAGAAGGGGATTGCAATAGTCAAGGCGAGAGAGAACAACAGCATGAACCAGTACCTTAGCCGCGTCCGGCGTTAGATATGGGCGGATGCGCGCTATGTTCTTGAGTTGGAAGTGACAGGATTTGGCTATCGATTGAACATGGGGAGTAAAAGAGAGATCAGAATCAAAAAGAACCCCTAGGCAGCGAGCCTGGGAGGTAGAGGTGATAGTAGCGCCGTTGACTTGGATGGAGACAGACACAGGAGTAGCAGCACTTGAAGGAGGAAAAACTAGAAGTTCTGTTTTGGACAGGTTGAGTTTAAGGAAGTGAGCAGCCATCCAGTTGGAAATAGCAGAGAGGCAGTCAGAAACACGAGACAAGGTGGTTGGAGAGAGATCAGGGGAGGACAGGTAGATTTGCGTGTCATCTGCATATAAATGGTATTGGACGCTAAAGGAGCTGATGAGTTTACCAAGGGAGGCAGTATAGATAGAGAACATTAGGAGGCCGAGGACAGAACCTTGGGGAAGCCGACAGGGAGGGGTTAGAGAAAAGCGCCAGAGAAAGAAACACTGAAAGAGCACTGGGAGAGGAAGGAGGAGCACCAGGAGAGAGCAGTATCCTGTAGACCAAAGTTACAGAGAATGTGAAGAAGCTGTTGATGATCAACAGTGTCAAAGGCGGCAGAAAGATCAAGGAGGATTAGGATAGAGTATTGGCCGCGAGATTTAGCAGCAATTAAATCGTTGGATACATTATGGGTGTAAGAGCATTGTGGGGGATGTAGCCCACAACATCTGATATGCCAAATGTTGCCTACTCCTGGAATAGGTGATTGGAAGATAGAATTGAGGAGGAAATTGAGAAAATAATAAGTGGGGAATGTAGTAGGTACATAATTTATTTAAATTTCTAGTAAGAAGAGGTCAGTTGAATTTTCAGAGATTACTACGGATTGTGGTTACATTTGGAAGGAACTATTCTAAGGTTCGTTGATAAATGGGATCTTTTAAGTAAGGAACACTCAGATGCTAATCTAAAACCCACTTCTTCATAAAAGCGTATCAATTAAACTGTAAATAGCTCCTGATTGATTCCTCTTCTGCAACTGTCACTAGTCTAATACTATCCTTACCTTTTTGTGTCATTTTACCCCACTCCCTCTAGCATGTAACCTTGCTGAGCAGGCCCTCAACCCCTTTGTTCATGTGTGTCCAACTTGTCTGGTTACAACTACATGTCTGTTCGTCCACCCATTGTAAAGCGCTGCGGAATTTGACGGCACTCTATAAATATCATAATAATAATAATAATTACTTGATAGACTTAGATATTCATTCCATTCCTAACAACTCATCTGGATTTGGGCGATCCTACAAATTTTTAAAGTCCGATACCGGAATTCAGAAGGGCAGCAAAACAATACTATATTCTCATAAATTGATTTAACACTAATGTTTACCTGGTAGCTTTATCTGTTTTGTTTGAGAAAAGTATATTTACTGAATTTCACTTCCACGTTATTTAAACTCAAGTAATAAACACAGTGCTGGCACACTTTCAGCCAGTTCATAAACACTCTCTGACACATGTCTGTATTTCCAATTTTTTTACTTGCATTTTATGTATTGAAAAAATTATTATTATTATTATTATTACACTATTGGGATTTTTTGCATACTTTCTTTGAGGATTCTGCCAGAAGAATGTGGTCTCCCAGTTTGGAGTGGTGTAACCGACCTCATCTCCCTTTTCTCTGAGCCACATACAGTTAGCTCTAAATATTGTGAGTGTGCACTCTATAAAATGCTGCTTTTGTGTGATTATTTACACAGATTTCACCATGACAGGTTGTTTTTTTGTTGTTTTTTTTAGAATGTTGCCAATTGCAACAAAAAAGATAATTAATGGCTATGTTACAGTCACTAAAGTTGATTTTTTTTTTCATAGATCAAGTGGGAAGTGGCCAATAAAGTGAGAAAATAGGAGCAGTAAAAAAAAAAAATCTTTATTTATTATATATTTAATAGACATACAATATTTAAATATATATTTTTTACGATTCCTCCTGATCTGTGATCCAAAAGGCTCCTATTAGTGTGCTACAAAATGTGTAGATAATATTTTATAGGTGTATAGCTTTTATCAATGAGAAGAAATATTGTTAGGTGCTATAACGCTCACATTGCAGCATAATGCTTCAATTTTGCCGTTATAAACATGGCATCAAATTTCATCAAATAAATGAGACGCTACAAAATGTCACAAACCTTTTAAACACAAATTTAGCGCTCAGAGGATAATTTCTACTCATAATTTCATCAATTGTTCATGGCGTAAGATTGGGCAAGCCATCCATTAATATTATTATTTTTCATATAAACGAGCTAGCCCTTAGCCGTTTCATTATTCTTGAATAAAGTATATTAATGCAATACATTATAACAACTTATATATAACATACCTAATCATAACTCAATATGAATAATGCTTATGCGTGATTTTTTTCTTTTCTTTTTTTTTTTGCAACTATTTTCTATTAAATATGTATGATAGAAGATAAATGGAATAGAGTGCAAACATATATTGGAACAAATGTACATAAATCATTCAGAAGGTTTGAAATCTGCAGTGTGCATTTTCTATTCAGTTCTATCGATTATGTATTCCAAAGGACTTGCTTTAGGAAAATAAGACTTTTCTGATATTGCATATTGTATTACATATTAATGCTTTTCCTGGCTGTCTATACATAAACTGAGATTATTTATGCTGTTTAATATTAACTGTTTGAACATAATGCAACTTACATAGATCATAAAAACATGGTTTTGTTTTTATTCTGTTTACGTGGTTTTGTTCCTTAAATAGATATTTCTCAATATTAGTAGTATAAAACATTATCTAATTGCACCATTAAATTATTTAAATACATCTGAAAGTGGCTCACGCTTCCTAAATACTGAATTAAAATATACATCTCATTTTGCAAAATCCATTTCCTTCTTCCTACAGATCATTAACATTGAAATAACTAGTCAAAAAAATGGCTTTTATTATTAATTTTTTCTGATAGCTTCTTCAAAATCTCATAAGAATTTTCTGTGTGAATTATCATTATCCTTACAGAGATTATTCTGCAGAAATTAGATTTTAATTATATATGTGTTTATTAAAAATATTGGATTTTTATTTCAGGTATATTTTGCATCATTGCCCTTTTTATGAAGTTTTTAAAAAGCATCAGTTATTTCACAAGCAGTGGCTGAGTACAAATAAATAATTTTTCAACTTAAAATTAGTATAGAGGTTTATTTCATGAATCAGTCATAACCACATTAATGCATGTTTAAAAATATGATGAGTACTAATTTTAGAACATGACAGGAGGCTTCATATTCTGCCTAATCTCTCTTTACTAGCTCCACAGCAACAAAGAAACACATAGCAAAAAAAGAACCAATCAGAAGAGAGTAGGATGTACAAGAGGTATAGTGACCTAAGCACCTCCTCTTTCTTTGCTGCTCCATCAAGCAGACAGGTCAGAGTATTACTCTTCTCTATTACTTTGTTTCTATTGCCTAGTTTGAGGTTGTTTCTGTATTATTTTTTATTACTTTGCTGTTTGTTCTTGCTGTGCTTCTGTACTACGTGCAGCTGTGATTTTTCTATGTTATTTTGTGTTTCTACCTTATTCTTGGTTTCTGCTCTCTCCCCTTGCTCGCACTTCTCTGTGGCTTGAGGAGCTTGTGGGTCTTACTGGGGTTGCATGTTAATTTTGAATCAGGCCATTTATAGAAGCTGCTTAAAGGGATATTACCCATAACATTGGATTAACTATTAGAGAATGGATTAGTGCACTCTGTCAGGACTGTGGTGAGCCCCCTACTGTATTTTTACTGCACTGTGCTACTGAATGGGGACACGCTGTTGCAGCCTTTGTTTTCCAGGACATACTGCTTAAAGGAATATCTCCCATAACCTTGAATTAACTGTTTGCGCACAGATCAGTGCTCTCTGTCAGGGCTGTGGCCAGCACTTAAGGGTTCATACCCTGTGCACCTGGAGTGAGCAACCTACTATATGTGTTTGACACTGTGCTGCTGAGTGGAGGCGTGCTGTTGCATCCTCTGTTTACTGGGTGAACCCCAGTCTATTATTTTGTAAGATTACAACCCTGTAGGGTTTCTGTGAGCATTGCCTGCTGCTATTGTAGTCTGGTCTGTTTGCCCTGCATCCCGCAATTGCCTCCTAATTTGTGCCTTGGTTTCTGATACCTTGGATGTGTCCGCTAAGGGGTCTCCCCATCACAGCAAGCGCCACTGGAATGGCGAAGGCACTAGACCTTTACGGTTTAAGGACAAAGCCTGCGTCAAATGCAGTGGGCCGACTCCAGCACTTGCTCCAACCCCACGGATAGAACCCTCCTCAGATGAGGGCCGCAACCTATCCCATTATCTGTCCATTCTGGACAAAAGGCACGCAGAAGCGTCACGTTCTGACAACGACTGGGGCTCAGAATCCACATATGGCTCCACATTCAGACTTTTCTGGCTGTGCCCCAGATGACTGAGGGTGATGGTACCTCGCATGCTACTGCCCAAGAAGATGCGGAAGCGATCCTGGTTCCTACTGTTCAATAGCTGCTTAACCCACACAACATCCGTCACCCACGTTCGGGAGACTGGTCCCCTCCCGAACACCTGGCCAGCTTTATGCTAGCCTCTGGATAAAGATGTCTGTTATCGCTTGCTACATTCCCTCCTAGGCAGAATGACACACCTGTGTTTTTGTGAGTGGGTGATGGTCATCACTATGGGTGGCCGCGACTCCACAAGGGAGTGAGGAGAGTATTCAGAGGTGCCCAAGACAAATTGCTGGACTATATTGGCACCCTCTCAAGGATAAAATACCTGATGATACCAGCACCATCCATGAATGGACACAAAGATATTTCTGTTTCGTCTGAAACACCAATGTTTGCCTTGCCTCTGAGAAGTGCATAACAGCTCTCCTCCGTATTGATGGAAAGTTGGCGGATCTGGGCGCTAAAACATTGGGAGCCTGGGCACAAGAAATTCCTGAGAGAGCTCATTACACATGTTAATGTTCTCACTTTCCTCATCAAGATCCAAACCTCCAGGTGGAAGATGTGCTTTGGTAACCTCTCTGGGGTGTTCAGCAGGGCTGGTCGACAGCGGGGCCCTGTCACCAACTGCATCGGGCCATCAGACTCTGTACCTTGCTACCACATCCTTTTTACCCTAAGTGGGTGGGAGACAACACTTCTGGTACTCTAGGCGATTAGACCAGACTCACCTCATGTCAATTCAAAAATTAAGATCATTAGTACACTAAAGCTAGTAAAATCTTCAATTTAGATCTCACTATGGACTGAAGGCAGGACAATATAGGGTTCCTCTAAGTTCCTCATAAGAAGTTTATAGTATAGGGCATACCCTGCAACCATTCTTAGCTTTGAGAGTGACTTACAATGGCAGCTTTATGTAAAAATTACAAATGTATAAGCCAGCCTAATGCATAATGATCAAGGACCTCTCCTCGCTCAAAATCGTGAACCAGGCTATATGTAAAAAAAAAAGTTAGGACGCAATGCATTTGTTGAAAACTAGGAAATTGTTACATAAGAGCTTAAAAATTCATACAGTGATGGATATACCTTTAAATATAAGTATGGTCACGGTTGCAGTAGGTAAGCTTCTGACTCTATAGAAGCCACTGGTGGTTCAACTTAGGACAACTTTAGAGCATTTACCGCATTGTTCACTAAAGTGAGAATTGCCAGGAATTCAAAATTAATTCAACATGAATTTCAAATTTTAGACCAAAATAGCAAAAATTCAAAGAAAAAAAATCTCCAAGTCGATTTTTGTTTTCAGTTTGCCAAGTTTGACCTTAAATATTATTTCACTTTGTAAATAACCCTGTTAGAGCTGTTTGTTGATATGATATACCAATAGATGTGCATCACCAAAACACTAAGGGCAAGACAGGACTTGTGCCCAGCAGTATGTGCCAGTGCATACATGGAATCTGTCTCCTTGCACAAAAAAAGGAGGCCTTTATGAAATATTTGATTATCAGAACTTACTTTACAGCTCCCTACATAGCTTTGTTTATTGTGTTCCTATTTGTTCAGACAAAACCGTATTCCTGACTCTACAGTGTCTCTGTGGCTCCCCCTCTCCCTGCTTGTAAAAAAAAAAAAGTTAAAAAACCTTTTACACTCACTTAATTCCAGCACTAGGGTTGGGATTTCCTCTGCCTTCGTCAGCCAACAGGAATGCCATGTGGGCATTAGTCTTTCCCCATAGGAAAGTATTGACTCAATGCTTTCTTATGGGGATTTTCAAGACACTGAAGTTAAACGTCGTGAAACAGTTAAAGCCTCTAAAAGCAGTCTTGACACTGCAATATAGACATTGCAGTTTCTCTAATATCTTACATTGCAGGGCTAAGGGAGGACAGGGACACTGCACCCAGACCACTTCAATGAGATCAAATGGTCTGGTTGCCTATAGTGTCTCTTTAAATTCTAGATGCCCTTCAAGTAGCCATGCCATCTGATATAAACATACCTCGTCATACAAATGTGTAAAGTCAAATAGGTTGTTTTGGCCAAACCACTAGATCCAAATATTAAAAAAAAAAAACAGTGTGTGTTTTTGCTGAGTGTTCGGGTCTCTAGAAAACAACCATATAAACAAGTAGTCCTGTGTGAATAAAATGTCAAAGACATTACATCATGTTGGTGCTAAGATGTTACACTGTGTATTAAAAGACAGAGAGGCTACATTTGACTGGTACTACTTATGCTTGGAGATTCATTTTGGTTCAAATTGCAATTCATCCGAATTTGGGATGCTTGGGTGAATTCTTAGATCCAAGCCATGTTTATACCTGAAACACTTACCAACCAAAACATGTAATATATACATCATTTTCTAATATGCATATTTTTTTTAGTGCACACTGTCCAGTTTTCATACTCCTTTGGTTCGACTAGATATTTGGTACCAACATTCAGCTGAAATTCGAGTATTCACAAAATTTTAGGGAAAATAGTTCAGCTTATTTTTGAGGAATTTGTCTTATCTGCACTGCATATTTTGAATTCCTTAGTGAAATTTTTCAAATTATAGTGATTTTTTTGGAAGTACATGAACTTTTTCATTAAAAGTATTATTTTGTTTTATTTACAATCCTTAAATGCAAGATATCTATTTGGTGTTTTCTTTAGAAGTTCCTACTTTACACAAATTAAAAAATGTGTTTTTTCCCTTTTGTCCACTTTGTCCATCTTTAGACTAGAATTCTAAGTGTAGGCACCAACCACTATGTTTTTTTTATTTTATTTTTTATTTGTGGTTTCATTTTTCATATTTATCCATGATATAAAAAAATCCCTTTATTGTTATATACTATGAAAAGTGGGAAGTTTGTCCACACTATTGGAAATATTGTTATTGCCAACAATCTAGTATCAGATGTGATGTACTCATGTCAACACCATGTATCAGAACCACCCGTAAAACTTTTATATTGCCACATTAAGAAGATTTAGAGTCCATGAAGCATCTCACTTGTTCATCGATCAATAGCCACAAACACATTTCAGAAGATAAGGACTATTTAAAACATAATTCTGAGATGGATGTGCTCTTGTAAATGTTCCTTAACATTGGGCAGAAATGTGCTACTAGAGATGATTAAATTGGTTGTGTTGAGATACTGTGTCTTGTCATGGGCAATTTCACATTGGTGAAGAGATATTGTTACTGTAACAATTTGTAACAACTCACAATAAAGTGTTTTACACTTATCCAAGGTTTCATTCATATTGAAACACAGACTACACTAGAAAATTCAAAATTTGTGCAAAATGGCCTTGCAACACACAGGTGGATGACTATACATGACACGTTATCAGTAACATTTTCAATGCAGTAATAATAAAACAAGAATGACAATATTAAAAATATATATCATATATAGTGTAGATTGGATTAGCCAAATTAGTCCATTAGACAAGATGCCAAAATACCAGAGTATTGGAGTATGCAGTATATATATAATCAGCAAAGTACATTTGGTAATAATGATTCCAACACACATTAGTGATTTTAAATTTTGCAACCTAAATTAATAGTAAATATTCTGTCAATCTAATTACGATTAAAGCTGCACTGTTATAAAAAAAAGTGTTTAATAAAAATAAAATCTTTATAAAAATGTTCATAAAGACTGCAAATTCTAATGCAGTCAAAATATATTAGAAAACAAGTTAGGGACTAAAATCCTACATTGATAAAACTTGACAAAAGTCATAGCTTCTGCCATGGAGATTTGTCACCACAGATTAAGCTCCAGGAACTAAAGAATGGAAGTAACAGCGCCTGTGTGAGACAGCTTCAGGTAAGTATTACTCATTCCAACTGCACCTCTGACTACAGCACATCAAGCAGTGATGTCATTATTGGGGGTCTAACTCTTCTAACTCTTTTCAATGAGCTGTCTCAATGACAATATAACGACTTAGGAAGACATAACATTAATAAGTTTTGAATTTTATTGGACGTTGGCTGACTTCCTTGGCAGTCAATATATATTTGTACATAGCCCTTACATTTATACATATAAACGGGCACTTTGAAGAAAAAGTAGATAGGAGAAGGATGTTTGTGTAAGAAACAGAAACACAAAAGATCCGATTAAGAGGGGTTTTCATTTTTTTATGTGTGTGAGGATCTTACTTACAATGTATTGAATTAGAGGGACCATTCTACTTTTGATAATTATCATAAAAGAGGAGAGGTTCTGCTATCCAACAAAGTACTTCCTGAAACATCTTAAGTAATGATAATATTAAATTATACTAAAATACTAAATACTAAATACTAAAAAAGATACATTTAGAGATTGAATATCAGCATGATGCTCCTAATGCATAGACAATGTAAATTTGTTTTGTTCATTCTATCAATAAACAGAAATGTGAGAAAGGTAAACGAGATCCATTTTGGATTTACGATAGCTGGGAGAAAAGCTGAAGATCTTTTCAAGGTCTTTGGTAGTTTATTCTATGTCATATCTTAAAACGATGAACCTGGCCACAGAACTGATTGATTAAATATAGCACCAGCCCTGTCTGCAAGGATTGCATTCTGCTTCCTGTGATCTCACTTTAAGTAGATAGCTTATATGTTAGAAGACCGCAATCTCTGGGCCATAAATATATTAATAATGTCACAGTAACCACAATGTAACATAACCTCCTGCTTTCTAACAGGGACTCTAAATTGCCTGACAGAGTAATGTATGTATAGAATTGGAAATCTGCAACGCTTCTAGTGCCACATGTTTATTAAAAGCTATATTAGAATAATGGAGACTTTGATCCATATTGGATCAGAGGTACAAATATAAGACCTTACCTTAATGGCTGATGATGACACTAAATGGTTGCAATCATTGCAACACATCAGAAAGAGAAAATGTATTCCAAGTCTCAATTTATAAAATTGTATAATGACCAGACTGCTTATTGCATGTATATTCTGCAGTTTAAATTGAAACCCGTGCTTTTCCCTAGATATATTGAATCTACGTCTTAATGCATTATGTCTGTTTACATGTAGAAGTAATTTACTTGGCAGCAGTTTAATATGTTTTGAAGAATTACAATTTAAAAATGTATCTAGGTAAACATGAGATGTTCTATCCTTTAAGACATCTGATGGTTGCTGTTTTCAATCATTAAAACATATTTTGAAATTAAAACATTGCAATATTTGAAATATATTATAAAAATGTAAATAGTTTAAATTCTAACCATCCATCGTCCCAAGATCTGCTTCTATTTATCATTCATACTTTTCATTTTCCCTTTACTCGCTCTTTCTTCCAGTTGCCTTGATCTTAACTCACTCTTTCACATCACTTTGATGTTTTTGGATCAACTCCTGTTTGGACTCCCCTTCCCTATGAGTTTAATGTTCTTATTGTCTGTACCACTATCCAAAGAGGACACCCCACTATTTAATTTCATCTTCTCTGCATTTCCAATCCTCACTTGTTCTAATTCTTCCCTTTTTATTGCCATCCATTTCAGATTGATACATTCTGATTAGAAGGTTATGAGTGTCGGCATCTTAGAGGATATGGAGAAATCAGATGCCGTGTTTCTGTTTCTTGTTCAGTTATTGTCTTGATGCTTTATTACTTTCTTTACCAAATCCTACCCATTCATATACTGTAAATGTTTTGGATACAACATGAAATAAGGTACAATTTCATTAGTATTCCATCTCAGGAAAAATGGTAGATTGTGGGTGTAGAGAAACCCTTTGTTATACTACTTAAAACTATCTGATATAAACTGGAGGGACAGCACCAGTAGATTGCTTGCTCCATTACATAGTTACATAGCTGAAAAGAGACTTGCCTCCATCAAGTTCAGTCTTCCTTACATATGTTTTTGCTGTTGATCCAAAAAACCCAGTCTGAAGCACATCCAACTTTGCAACAAACTAGGAAAAAATTGCTCTTTGACCCCAAAATGGCAGTCAAATATCTCCTTGGATCAAGCAGTTATTACCCCACTAATTAGAAATGATATCCCTGTATGTTTTTGGAAGTATTTATCCAATTGCAGTTTAAACATCTGTATGGACTCTGATAAAACCAACCTCTTCAGGCAGAGAATTTCATATCCTTATTGCTCTTACTGTAAAAAAAAAAAACTTTCTTTGCCTTAGATGAAATCTCCTTTCTTCAAGCCTAAATGTGTGACCTTGTGTCTTATGTATAGCCCTGTTTATGAATAGATTTCCAGATAATGGTTTGTATTGGCCTTGAATATATTTGTATAAAGTTATCATATCCCCTCTGTGGCATCGTTTTATTAGTTCAACAAAAAGCTATAATAATGTAACAAGCTGTAAAGATACAATTAGCTGCAATTCTAAAATTAGCTGCAATTCTAAAATAAGTTTTAAACCAAAATGGTTTCAGTGCTTGGAGTGTTTATTTAATATATAAATAATTCCTAATAACGCGCACCTTTTTCATTTAATATACAGATAGCTCTTTGATATTGACTAAAAACATTGAGAAATCCATCGTAATGTATTATTCTCATCTTTCTTAAGGGGTTAATCTCTTTAGGCTGCTAATTGGTTTGTTGTGGAATTTCAATAAGAATTCTTCACACAACTGATATTTTTATTATAAGAAACTTTATTTTCTGAAACATTATGCAATACTTGTAAGTCAATTTATAACTTACTCATATTCATATGAGAATGTTTTTAAAAAAAAATTTAATTTTATCATAGTTTCTCATATTTTATTCATATTAAATGAGTATCATCCAATATGAAGCCATATGTAGCAATCCGAGGTAGAAGACAAGAAAATCCATAAAATTATTTCAGAGGATCCTGAACCTCTCATTCAGTTTTTATAGCAATAAAATATACATGAAACATAACATAGAGTAAGTGCTTCAAGAGTGCTTACTGCATAGACAAACTGACTCAAGTAGCAAATACTAAGATAATTTGCAAATGTCTTGACTACAGTGGAGATTTGCACAAATCAATTTCATAGTCATACAAGTCCACCTTCAGTTTTTGGTAGCCAAGACGCCCGTGGCAAGTAGAAGGCAAATGCATATACAAAATCAACTTTGCAATTAGAAAGAAGACATTGTCTATACATTTGATGCACCAAATTCAATTTATACCACTAAATTTGCTTAAAAATGACTACCCCGGAAGTTGGTCAGATAAAATAAACACTTTATCTACAATACAGATTCATTTCATATTGTGTGTTTTATGTAGGGTAAATGCACAGTCTGTTTGCCACAAATGGAAATGTTCATTGATTTGCATTAAATGCCCTCACTGTGCCTTTTTGAAGGAAGTTTTGATTTTAGAGTGGAACTCTATTAAGCTAAATATATATTAAAACAAAAGAGAAGGAATGAATAAAGTAAGTAATAATTTTTTTTTTGCTGGATCCAAAAGTAGTTTAACAATGTGCGATATTCTGCTCAATGAGAAAAAAACATCAGCCTCACAGATTAATAACGTTCACTTAAATAATGAGAAAATATGCATGAAATGCTGCATATATACAACCTTCAAGTATGCAGTAAAAACAATAATTAATGGCATATAATTAAAAAATAAAATACAAATAATTAAATATCTCCACAGGTTTTCAATTACTTCAGAAATACGGTAGTTTGGATTGCACATGTTTTATTTATTAATAAGAATTTTAATGTTTTCTATTTTTGATAATTCTAATAAATGTGCTTATAGTACATTATTATAAAGGGGTTTATACATCCATATGTCCTATTTTAATTGCAACAACTTATTTTGATTCTGATTAGTACCAAAGTTCTAAAGATGGAACAGTCGGTCAGTTTTATGGAAATTGTTTTACTTTTAACCTGACCACATTTGTTCTTCGTACAAAATCACATTGCTACATACATTAAGATATAGAGAGACATAATGCTTCACTTAAATATATGTATTTACAATAGTAAAATTAAAAGATATATGTTTTTAAAAATAATTTACTGGTTATTTTTTTCCCTAGATTGTTTGCAACTCCATGCAGTGCTGTTACCCATCAGAGCTTTGGACAAACTTATGTATTCAGATGACCATGTGAACATCAAAGAGATGGTTTCCTAAGCAAGGTAACCATACAAAATCAGTTCCTGTATTCTGTGTTGCACTTTATTTTAGTGCGAGGAGGCTGAGCGAAATGCGTTGTATGTTTAATCACGAAGAAGCTCTTTACACAAAACAATGAAATGTATTTACTTGTATTATGTTAGAACAGTTAAACAAAGCCTTACACTTGAAATATAACTCTTTTAGAAGTGATTTCATGGAGTTAAAGTGAAGAATTCTTTACCCATGATCAAGTGCTGGAAAAAGATTGCTTAGTTTAAATTAAAGTGTACTTAGTGGGCCAATTCTGTAAAACTCTTAGTTATGAAAATACAATTTACATTACATTACACAGAACAGAAAGAAATCAGTTGACAAGTATCACTTTGGTGTCCTCTCGGGAATTTATGCTCGTTTGTATCTGCTAATACATTTTAATTTCAACTTTGATGGGATGGGCAGTGCTGTGAAAAGAGAGCTATATAAAAAAAATATTATGGGACAGATTTTTAAAATTGCATCAGTCACCACAAAAATGTTCCTGCTTATTTTATTGTTTTATATGGTGATAGCTCCACTTTCACAACTTTTCCCTAACATTTTATTATTTTGCTCATAACACCACTTTCACAAATCACCCCAACTGTAATAAAAATAAAAATTAGAATTTTATAAAAAATATTAAAAACTAAAATAAGTTTTTCAAACTTTTCAAAGTGGAGCAATGACTGTGGAGTGGGCATCCCAGCTCATCTCAAATGTCCTATTTAACACTTCATTAGGGGATTCATTTAAAGGACCACTGATAAATCACTGGTAAGACCACATATTGAATATGCAATTTTGGGCACCTGTTCTAAAGAAGGATATTATGGTACTAGGAAAAAGTGCAGAGGCAGGCTACAAAATTAATCTACGGAATGGAACATATCAGCTATGAAGAAAGGTTAACAAATTTAAACCTATTTAGTTTAGAAAAACGTCGCCTGAGAGGGGATATGATAACATTATACAAATATATTCGGGGCCAATACAAACCATTGTGTGGAAATCTATTCACAAACCGGACTTTACATAGGACACGAGGCCATGCGTTTAGACTGGAAGAAAGAAGATTTCGTCTAAGGCAAAGGAAAGGTTTTTTTACTGTAAGAACAATCCGGATGTGGAATTCTCTGCCTGAAGAAGTGGTTTTATCAGAGTCCATACAGATGTTCAAACAGCTACTAGATGCATACTTGCAAAAACAGAATATTCAAGGATATAATCTTTCAATGTAGGGTAATAACTGCTTGATCCAAAGATAAATCTGACTGCCATTCTGGGGTCAAGAAGGAATTTTTTTACTAGCTTGTTGCAAAATTGTGCTTCAAACTGGGTTTTTTGGATCAACAGCAAAAAAACAAATGTGAGGAAGGCTGAACTTGATTGACGCAAATCTCTTTTCAGCTATGTAACTATGTAATATAGTGCCAGGAAAACATACTAGTACCGCCGGACTCTAGGGGGAGGAAGGGGTTAAACTTACCTTTTTCTCCAGCGCCGGGTGGGGGACTCTCCTCCTCCTCTCTCCTCTCCCCCTCCTCGACTGAATGCGCATGCGCGGCAAGAGCCACGCACGCATTCAGCCAGTCTCATAGGAAAGCATTCACAATGCTTTCCTATGGATGCTGGCATCTTCTCACTGTGATTTTCACAGTGAGAAGGGCGGAAGCGCCTCTAGCGGCTGTCAATGAGACAGCCACTAGAGGCTGAATTAACCCTAATATAAACATAGCAGTTTCTCTGAAACTGCTATGTTTATAGAAGAAAGGGTTAAATATAGCTGGACCAGGCACCCAGACCACTTCATTAAGCTGAAGTGGTCTGGGTGCCTAGAGTGGTACTTTAAGTGTCATGATCAGAAAAGTGGAGTGAAGTTCTTGGAAATTAGTGGAATCCCCACTAACTTTGCCTTGGATCTTTTGCCACTTCAACAACTTTGCACTGTTTTTTATCAGGATGAATTCTATAAATCTCCCACACATGTCTGATTTTATTATTTATTATTCTAGTTTTCTGATTTAAACATTGCCATATGTACAGTGTGCCCATTGAATAATAATTTGGGTTATGCACAAAAGAGTAACTAGTCAGGAATTTAAAGTGAATTCCAAATGAATTTCACATTGACTTCAATTTAATATATTAGGATATAATTTAAAAATTATTATTTTTTTAAATTATTAAAATAAAAAATCATTAATAAAAAATCAATATATAAAAAATATCAAAATATTTGTCAAAATTTTAAATTTGATATAGTCATTTGAAAATCTTATACAAAAATATTAAATTGAGGCTACAGTTTGTGTTAATCATCCAGATCTTGCACCACGTTTTTTTGGTTTGGCTATTTCAACCTAAAATTCTAAGTGCACCTAACACTGTTAGTGAGTTTGGGAGAGACCACAAATTAATGTAATAACATCCAAATCCATACTTTTTTTTTACAATTATGTTATTTTGTTCAAAACCTTTTGCCAGGTGTTCATTAACTGTATTAACTGGTTATTACAGATTCTGCATTGAAGCATACAGCTTCATACAGCACACAGGATCCATAGAAGTCTATAAACAAATTGAAATCTTAGGTGCAACGTATGTATAATATATTTAACTCCTAAAAATAACATGTGCTGACCTTGAAACTGTGCTATACTACTCACTTGTCTTCTTGGAAATGTAAAGCCATACACAGTGTATTCCAAATCAACTACAATACCTGCAAGAAACAAAGGTATATGTTTATTAAATAAAAAACTGTAGTGAAATAACATCAAACTGAAAAATGTAGGCCAAATTGGAAGTAGTGACAACCCAACTTACCTATAGTATATAACCTCAACATTGACTATGGTAATGTCACTATATATATTCTGACTGTGGGATTTGTTCAACGCCACCTGCTGCATTGTATCAGCTACACACACTGCCTGGATTTCTTCTGTAAAACCCATCATTTTCATATTCAGAATATGAATAGCATTCAGAAAAATCTGTATTCTCTTGCCCCCTAATCCCCCCTCCCCCTTCAGAGTAATATGTTATTGTCTTATGTTGTTAACTACCTGTTCCCCACTATTATAATGTTTTTGATGGAGAGCTGCTAATGGATAGACTGTACATCATATAAAGAGTGTTACATTTTCCACTCTCCTGGTAACTGTTCACAGAAGCGCAAATTTCTTTGCCCAAGAGCCAATGTCTTTCTAAATATGGTTGTCAGGAGACATCAAGAAAGAGGAATTGATACTTACTTCCCAGGGACTTGTTCCAGTAGGAAGAGGTCCAACAGCCAACCCATGTTCTGGTGCAAGTCAGCTTCTGTAATCCCTGCCTGCTTGTAAAAGATCTTCTGGCCGGTTGACCATTATTACATCTGAGTTGTGCAGTTGATCCAGAAAGAGGGCTCACAGCAATCCATGCATGTAAAAAGAGTTCCAAACTAGGACACTACTGAATTGTGGGTACCATAGGAGGAAACACTCAGATCCAATTGATAAATGACTGGCATGATTGGGGAGATGGCAGCACTCAGCTTACTAAATTCCAGCCACAACACAGAATGATATACAAACCATCTTCTGGTCCAATCTGGTTGCTTGTGTTCCCAGGGCTTTAACTACCTTCAGTTCAGACCAATTATATTTGTGTTCCTGGGCCAACTTGGTGAATTGCCCGCACGATTCAGTAAGTGTGCCATGGTGTTTGCAGAGTGCAGTATACACTCTTGATTAGCCCACACTTGATACAAGAAAGCTGTGCCAGGTATGCAGTCTAGACCTCCCCTAGCATGACACCAATTTGTGGTTTCAAATATTACTATAGGGACAGTGCGTGGATTATTTTCATCCACATGTGAATTCCCTTTTTATCCTCCATTTGGCAACCTCTGGAAGTATTCTTGCATATATTCCATCCATCCATCTGTCTATTGCATCTGTCTGTAGTCTGTCTGCCTATCTTGTACTACGAGTAGACATTGTAAACAAAGTAATCCGTGATCACATCGTTCTGCGATGATTTTATAAATATAAAGAAGTCAAAATTATTAACAGTTCGTAAATGCTTCAATACTCTTGCTGAATAAAAAATATAAACTAATAAAAATAAATAATATATGATCTCTAATCCTTTCTCTAAAACAAGACGTGTTTTATCTATATTCTAACATTGACATGGATATAAATTTTAATGCAAATTATAATATGCAAGTTTATTTGTTCTCCGGTGTTTAAAAACATAAAATCTATATCTGCCGTTTGAACAAAAATTGCCTTTTGTCGTGGCATTTTATTTTCCCAGCCAAACTTTGAATTTCTGCCAGTGTTATTTTTTTTCCTTTCAATAACAGCATGAAGCAGATCTCGCAGATAGATGCTTGAAATACAATTGCGACAGCTGTACATTGCGTTGAATATAAATTTATTTTGCAGGAAACACCAACGTATCTATTTTATTTTCTTTGTAAGTCAAATAGACCATTTTTATCACCATGATGATCTTCACATACAATGTGCAAAGAAAAGTAAATACAGATGGTACACAGAAAATATTTTTTTTCTTTGTTTTTGTAACTGTGGACAGTCTCTCAAATTCTTGATCCTTGATGATACCAACATTTCAACTAGTTATAAAATGTCTGCTATCCCCAATTGTTATTCTAACATGTTTTAATGTGTTCTACTAAATGGCTACTTAACCAGTGGTATCTGCTCGTGACAATCCTCCTTAGTTCTACTCTACCATTCTACTTATCATAAGCAGTGCAGCTTACTGCGTATAATTGTTTCCTTTTCTTTGTTAATTATTGTTTGCTTCAAGAATTTGCATTATATTTGTCTGTTATTTTATAAAAGGTGCAGTATTTTTCAGCATTTCCTGCAACATGCTGTAATAGTCTATATTGTATATACTCCGCTTGATATGCCTTGATATGCCTGTACTTTTCTATTTGCACCACAAAAATAAAGAATGTAATACAATAAATAAATACATGGCTACTATTACATAGTTAAATAGTGACATAGCTGAAAAGAGACTTGCGTCCATCAAGTTCCGCCTTCCTCACATATGTTTTTGTTGTTGATCCAAAAGAAAGCAAAAAACCCATTCTGAAGCGCTTCCAATTTTATAACAAACTAGGAAAAATTCCTTCTTGACCCCAAAATAGCAGTCTGATGTCACATTGGAAATGTATCTCTAAAATGTATACGCTATGGTGAATTTACCTGTTGGGACTTGGTTCCTGTTTTACTAAAATGGTAAAGCACTACAATAAATTATTACATTTCCATTCTTTTGTTACTTGCCTCACACTAAGACTGAGGTAACACTGAATCAATAAGACCAAGGTTTCAATCCACCACTGAGACCGAGGTTTTATTCCACCACTGAGGCCGAGGTATCACTCCACTACTAAGACCGAGGTATCACTCCACCACTACCACTGAGACTGAGGTATCACTCCACCACTACCACTGAGACTGAGGTATCACTCCACCACTACCACTGAGACCGAGGTATCCTCCACCACTGAAACTGAGGTATCATTCCACCACTGAGACCGAGGTATCACTCCACCACTGAGACCAAGGTATCACTCCACCACTGAGACCGAGGTATCACTCCACCACTGAGACCGAGGTATCACTCCACCACTGAGACCGAAGTATCACTCCACCACTGTGACCGAGGTATCGCTCCACCACTGCCACAGAGGTCACTGTGACCAAGGTATCATTCCACTACTGCGACCGAGGTATCACTCCACCACTAAGAGTGAGATATCACTTCACCACTGAGACTGTAAATGTTTGTCTCATGTAAAAAACAATATTTGCAATCATCTCAAGCCTTCAAAGCTTCCTAATGTGGTTATATAATGCTATTTTAGTGTGAATGTATAAAGTTGCAATAATCATGTCTTTATACCATATGAATACTGCCTTATTGGAGTAACAATTGCATTTATTGGCAGCTTTATTTTATTAGACTCTTTAGATATCATAAATTTACATATATTACTGATTTGTGAAACTCGGTATGTCTTGTGTATGGCACATGGATAGTGGTTATATGTATTTATAGAAGACAAATATTCACTATCTGTTTCCCTATATGTTTTAACATCATCAAGAAAGTAATAAATGAGTAGAACTTGTTACATGTAAAGTATAAATATTATGTATAATGTTATTGTACACAGTGACATGATATCCAGCAGTGGGATTAATAATATAGTGATAGTAGATCACAGTTGGGTAGATCTATATTTAGCTGTTTATATGCAGAGTGAATTTATTGCTAGAGATATGTTTTCCTTTGCAGTTGCATATTGCTCCTGAGTATTCAGATTACAATGTACAATATTTAATAAAATTGAGTGCACAGTTGAGGTACCATGATGATTGTAGTCTTTTATTTATTCAACATTAGCTCAAATTTTAAAGCTTAATATATTTTCAAAGTTGTACCAAATTTTTAATATGATCCTTCTATCAATCCACCCAATCAACTAACCATCCAACCATCCATCCATCTATCCAATCATCCATCCATCCATCCAACCATCCATCCAACCATCCATCCATCCAACCATCCATCCATCCAACCATCCATCCATCCATCCATCCAACCAACCATCCATCCATCCATCCAGCCATCCATCCATCCAACCATCCATCCATCCAACCAACCAACCATCCAACCATCCATCCATCCATCCATCCATCCATCCAACCATCCATCCATCCAACCATCCATCCATCCAACCATCCATCCATTTCTATGTTTTGCTTCCTTATACTTCATCTTCCTTTCCTTCCTTTACCCTTCTATCTCCCTCTCTCTCTTTTTATCACTCTTACTATATTTATATTGTTCTGTTATAATATCCCTTTCTACCTGCTCTCCCTCTCCCCCTTCCATCTCTCCATCACATTTTCTCTCTTGTTAATGTTTGGAGTATAGTTACTTAACAGTGGCATAATGTAGGTTACAGTTTCTATAAACAATACATCTCACACAATTGCATTTTGATTGTTGTAGTGTTTATAGAAAATATAACCTACATTACGCAAAGCTTGCTATATAAAAAGACTTGTTAATTTGTCCACAGTCAGATCTCTTTATGTATACATGCAGTAAAATGTCTCAGCAACAAATGAAGACATATAAAGAGTCATTTATAAAGAACAGTTCTGGGTCAAATTCTAAAAGTGGAGCAAAGTCAACAAGAATACTCTATTGTTTTTTGACGGAATACATTTTACAAAAACAAATAGTCCAGCACAAACTCTGAAAAAGGGTCATGCCCACACCAATGCAAGTAGAATTGTAAACATTCCCAAACAGAGACAGGTGAGTCATCAAATGAACTGGATACTTTTAGAGACCTTGATTCATCCAAGGTTCCTTTTTTGGAGTCCAGCCAGAAATACAAGTGAGGAGATGGGGGAGGCTAGAGTCAAAGTAAACATCTGCGAGATCCAATTAATGCTAGTTTTTAACTTAAGACATTCACAGAGACTGAGACTTGGTTAATTATTTTCTATCTTGTACCAATTTACTATTGCACTTTTTTGCTTATCTATATATATCCTTCAAGTCATGTAGCAAATTGATTTTGTATAATAGTGTTTATTTACACATTTATACAAATTTTTCATTGTATTTGCACTTATTTTGGTATGTATATGAATGCATTTTTTGTATATTTGTGTTGTACATATGTCATTGATGCTGTCATAGTACTGTGTTCACATGTGATATCACTTTAATTTATACATATTGTGCGGGTGACTCCACACTTCTTTTTTTTTAGTTGATTTCCTATTTATTCTCAGACATATTCAGAATTTAGATTTGACAAAGCCCTTGAGAGGCCAAGTCATTACCCAGGTACTTAGCACGTTAACAATGGATCACTCCTTTCCAATGTTTGTGCTCGACTATTTGTTTTTGTTTACGTTGCATCTAGCTATTGGGGAAGCCAGTCCACATTGGGACTTTGTGTCCTTTATTTCTCTTTTATACAGAATATGTTTTACAGCAATTTCTTTGCCTCTCCAATAATCCCATTGCCCATTAAAAATAAAATGTAGATAATACTATATCAGTTATAGAGAAAAACATCCAAAATCTGATAACTTTTACCTACATGTTGAAACATTTTAATTGGGGAGGGAGGTTGTTCTCTATAACCTTACAATCTAAAAATAAACATACTTACCAAATACCACTACCAAATCTACTATTCTGAAAAAACACAATATGAAAATGTGTTCCCGTCAATATGTCTGTGAGAAGTGTTGGTTTTTGTTTGCATTTGTACAATGTGCTTCATATACTGTATATCTATTTTATCTATGGAATGGCAATTAACTTGGAGCAAATTGATATTAACTTCGATCAGCATTGGGGGGTTTATAAAGACAAAACAGCTGTTTTGGGTGCAAAATGCTACACATTGAGAGAAAGTCTATTGTTTCCAAGGCGACTGCTGCTTATGTAGGGCTTTGCCCCAGAGTAGCACTTGTTTATACCATAATTAATCCTCCCTTTCTGACTATTTTCAAGCAATATTTATTAAATATATATGTAAATCTTCAATTAAACATCTATATTTGAAATGAATCTAATCAGCCAGTCCTTTTATAGGTAAAGTAATTGTGCACAGCAGTCTAGTTATGAAAGTAACTTTGTAATAAATATAGGCCTCAATATAATAGTTTCGGGTAAGCTTTTTAAATTATTAAATATTTTTGGATACACATTTAAAGTATTTATTTTTCAAAATGTTAAAATACCAAACAATATATGAATATAACAAAAATATCAATATATTTTAAAATATCTTTCAAAATATGAAATCATTGTAAAAGCTTATTCAAAAATATTAAATAATTATTATTTGGTATTTATATAGCAAAATCATATTCCACAGAGCTGTACAATAGAGGGAATACAGACATGATGAAGACATACCGATACACATGGAATCAGAAGCCTCTGCCCGTGAGCTTGCAATCTAGCGAACGCAGTACCAAATAACTTGTGATCTTACAAACTAAAGTGAATAATGCGGAGTTTAGACAGGACGTTGCAGGGATGTTTAATGTTGATGGACAGAGATCAGAGGAGATATGTAAATATTGAATAGCTCGTGAGGTAGTTAAATAGTTAAGATCAGACAAAGATGAAGGAAAATGAAAAGCTTATCTAAATATACTCAACTGAGGCTGAGGTTGGATGAATAAGCTTAACTACTAGGAGACGAGCCATCGGCTGTAGTGCATATATCTGCTGTGCTCCGTAGGTGCTATGTAAATTATTTAAATAACATGACAAGTCATTTGTAGTGACATGGTTTTAAAACATACAAATCTGTGGCCATCTGCACCATTTAAGATGATTAGCTTGTACCATAGTAGATTTACTTAAGTAATGACTGTGTCGATAATCCTATTAGTTTTAATGAGGGCACCTTAAGAACCCAGTAAATAAAATACAACATATGTTGGTTGCAACACTGTCTGCAAAGAAAAAAAAACTAAAACGGAATGGAAGATAGTTTATTCAAAAGAAAATTACATTTGTTTTTAATGTGATGGAAACATGGCAGACTATCTAATTAGACAGATTTGCAGTAATGTATTTTATAACATACACTCTTTTATTTTTAATTGAATGAATTGATGAAGAAACATATCACATTCAAAGTGATTCAAAACATTGATTGTGACTGTAGTTTAAAGAAAGAAAAGTATAAAAATGTTAAAAGATTAAGCCAATTTTTTTTATAATGATGTGTGAAAAGTGTTTGCTTTTTAGGCTATTTTTATAGCTCTTTCCATATTTGTGCCAATTTAATTCCCTTATTTGTATCAAAATATTCCTTAACTTGCCTCGTCCATAATTTTTTTGACTTAGTTTCTTTTTGTTTACGAATGTATCACTTCCAATGTATAAAAAAGTGTCCCTTTTCTCTTGAACAGATTTTGTCACCACTATTTGATTGGTGGCTTTTTTTGGTCACAGTTAACAGGATCATGCCTTTCTTTGTTTTTGTTTAATGTATTGAAAATCCTTAGAATTTTATTATACTAACATTGCTCATTTATCTTATTTTGTGAATGAAACTCATGGTAAAATCAACAGGAAAAAGGGAACAAAAAGTGACAGAAAGTTGGATTATTTTAGCATACTTCTGGGAACGAGGGGAAAAAATGCTCAAATGTATATTTGGTGAAGTAACAGTTCGATTCATAATAAAATGGTGCGTGTGCACAAAACTGTGGAAATGTGAAAGTGAATAAGTCAACTTCATCCATAACACCCGAAGTGTCAATTTAGGACTAATCGGGCTGTAGGCATGGGATCTATGTGCAAGTGATTTTGTAATGATATCGCGATTATACGATGAAAATGGTTAAACCCCAAGAGAAATATAGAGTTGTGATATTTTTAATGTAAATCATGATCTGTTTGGACCACGATCTAGAGAAAATGTATTAGATTCAATCACAAGCTCCGACCCAAAAGAAGTTAGTGCTATGGCTAAGGCCAGTAAAGACTTCATATTTTATACTTGACGAGTGACAAAATATCCAGAGATTAATCCCAAGCTTCCAGGGAGAATCTGTGAATTATTCCATCGCAGTGGACCCTGTAGCTGCATTATGCTATCAACTTTTCTTAGCTTTAATCTTTAAACAATAACAAAAAATGTTTCAATAATAATAAAAGGATCTGGATTTTGCATGACGTATTCTTGTTTTGTCTATAGTTATTCAGATTATTTTTTTTATTTTTTTTACTATTTACGAGAAGTCTTTGGAAGGCAGGTGCTCTGGGCAATTTCTGCCTCATAAGTTTAGCCACATGAAGCTTAGGTACTCGGACTGCATGATCGACAGTCGGGGAGGTGTAACATGGTTAATTTATAAAAATACAAATTCCCATTGAAAAGCACTTCAACAAGCTGGTGTTCTTTATGTTTATTAGAATGTTGCTTTAAATGTATCCCTTCTTTTCACTCCAGATTTGTTTGTTTATTTATTTCATGTTTTTTTCTGTTGTCAAGCTTTAAGCAACTTTAATTAACCATCAGCTTCTATATGCAGATGTAATCATGGGAAAAACACAATATTTGCATACAATCAGAACAACAAATCTCACACAGATGTTATATATGCTTTACAGGGGAATACCTGAGGTGTTACTTAGTATGTAATTATTAGTATGTGTATCACAAACAGAATGAAGGCAGCCTCTAAACCCTTGATGTTTGTCTTATCTGTTAAAGCCATATTTATTTAATAATGCCACGCAACAAAATATAACTATTTCTTACATTGATATTCCTCTTTCGTTGTATGCATTTACCCCTTTCTGTTTTAGTATGTATATGAAAACCTTAAGGCAATATTTACTAAACAGTGTTACCAGCTGTCTTGGAAACAAGGCAAGGGGGAGGGGGAATCAATCTGTCTGTCTATCATTTCAAATTACAAAATATTATTTCAGTTTTGAATGCTGGCCCTGAGCGCTATAGAGACAGGTGATTTGCTCGAAGACTGGTCCACTCCACACTGATTGTTAATTTATAGTGATTTTTTTTTCTGATTTTACATGACATTTATCCTAATGAGAAATGTCTTTATGCCTGTTTCCTGAAAGAATATCCTTGCAAATTGCTTTCAGGTAGACATTTCAAAATAACATACACTTGTATGATTTAGCAGAGAGAACAAAAATAGAACTATCTGTAATTAATTTTTCAATTATATTCCACATAATAGCCATCATTTTGACAATGTTACATTCACTTAGAACAGCACAGCAACAATTGAACACCATAAAGACAGACAGACAAATAGATCTTAATGGACATTAAACCAATAATCTAAGACAGTTAAGCATAACTTTAGCATTTCAGGTTTAATAAATTATCTTTCCCACCATGTTACCAGCCTTAAAGTGAAATATATTTGGAGAGACTGACTAGACGAGCTTATGTGGAGCTCTGCTTCAACACAGGGTATTTCAATAAAATATCTGATTTTACAGTGGCGATGAAGCTCCTCCACAATATCCCCCCCAAGTGACATTATGGGGCGCAAGCACCCCAAGTATCCTATGCTGGAACCCTCAAACAGCGAGATATTAGGCTCTCGTTTGAGAGGCCTACTCCACTGACGCCTCCCAAAATGGTGCCCGCAGAGAGCCACATGAAATCCTCGGAGGAATCCCTGGAGGAGGACAAGGAGCCACTCACCTCTGCCGGAGCTATGCAAAAGCGGCTAAAAGAAGTGGAAAAGAAAGACACAGACCGGGAAGAACAGCTGCACTCCACCGAGTCCTGAATGGATGGACTCACGCTGCAGGTCCAGAGACTGCACCGCACAGTGGCCTCCCTGGAGTCCAGACACAGACACCGCAATAGACGCCGCAATATCCGCCTGAGGGGGATCCCTGAAGAAGTGGGGGAAGCGGCACTACTCCCGTATACCCACAAGGTGATTACCTCCATGGGCTTAAAGGGTGGCGCAGAGCCCTTCATGATACAAGTGGCATTCAGAGTAAGAAAAGCGGCGACAGTACCGGCAGCAGCCCCCAGAGACACAATTATCACTACGAGAGACATAGCCGTGAGATCGGCCATCATGACCCACTCCAGAGCACTGAGGTGCGCAAAGTTTGAGGGGACATTCCCTTTGCTACACTAGTAGAGAAGAGAAAACTGGCACCAGTGGCCAAGAAGATGAGAGACCGAGAGGTTAGATACCCCTGGGGAGCTGATGGTACCCTGATAGTGCACCTAGGAGATCAAACTGTCGCACTCACATCTACAGATGACCCAGAGAAGCTTCTCTGTTGCCTAGACCAGAGAGCCCCAACAGAGCGCACGGAGAACAGCAGAAACACCGACTTGAGGGTACAAGAGGACTGCGGAGAGGGTTCGCCACTGACCCAGCCTAAGCTGACCAAAACTAGTGTCCGCAGACTCTAAACAAGGACCCAGTAGGCAGAACACACACTAGCCAATGGCACGGGACCATTCCCTCCTCCACTCCAGCCCCACCGAGACAATGCTGCCATCCTGGGCTCACAACCCAGACCCCCAGGCAGGAACAATAACGTGCAACAAGATTTGAGTCCCTTAGTTTGGGGAGACAGGGGGAACCAGGCATATAATCACCCACATTATAAAGAGGGCAAAACACCCTCTAAATGCTTGCTTACCCACAACAGAAATTTAATGTTACATTTATGATGTTTATTTTCTAATACCATACTCTGACGAGAATGAATGCTTAAAATGCGAAAAATCAATAATAATAAAAAAAAAAAGTGAAATACATTTTAGAATTATGTGATTTCTAAAGTGAGGCATTAGTGGTAAAAAATGTTTATTCCATAAGTAATGAAGTATAGCAGTTACAACTAGTCGGCCAAAATTGCTGTTAGAAAACTCCCCCACTTGAATAAATTTAAGTCCACATTGTGCAATACACAGGGTTATTTACCAAAGTGAGAATTCAAGGTGAATTTAAAATTGAAAGCATAGGCAAATTTTTACAATTTGACCTTCAATTTGGCTACTCTGGCCTTAAAGGTAAACTATCGTGCCAGGAAAACAAAGTGGTGATGGCCGCGCTCACATTCGTACTTCCCTCACAGGAAAGCATTACATAATGCTATCCAATGAGGCTTTGGGTGATGCATAGCATGAGGATGTCCAGCGTCAGGCGACCAAAAGTCACCTAACGACCTGGAAATCACTCTAGTGGCTGTCTGGTAGATGGACACTAGAGGAGGAGTTAACCCTCAAAGGTAATTATTATTAAAAACTGCAATAATTACCAATGCAGGGTTAAGGGGCTGAGCTGAAGTGGTCTGGGCCCTGTAGTGTCCCTTTAGTTTAAAATTCACTTTGAATTCTTACTTTAATAGATTTACTTGTTTAGTAAACATGTAAACGAAGTACTACAAATATAAGATGACAGGTACATTTAAGAACATGGTTAAATATCAATAAGGGAAGTATATTTATTTAGTATATATTTAAAGTTTTTTCTTTTTTTTAACCACTGCAACATTTCGCTTGAAAAGCAATTGGAAGAGTTATTAGGAATAATTGTCTGATTTACTATCTTCTCTGTCCTATGATTAACGTCATCTGCAGTTCAATCATATGATAGACAAATGTTCACAGAGTGACCTTTACTAATTCCTACACCCTCTGCAGATGCCCCGGGGCTGATAATATCTTATTTGAAAATGTATTTCATTTTTTTTTTTAAAAGCTAAGAGCTTGTCAAGAATAAGCAATCACTACAAACCAAGACAGAGTATGTATCAGTGCAGTGAAGTGGACTTGACCATGATTGGAAAGTATACTATAGATTGCTCCGTTGGCATTCCATTTAAGGAAAAGAATGCACACTTATTTGCTGTGTTGAAAGACCAAATAGATTGTCTTTTTAAATTTAATTGGTACTTTCTACACTTCAATCTGCTAAATGGTACATTTTGACATTGTATTAACCTTGAGATTTCTCCTTTTGCTATTAAGATATCTACTACGCTGTCTGAAATATAATACGTAGCTAATGTCTGTGTGAATGCAAATCCCCTGCAGATGATTCAACAGTGCCTGGCTGTGTGATATAATGTGATATATGAGGCCACCTTTGAAAAAAAAAAAGTGTAGCATTTTTCTTGCAAGACAAATTGACACTGTTAGAGAAAACATATTTGTTTGCCCTTTTCAACATCGTGTTGCCCAGAGCATTGTGTAGTTGAAAATATAATTTTTAAGCATTATAGATTTTCTTCTTTTTTAATAGTTAATTATATAATTTTCATCATGCAAGAAAGGCTATTATGCAC
This sequence comes from Pelobates cultripes, assembly GCA_933207985.1. NCBI lineage: Eukaryota > Metazoa > Chordata > Amphibia > Anura > Pelobatidae > Pelobates > Pelobates cultripes. Next base: position 91,026,838 of record OW240924.1, on the reverse strand, counting down.
TTCCATTGACTATTTTATTGAACTTTAAGATGTAAGCTCACATTTCTGTCCGATGGTATCTACGTGGAAAATGGTGGTTTTGAAGAGAAGACTTCAAATGCCTATGATGTAGAGTGTAACATTCTGTAAAGTCTAGCATACATTTGAGAATGGAATGCCTAGAATGTGCAATTATGAGGAAGAGTGACTGTCACAAGAGAAATCAAAAATTCTAACATTGTGTTAGATATATTTAATCTATAGGTTAGCTGGGGATTTTGCAAGTAAAATGTATAAATTACATTGGATTAATTTAACTGCTTAAAGAGGAGGTGGATATCTACACATCTTTGCACTGTTTGTGTTTAGCTTCATGATAATGGATGAGTCAAAGGATCTGCATTCTCCAGGCCTATATTATTCCAAAGCCAACCAAAAGTTATACTTCCAAGAGGTTTCCAATCTTCCTAACATTAATTTTATTGTTCCAACTATGGACGAAATTTATATTTGTATTCCTAAAAAGTACGTGGGATAAATTGTATAGTAAATTAAACTATAATCTTAGTTCTAGATCTTAGAATCTACATCTTATGTTCATGGTAAATAAGCAAGGTCCTAATGCAATGTAAGACACACAAAAAAGGTAGCAAATACAATAAATACACAAAATGGCATGGTTATGCAAAAAAGAACCCAACATGAAAACCGAAAACTATATACCCACCCCATCGTCACAGTTAAAACCAAATATGATTTGCTGGCCATATGCTTCCATCCATCCAGCCTCAATTCATTGCAATATTCTGTAACCCCAGCACAGAAAAAAACTCTGTAAGGGAAAAGCAGTGACATTACAGTTTCTTGGTTGTTTTTAGATGTCCTCCAAGCTCTTTCTCACTTTGATCCAAGGAATTTGAATTTTGAAGCTCCATCCAGAAAGTAGAAGATATAGCAGCTCTGCTCTGCTCAGCTCTGCTATATTTTTTAGTTCTTTGTCTCTCCCATAAGAGAATAGAGAAGACATTGCATACTACTGAATATTGGAATACTTGTTGGACAGCTATTATTGTAATTTACTACCACAGATACTTACGATATAAGATACAATACATGTACGATAGGCAGTGAGTGGTATTCGGGGACCAAGAAAGACTTTTCTTTTGGCAACTGGAAATATGTAACCAGGAATGTAATTTCAAATACTGTTAGGTACTGTAAAACAATGAAATGTTTACTTATATATTTGTGAAATTTGTAGATATTCTTACAGTTCTGACAAAACTATATTGTGTTATAGTGGGCATTGTCAGCATATTTACATTCATACCCCCGTAACGCCAACCAAATATGAACGAATTAGATTTTATTTTTACTTGGAACAAAATAAAATGCAATTACTTTATAACTGCCCCATTGGCCTTATGAAGTGGTCAATCAGAAGCCCATTATTTTCTCATTAAAATTAATAGAAGTATATTCCAAACACCCACTCTCGAGACTGAATTAATACAGTTTACTCAATGAGACAATTAAACCTTGTTCAGAATATTTAAATATAGAACATATGCATCCTGGGTTTTGCTGAATATTAAGGGTCTGTGCATACATTTGCCAAACAGGAAGATACAGAGAGATGGAAAATAACGCACTAAAACCACAAACAAATAACTATAAAAGCAGCATTACTTGCAAAAACAATCAATTCCTACTTATTTTTTAATTAACAGTGAAAATTATATAAAATGGTTGCACTTTATAATTTCTATACACATTTGTGAACGTAGCAGACTCCTTGTATACCAGGTGCATTTGTATAAAAGCTACAAACAATATTATTTTGAAATATGGGACTTAACGCTAACACAGAAACTTAAAATGCAATTACAATTTGGCATTTAGATTATTTCTTATTAAATGATGTTGTTTCACACCATTTTTATTTAGTTGTTGTAGAATATTGTGGAGATATACTGTATATTTTAGTGATGATATGGTATCCTTTGTCATTCAATATTTCGTACAGAATCAAAAATAATAGCACAAAATGAAAATGTTATCATATACAGTAGAAATAATAAAAATAAGTAGCCAAATGCACTGTTGATTGGCACTTAAGAGACATTTTAAGAACCTAGGTGTCCGAAAATCCCTCCAAATTATGCAAATTACTTTTTTTTGTGTGTGCTTAAAAAAATATGTTTTGGTCTAAAATTTTCAGTGACTTTGTCAATTCTCCACATTTACAAATACAGTGAGTATTTAATTTTGATAATCTATATGTTTTTAATGTTTCCAATCCTATATGTATCTAATGAAACCTTCAGTGAGTTTGCATCTGTGTATTTTCAAAGCAAACAAGTCAACAGGTATGATATCATAACAAAATTAAGTCATAACATATGACTATAGAAACACACTGCCTTATATAGAGCAGTAAACTACTTATACTCCATTCTCAACTTAATGTGACAAATGTATGTTGACTGTTTCAATCCAGCATGTTCAATTAAGCACTTTCTGTTGTAACCTTATCCTCTCAATGGCCAGCAATGAAATAAGGAATACACTAATCAACAACATTATCCAACTCCCTTGGTTTCTTTGTGCATATACTTTCTCAATATAATTCTGTATGAACCATTTATGATAAATTTTGCTTCTTTTTTCACTAAAAATAATGAATGTTTTCTTTTATAACTGTTTTTATTTTGACATCTGATATTTGTAGGATTGCAACTTGATAATAATTTCATTAAGGTGCACAATCTATCCTCTAGTATTTTTTGTTTAATGTAAGATTGTTTTACAAATTACATGCAATAATAAAATAATTACATAAAGTACATAATTTTATATATATATATATATATATATATATATATATATATATATATTCATCCCATGCACTCTACACATACCTTTCCAGCCTATCTCCACCGACTCTTTCCAAATCCTCCACATACATACCCTCCTACAAAACTTTCAAATCCTACTCCCACCTTCACTTCCTTTATATCCTTCTGCTCCTAGCAGCTGGTGATGTCTCTCCAAACCCCGGTCCCCTCTCAACAAACTCAACACATACTAACCCAAGGATCCACACTAATCTCATACCCATCTCTTGTTCCTCTAAATCCTCCTTCAATACTGCCCTCTGGAACGCCCGCTCTGTTTGCAATATAACTAAATCCACTGCTGTCCATGACTACTTCATCTCTCGTTCAATAGATTTACTAGCCTTAACAGAAACCTGGCTCTCCCCCTCTGACACTGCCACCCCTGCATCTTTGTCCTTTGGTGGTCTCCAACTTACCCACACCCCAAGAAACTCTGAATGTAAAGGTGGTGGTGTTGGGTTTCTCCTCTCCCCTCACTGCTCTTTTAAACCTCTTCCCACCCCCCCTTCCCTCTCTTTCCCATCATTTGAAATACACTCAATTCGCCTTTTCAAACCCTTCGCTGCTAACATTGCTGTTATTTACCGTCCCCCTGGTTCCCCTCTTCTCTTCCTTGACCATTTTGCTGCCTGGCTACCCTATTTCCTCTCTTCTAACATCCCATCCCTAATTCTCGGGGACTTCAATATTCCTATAAACCCACCTTTGACCTCTGCAGCCAATAAACTACTTTCAATTACATCCTCCCTCGGGCTATCACAGTGGGCAAATTCTCCCACCCATGTAGCTGGCAATACCCTTGACCTAATCTTCACTTATGCATGTACGGTATCTAATATCTGCAACACTCCTTATCCTCTCTCTGATCACCACCTCTTATCGTTTGCTCTCACGTACCCCCTCACCCAACAACCTCCGCCTAACCAGCCTCAACTCAGGAGGGACCTTAATTCTCTTGATCTCCAACAGTTGTCAGCTGACATTGATTCACAACTGCTGTCCATCCCTTCCCTATCCTGTCCTTCACTGGCCATCTCCATATATAACTCTACTCTTACATCTGCCTTGAACACTGCAGCACCACTCCAAACAAGCACCTCAAGGAGGACCCGCCCCCAACCATGGCATACTAAATCAACGCACTACCTGCAAAGATGCTCCCGGTGTGCTGAACGCTCCTGGAGGAAGTCTCGCACCCAGTCAGACTTTCTCCATTATAGATTCATACTGTGTTCATACAGTGCAGCCCTTGCCCTTGCCAAACAGTCCTATTTTTCCTCTCTCATTAGTTCATGTTCCCGCAACCCCAGGCGTCTCTTTGACACCTTTAATTCTCTTCTTCGCCCCGCTGTGGCCACCCCCCAAACCAACCTTACTGCTGATAACTTTGCATGTTACTTCACTGACAAAATTGAACAGCTAAGGAAAGAATTCTCCCTCCTTGCCTTTCTGTTTCTCAATCACACATTGATCATGCCTTTCCTACCCTTCAGACATTCTCCCCAGCCACTGACAAAGAGGTGGCTGCTCTTCTTTGCTCCTCTCGCCCCACCACTTGCCCGCTCGATCCTGTCCCATCTCACCTTATCAGATCTCTCTCCACTTGTCTCGTGCCTTCTCTAACACACATCTTCAACTGCTCGCTCTCTTCTGGCATCGTCCCTGCTGACCTTAAACATGCCACTGTAGTACCTATACTAAAAAAAACATCCCTTGACCCATCCACCCCCTCTAACTACCGTCCCATATCCCTGCTCCCTTTTTCCTCAAAGCTTCTGGAAAGACTCGTCTTTACCCGTGTGTCTCATTTCCTCAATTCCAACTCTCTCCTTGACCCCCTTCAATCTGGCTTCCGCCCTCTCCACTCTACAGAGACTGCCCTTATCAAAGTTACTAACGACCTAATCACAGCTAAATCCAAAGGCCACTACTCCATGCTAATTCTTCTTGACCTCTCGGCGGCCTTTGACACCGTTGATCATGCTCTCCTTCTTCAAACTCTGCGATCGCTTGGTCTCTGTGACTCTGTCCTCTCGTGGTTTTCCTCTTATCTCTCCCAACGCTCATTCAGTGTCTCTTTTTCTAATGATACCTCCTCCCCTCGCCCTGTCTCGGTTGGAGTCCCCCAAGGCTCCGTCCTTGGTCCCCTTCTATTTTCTCTTTATACTGCCTCTCTTGGCAAACTTATTGCCTCATTTGGATTCCACTACCACCTGTACGCTGATGACACCCAGTTATATCTCTCCTCCCCGGACCTCTCCCCTGCTGTCCTGCAACGTGTCACTGCTTGCCTTTCTTCCATCTCTGACTGGATGTCCTCCCGCTTTCTGAAACTCAATCTCTCAAAAACTGAGATCCTTGTCTTTCCTCCTCCTAATACTGATCCTCCTCTTTCGCTCTCCCTTCAAGTTTGTGGTACCAACATCAGCCCATCCTTGCAAGCGCGCTGTCTTGGCGTCATACTTGACTCTGGTCTCACCTTTGAGCCTCACATCCAGCATGTTGCCAAATCCTGTAGATTCCATCTTAAAAACATAGCCCGCATCCGCCCCTTTCTTGCACCAGATACTACCAAGGAGCTTGTCCATGCTCTAATAATTTCACGCATGGATTATTGTAACCCTCTCCTGCTTGGTCTTCCCAAAAGCCGTACTGCACCCCTACAGTCTGTAATGAATGCTACTGCTAGACTGATTTTCCTCTCTAGTCGGTTCTCTCACACCTCACCCCTCTGCCAGTCCTTACATTGGCTTCCTGTGTGCTATAGGAGTCAATTCAAGGCACTAACTCACACCTATAAAGCACTGAACAACTCTAGCCCCTCTTATATCTCCTCACAGATCCACAGGTATGTCCCTTCTCGGTCTCTCCGCTCTGCCCGTGACCACCTCCTGTCCGTTGTCCGCACCCGTACAGGCCAACTCGCGCTTGCAGGACTTCTCGCGGGCGGCTCCCTTCCTATGGAATAGCCTGCCTACCGCCATCCGACTCTCCCCTAGTCTTGCATCTTTTAAGAAGTGCCTTAAAACTCATCTCTTTAGGAAAGCTTATGGCCTCCAAGACTAACCCCTACCTCACATACCGTCTCTTGCCCTCTCCTAAAGGGCAGCCCACCTTATTTGATTGCAAATTCCTGTCCTAATGTGTTTAACACCCCACCTCCTATAGAATGTAAGCTCGATTGAGCAGGGTCCTCTTCAACCTATTGTTCCTGTAAGTTTATTTGTAATTGTCCTATCTATAGTTAAATCCCCTCTCATAATATTGTAAAGCGCTACGGAATCTGTTGGCGCTATATAAATGGCGATAATAATAATAATAATAAAATAATATATATATATATATATATATATATCGTTGGTAAAAAAATAAAATGGAAGATGTTGCCAAAGTGCAAACAACACCCACCAACTACAACTCCCGTGTTACTTTTCCTGCTAGATAATGTTGAAAGTCATATTTTGGAATAAAGTGCAAGAAATGTTTTAGTATAAACTTAAAGAGACAAACTGGACCAAAGTCATGCATAAAAAAAATATATAATAGAAGATGGAAACTAAATTATAATAATGAACCCCTCCATTCCTTCTGTTTGAAACTCCTGGATGTGAAATGTGTTTTTCTCATTGTTTTCATTGGAAATATTGTGAATATTCCATAAACTCTTGTTCAGCTAAGTGTTATAACACATGTTATTTAGAATCATGAGTAGTTTCATTCCTGAAATAACATGAACAAATCTACTTGGCATGATAATACAAAATGCAGTATGTGTTGTTTAAACATAACCTTTCAAAATGCAACTTAACTAGGTTGTATCTTAGATAGAACTTTTTTATTGTATATGGCATATTCTGGATCATCACGCAAAATAGGATTAAATTCATTTACTTACCTAAGTTTAAAATGAAAGTATAATTGTCAAGCTAATGCCATGTATAATGTGTATTGTTACTCATCAAAGCAGGTTTGAACTCATCTATGAATTAAGTGTGTACCTGCCTAATACAAATATAAAATTAAATGGAAAACAGAAACTATTTGTTTCCACAACAATTTTCTATATACTATAGACAGGAGAGCGTAATTATATTTCAGTAAATATACAGCGTTTTGTAGCTTTGTGTAGTTATTGTGTGTATAGGGTTTTGTTCACACATGCTCTTTGCACATCCAGATGAAATACACAGTGTCCTTTTTATGCATGACTGCCCTTATGAAGATGGATTGTCCTGTGACATGTCTAAGCACATATTTACACCCATTTGCTTTTATCTAGGGTTTTCTGAATTCTATTTTACATAAGAGATATGCTCAATGATCTGAGCAAAAACATTGTGTGCTAATAGACTTAAATGTTGCCTGATTGGTACTTGTCGTTGGTAGTCATGTTTGCATCAGAACTGTTAAATGCAGTGTTTTTAAATCTATTTTTTGCTCTTTGTATGGTTGTTTTCATTTCCATTTTTTGTTTAGACAGAAGCTATTTGCAAATGGAAAGAAATATAAATGTTGAACCAATAATCCTATATAGGTATATATATTTATTGGTTTATTTTATTTTCTTAAAAGTCAATGCCTCTAGGGTACTTGGTGAGAGGGAATTGCACTGTCTAGATAAGGGGTAGGCAACCTTTGGCACTCACGATGCTCATCCAAGTGTCCCTATTTAGGAAGGACAGTACCTATAATGGACCCACATCTCTATAGTACTCTTTTCTTCTGTAATGTCCCTATTTTCCAGGAGCTCCATATTAAATTCAGCCACTCTTCTATTTTTGCTAATTTGGTGTGACACGTATTAGTCTGATGTCAATTTCCAACAATTCTTGGTTTAGTTAATTAATCAGAATTTCCTTTGTAACCTTCACTTACTGATAAGAGCTACTCTATCTGGCTATTGTTTACATTTCTGTATTGTGTTTGGGTATATACACAGCTTTAACATTTTATTGGAAAAGTATTAAATATATAAAAAGTATGTTTTATATATTGTACAAATTATCTTCACTCATTCAAGCTATTTCCTAAACAGCCTGCTCTTAGCCATGGGAAGATTAAAAATAGAAGTCTTAATCCCGAGTTACTGCTGTGTTATGTGCCTACATTTTTTTATTTTATTTTATCCTCATTTATTTTATTTCCATTAAAAATGCATTATATAAAAACATTTGAAGGGAACATTTTAAAAAAGGTGGTCTTTTTTTAATATATTTGCCATCGGTGTTCATTTAGAATGTATTAAATACCATTGTTTCAATGGAAGAACTGAATATTTTAGAATTTTAGAATGGTATAGGTAATATTTCTTTTTTTTAAATTACTTCAGATTTTAGAGCAGTAAAATAGCAGCTGTGATGTTTTCCATAATAACTTTTGCTGTGGCAGGTAGTCTTGTGAATAAATTTGGCCATTTGTAAAAACATATATATTATGTTGGAGGCACACTGGGATGTCTATTAAAACTACAGGAGAGAGGCTTGTATGGGTTAATGTGTTATTTTGTTTGTTTGTTTTTAGCTTGTGATCCACAATCTCAAAAATTATAAACGGGTGGAACAGAGGGTTGTTTTTTTAACCCCTTAAAGACTGAGGCAATGGTACACATTTTTTTTTTGAGAATGTCTTGTTTAAAGAGTAAGAATAGAGAAGCTATGAGAATAACAGACTATTCTATGTCTTCTATTATGTAATCAAATCTTTTAGATAGTATCTATAAAAGAAAGTATTTTAAGATGATATTCCTGTCCTTCAGCTTTTTGAAGAATATCTGTTGGGAGGAAGAAAAATAAACGTCTCTCTCCTCGCTTTCTCTAATGCGGACAAGTAATATAAATTATTTTATTATATGAGAGAGGAGGACAGATTAGTGAGGGGAATGAGATGATATGGTAGGAATGAGTGAGATTATAGGAGGTGCGAGGGTGAGTTGATATGTTCTAATAGGAAATATGCTACAAAGACAAAATGTAGTAACAGAAGACACGATGATATAAATTGAAAAAGTTAAATAAATTAAGGAGTGATTTATAGGAATATGATATAGTTAAGGGGTAAGGATAATAAAATAATACAAGAGTAGTAGTTGTGCAATGATGTTGGAATGTCGGAAATGATTTAGCAAGCAGGGTTCTCCACACCATCTGTTTGGTGAATTGGTGAAATTGGAGAAATAATGGTTGGGAAAAAAAAACAGAACAAAAAAGAAAACTGGTGTGATAAGACACACACTTACATAAACATACACAGAGGGGTGGATGATAGAAATGTCTGTCTGTGTCTGTCCATGTGTCTGTAGCTTGTTGCCATGCCATACTAAGTTTGTTAGACACAATGTTGCCAGAATTATTGGAATTATCTTGAATATAACAGGGGAAGCAAATCAACCCTGCAATCTTGTACCCACATTTCTTTATGTTGCAGGGGGGATATTGACCAATCAGAATGTTCCTTAGTGTATAAATATAGTTCTAGCCTCATTGCCAGTCATGGTTTCAAGATCGGTGCATTATTCCCTCATCTGTTCAGATTTTCTGGTATTGACCTTGGTTTGTTTCCTGTATTCCTGACCTTGGCTTGTTAACATTTACGGTTATTCTCTGTACCTTGCATTTCACTCAGCCATTTTACAGACTGGTAATACGCTTTATACTTTGTTTAGCTACTAATTAAAGTTCTGTGTGTTGGGGTATTGAACCAAAAAACAAATAAGGGGAGCAGCACAAAATACTATGTCAGGCTACAATGTAACTCTAAAATATATTTATTTCATAAAAATCTGAGACCGTATATAAAACACAGTGATAGCGAACATAAGTTACAAATAAGCAAAAAGCACATATACGGGGTGGGCCAAAAATAGATATATAGTATGGTTTACGTGCATTCCAGTACGGCTTTGGAATCCTCTTTCTTTGTTCTTGGCTCAAGTTCGCAGTCATCATTCACATTAACAGTAATGAAAAATAATTGTTTCTCTGCCCTCCACTATTCTTATCAACTGCCACACTATTTAAATGCATGAAATGTAACTCCCACTTTGTTGTGTGTTCGTGTGTATGTGTACCCATATAATCTGTTGCAATGAATTTCATTGATTTAAGTGTACACCTACTTTTGGGCCACCCATTATATAAAATCACATAACACACCAATACAACAATGCAATAAGCACTAGGTATAATCCAGTTTAAAAATAAAACCGCAACTTATGATAATTGCCCCAGGAGGAAGGAAATGGGTACTGAAATGAATGCTGAGATCCCAATCTGTTGTATAGGACCTATTCTTTCATCGAATGTGGAGAACTGTAGCTCTTTATTAAATCCTGACAACTCTCTATATTTATATCTATGAATTTATAGTGTACACTAAATCTATTTTCTACTTTGTCTATTCAATCTGGGGACATCTGAAGCACATTTAAACTTAAAGGGACACTATAGTCACCAGAACAACTACAGCTTATTGTATTTGTTCTGGTAAGTATAATCATTCCCTTCAGGCTTTTTTCTGTTTGTTTCAGAGAAAATGCAGTGTTTACATTACAGCCTATGGATACCTCCACTGGCCACTCCTCAGATGGTTGCTAAAGGTGCTTCCTGGGGCAGTGCTGCACAGCGTGACTGACATTCAGTGTCTCCATCCTCTGCATGCAGACACTGAACTTTCCTCATAGAGATGCATTGATGAGCAGGACTGTGAAATAATTGCATGTGAGTCCATGTCTTTTTCTATATGTATTCTTTGTTTCTGAATATATTACACCATATAGCACTTTTTATTATTTCTATTGTATATCTTACTGAGAATCTCGACTGAGAATCATCATATACATATCCACAAGGGTGGATGAAACTACTCATGAGCATCAATAGGAGCGTGTTATAGTTCTAACTAGTGTGAGTATATTTCTGTATATATTCTCTCACATTTATATTTTGACACAGTACACTTTTGGCTTCCCCTTTTCAGGGGCTTCTTTTCTCCTTCGTATAGTGATATATTCCAAACATTTGACAAAGCCTTCTCCAACAAAAATATACTACATGTATTTACCGTAATTATTACCATAAACTAAGAAAGTAGAATCTACTTGTGTAAAAAATCTTACTGGAAAACTGAGGGCAATGGAATATTTTTTTAGCAAATGCTCTCCTGCACTGATGGTCATGATAGAAGTAGGTATCCCATGATTTAATATTCTACTGAAGATCTAAGAACAAGATTAATAGAAAATTTCTAATATTTTAGGCCAAGTATGAAAAATATACAAATAGAAAATCGGTCTCTTTAATCTTATAGAATCTTTACCTTACATTATCATATTCATTTTAATATTCCAAGCATATTGTCAAGTCGGGATTCCAATAACCAAATGCTAAAGGTTCCATCTACATGACAATGAAATAAGCCTGGAATATTTTGTAAAGGCATCTGCTGCAACTATCAATAAGTAATGGGCCATGTGTCTAAACAATAACAGAACAATATAATTGGTACAGGCTCTGAATGATCACGTAAATCAGGTAGAACCGTTTTCTGCTTTTTTTCTGCTGCTCAATTATTGATGTTTTGAGAGCTACAAAAGCAAACAAGAGTGACTCAATGCAATCAGCATTCTCTTTATACTGTCAATGTATAATAAGAACATGTGTGGATTTGATTTGAAGTTCAGAGGCAATTTCACAGTCCTGCTCTTAATATGTTTAATGCCTTGACAGAGATTGGGTGCAGTGGTTTCAATAATTGCGTGATGTTTTATGCTGCCCAGAAACCGGCCTTAACTCTTTTGTTTTAATATGGTGTAGAGAAGATGAAACATTTCAATACAACACACGAGAGTACACACCAGAAGGCATATCTTGATAACATTATGGAACGTGAAAGAGACACAAATATTTTAAATTGATTTTATTTTACGTAAATAGCAAATCTTGAAAATATATCAAGTATTGAACTTGTATTGTGTTACTTAAATGGTTCAGATTGCCTGCATATGGAGGAGTCAGGAGGCTACTGTTAGTTTACTGTAACTTGTATTTTCTGGTCAATGACCAGAGTTTAAAGTGATACTCTAAGCTCCAAAACAACTTTAGCTTAAAGAACCACTATAGTGCCAGGAAAACATACTCATTTTCCTGGCACTATAGTGCCCTGAGGGTGCCCCCACCCTCAGGGTCCCCCTCCCGCCCGGCTCTGGAAGGGGGAAAGGGGTTAAAACTTACCTTTTTCCAGCACTGGGCGGGGAGCTCTTCTCCTCCTCTCCGCCTCCTCTCCTCCCCGTCGGCTGAATGTGCACGCGCGGCAGGAGTTGCGCGAGCATTCAGCCGGTCGCATAGGAAAGCATTTACAATGCTTTCCTATGGACGCTTGAAAATCACAGTGAGAATCACGCAAGTGCCTCTAGCGGCTGTCAATGAGACAGCCGCTAGAGGCTTTGGGGGAAGGCTTAACCCATTCATAAACATAGCAGTTTCTCTGAAATTGCTATGTTTATAAAATAATGGGTTAAGCCTAGCTGGACCTGGCACCCAGACCACTTCATTAAGCTGAAGTGGTCTGGGTGCCTAGAGTGGTCCTTTAAGCTGTTTTAGTGTATAGATCATGCCCCTGCAGTCTCAATTCTCTGCAATTTAGGAGTTAAATCACTTTTGCTTCTTTTTACGCAGCCCTAACCACATCTCCCCTGACTTTGACACAGCCTTTATGAAAGAAAATCCAATCAGTTCTTAAAGCGCCTTGTGTTTACTTTAAAAGTTTGTTTTTCTCTCCTGCTTTGCTATTTGAACCTTAATTTTGCACAGGTGACTATAGCACCTTCTACCAGTCTATTAACAGAGCAGGCGATAAAACATTCTAAATGAAACAGACTGCAGTACAGGAAGTTTAAACATTATATCTCTCTTTACAGGGCATGTGTAAGAAGACTGTATGGGTCACATGCAGGATAGGGGTGACTAAAATAAAAAAAACAAAATAATTTAACTCCTAAATTGCAGAATATTGATCTGTGAGACTGTAGGGCATGATCTGTACAATTCCATCAAGTTAAAGTTGTTTTGGTATTTATAATGTCCTTTTATAATTTATTTGTATTCTGCATGGCTGAATAAACTACTATAAAATAAGATAGTGGTAAATTGATAAGAAAGGACAATGAGATGATAATTTATTACTGGAAGAGAGAAGGAACATTATTATGATTGAATTAGGTAGGAGGCATTATTTTATAATGGAGTGCCACTGATTCAGGTCTAGAATAATGTGATCTCTGATTAAAGGCATAGTTTAATGTGCTATAATTCCAGAAACAAAATAGTTGAAGTTCTCTAAAAATGTATTCAGAGTTTTAGATGTTCATGCATTTATAACAATTATTAGGTTTGCAGCTTTCGTTGTCTTAAGAATTTCTTGACATCTTCTCTTCTGAAAGGTGAAAATAAATTGAGATGTTCTTCACGATTACTAAGAGATGAAAATAAAGTAGAAATGCTGGAGAAAAAATAAACCATCTTAATTATTTAGGAAATAGCTGATTATTTTATTATATCTCTTGTAATTCAATCAATAGCACATCTAAAGTGTGAGACAGTTTAATTGTAATCATAAGCAAACAAATAAAAGTGTAGCCGTTAGGTATGCATCTGTGAGCCATATATAACCGATTCAAGTACTTTAATTTGTGAAGACAGACAGAATACTATCACTAGCTCAGGGCACACTGCAATTAAGTTGATTTTTATATTTATTTAACCCTTTCAGGAAATCAAATCTCTTGCAGTTAGAAAGGAGAAAAAAAAAAAAAAAAGAATAGGACAATTTAAAGCTGCTTAATGACTACTTGCTGAGTGTTATAAGGGGGGAAAGTGAGATGCCCCTCTCTCCTTTTTTATGTTTTATTATGAATTTATGCAGCAATCTGTAATCTTCAAAGTACATGTAAAGCCAAAACATCCTGATGACTGTCCAGTTTATTTCACCATTTTAGTCACGCAAGGGACTTCTCTATTACAAAGACCACATTCAGACTTATCTCAGTTTGCACTAAAATTCCGCATGTTGGGTTTTCGAGTTGAGCGCCCTATGAAGATTATGGAGAGTGTCACTCTAAGCACTGTAACAACTGTTTTGAAACTTTATGGTTCAAAAAGTGCTCTGCACCCACTCTCCGCTCTGAGAGTGGCTAGCAACTACAAATAATTATGGGTTATTATACAGTTGATAAAGGCGAGACCTAAAGGATCTGAGGGCCAAAACCACTGTTACTGCTGTGAGACAGAAGGGATGCCATACAGTGTGGGATTCAAACAGAGAGCCTCCCCAGGCAGTTATATGCTGGTAAAGCTTGACAAAAATATCCAACCATTGTTCACATGTACATGGAATATTGCATGAAATATCAATGCCAAGGAGACTAAACTGTCCACTTGAAAACAATTCCAGAGTCAAAGACTGTACACCCATAAGGTGCTATTTGAAAGGAAGCACAATTCTTGTTTATTATTTGTATCTATTTGTATTTCTTGCATATGTTAAACATTTTTCTTATAATAAGACTGCTGCCCCTAGTGGTTAATAATCATATAGATCCTGCCTTCCTCTAATGCAGTTGGGTCAGTCTATAGGTTTTTCTTCTTGTTTGATTCAAACATACCATTTTTTTGTCTTTCTCTGCACTCCACATATTCATACATTTATGGGTGAATGTTTCACGCACAAAAGTAATCAACATATTGCATATTGGAAGTCACAATAATATGGGAGAGCATCACCATGTTCTCATCATAATGAAATTCATCTTCTTAGCAACAGACCCTTAATAAAACATAAACGGAAAATGAAGCAGGATACTGAGTTTACATTTTTTAAGCTAGTGTCAATGTATTATGTTCATAATATCAAGTTTACCTCAAATACCATTGGCCCCAATAGACCAATAGCTTAAGATCCCTCCACTCTGAGCATTTTGGGGCTTCCACGAGGGCCCTAAATTATTTTTTTTGCACTTGTGTTTGGTATTTTTGCTGTAAACATGGCAATGCAAAATCCCTTCTTCCTTTCACAGGAGTGTCTGATAACACTGTACAAAAATAACCACTTTGTAAGCACTGCTGCAGCTGTAAGACAAAGCCCTTGGCTTGAAAATGCAAAGGAGAGCTTTCACTTCCCCCTGTACCTTGTCAATTTTGTACATCTTCTACATGATTTTTTAAATTTAAATCTTCATATTTATATTGTTTTACATCACTTAAAGCAATGTCTCTAAATTAACAAAACAACAAGAAGTGGAATTGAATATATAGCCTTATTAGAAAGTGAAGTAAAATACATGTGTGTCCCTTTAAAGTGCAAAGTGACACACAAAATATGGTGCAAATTTTCACATGTACACCAACATTTGGGTTGTGATTGTCTCTAATTTGTAAGCTCATATTAGCAGGACCCTTCTCACCTTTTGGGTTATTTTTGAGCTGTGCTCTCTTTCAATGCTGGCAAATTCAGAAAAGCAGAATTTAACTTTAACATCGGGCCTCTAATTTGTTTGAATTTCCTTGGCTATGCCTAAAGCATCAGTGATGTCATAACATAATGAATATAAATAATATAAATAAAACAGAAACATATAGTAAAGATACTTAACATCCAGTAAGTGCTACAAACATATCTAAATTCATCATTAAATGGATAAGGACAGCAAGACACTGTTATCCAGTAAGAGCCAAGGTCAAGACCATTAAATCATTATTGTGTAAATCCTATATAAGTCAAAGTAAAGTCAACATGATCCAATCAATGTACGGTGAAAGGAGAGAAGAAGCCATATTGCTGATACTGAATGGTACGTCAAGCATGGTGTTTGTGTGCTGTGCTTATTAATTGAGCAATTAGGTTCATTAACTAGAAATCCTTAAATGCTGATGGAGCATTCCAAAACATGCCAATACTTTCCACAAATTCTGTCAATAGATAGATGGATGGACGGACAGGAGTATGGGCGTTGCTAGAGGGAGGACTTGAGGTGCTGAATCCCTGGATTTGGGACTCTTTATCCATAGATCTCTACAGATGGTGAAGGGAACAGGAGGATATTAGTGTTTGCAAAGCAGTCACCTATAGTAAAAATAATTATCAGTAGTGCAGTGTCAAGATCCTAGAAGGGAGGGTTGGTTCCCCCCAGATGACTGTCAGAAGGGCGTTCTGCAAAACAGATCCTTGCTGCACACCTCTCTAATAGGTAGCATGTTGGGATCACATTGAATACCTGGTTGTTCCCAGCAATGATTTTATTAGGATCCCAGAGAGTATGAGCAGCAGCTGTTCATGGTTAGAGAGGAAGTAATCTGTTATGACATATCTGTATCTCTCTGTTAGTGTAGAGGTCATTAGGTTGTCCATTGGGCTAAAGCCCCAGGTGTTTCTGGAACCTAGCAGCACCCCTGGACAGATTGTCTTAAGTTGTAAAATAAAAAAATAAAAAAAATAAAAAATCACCGACACTCTGGTTCCACTTATGATCCAGCCATTATCTCTGTAAGTTCTCTCAGACATCACCAATCCTTCCAAATAGCTGATACATTTATGTATTTATTAGAGTGTAAGTCACCTCAGCAATGCAGCATTTCACCGTTGCATGATTAAGGCTCGGATGACCCAAAACGTCGCACAGCTCAGGTGACTTACCCTCAAATAAATACAGTTACCACTTCATTCCTGGAATGCTGCCCAGTCCTCTGTTCTTCAGATGGTCTTTAGTTAACATTTACAGAGCAGTGTCCCAAAAATATAATTACCACATGTTGTATCGTTTTACTTTAACACTTTAATAGTGGCACATTTATTTGCAGTACATATCAATATCATTGAATATATAAATACATATTACAAGTTGGTTTGTAACAGTTTAGTTGGAATATGTTATTTACCTCTTGTATCACATGACATTTTTTGGCTAGGATTAGGTTTGCAGTGTTAGTTTAGTTAGTTTTAACTTTAATGTTAGAGCAGTATTGGAGAATATATACTTAGTAAGAGCTTGACGGCTATTCTGATTCCATTCTGGGGTTGGCTGAAATTTCAGTCATAATTTGAATTGAATTAAAATGGTGGAAGCTTCTGCTCACAAGTATAAGTCCTGGACAGAACTATGATATATATGTCAATGTCTGGATGAGATCAAGGTAGCCCAAAATGCACAGTGGCAAGCCATGCATTATTCTCTGTTCAATGTAAGGAATAATTGTGCAGATGATGTCTCCATCTGACCTTTATGAGTATTTTAAACATGATCTGCATTTTGAAATAACAGACAGCTTTTGGAATGCATAAACAATATATATGCAAACACACAATACAATTCCATAGGTATTGAAATAGTAAAATCATGTTTTATCTGGAAAAATATATATATATATATATATATAAAAAAAAAAAACTACAGTTACAAAGAATGTAATTTATCTGGACAAAAAAGGAGATAAAACATTCCATTCAATGCAGGTTTATAGAGTTCTTTTTTGAGATTATCACTGCCAATCCTAGCTTAAATTTCAGACACTTCTCCGATACACAATGTTTATGATTTATTATTTCAGACAGACAATGGCAGTCACGAGATTTGAATTTTAAGTAGCGTGTCAGGAAGATAAGATTTTCAAACTGCAGTATTTTCTTTAACCATTCACACTGAGCATTGGTCCTATATATCAGGGTTATACAGAATGTAATTTATGGAAATAACTAAATTACATCATAAAACCATTCATTACGCATATATTTATATATTAATAATGTAGTCTGCTATTCGTTTAAATGCCTTGAAAGATTTTTAAAGACACATTACTTGGGTTAAATAATTGAGATTTATTTAGACATTATGGTAATGTATTCCACTATACTCCATTTTTCGCAAATCCTACTGTAATAATCTCTAAATTAACCTAATGATCCAATGAAAGTCAGACACTTCATCCACACAAGGCTCTTTGAAATTAAATTTTTTAACAGGACCATCTAGTGAGGCACCTGTTATAGAGAGAGGTGCAAATCAATTAGTTTAGGCAGGCTCTCATATGGTATACAGAACTGAAAGACTGCACTCCTGTGAACAGGCATACACAATAAGGGGGAAGTTGGCACCAAATGATACAAGACACAAAATATATGGCACTCAACTTCGAGCTAGCTTTAAAAAAAATGTATACCTCCTCATTTACTGTCTGAAATGTTTACATGGCATGAGCACTAAAGTCAAGCATGAAAGGACACTTTTAATTTTGCTAAACTGATACAATGTTGTTTTGGCCATATCAGTGTCCTGGCTTCAGGTCAATAATGCAATGCTAATGATTTGTATCTTGATTGAATGTGGCTAAGCAAGTTATTCCTCAATTTTTATGGCAGGCCATCACCCCTCCTCCCCTACCCCCTCTGACAGTAGCAGAAGGAATAACTCTGCATGACAGACTAGCTTCATTTTGAGGCTACTAATAAATTGTCATGTACTTAGACATTTGGACACTCTGGAATTTGACCACCTCTAAGGAGGAGTTCCAGGCACAGCCGGGGTTCCAGAGACACATAGAGGGAGCAGGGTAGAGAACAGGATAACTAAGATGCTACTCTGCTTTATTCCCCTCACCCTTATCCTTTTCTTTTCCCCCTCCCCCTCTTATTCTGACTCATCTCACCCTTTCCCTTCTGACTAATGGTGACAAGAGTATGAATATATCTGGTGGACCCTGATATGCCCAGTAACAAGGGGTGTGAAGAGGGGTCAGAAGACTATAAACATAGGCTCATGGGTTGCAGGAGAAGATACCAGAATTGCCCACAAGCTGAGACTAGCTCACACAAATAATGGACACTGATGTAGGTTTCTCCTCATACAAAAACAAAAAAACTTAACAAAAACACAAACAGTAAAATATAGATTATATTGACTGACTTCTGTGACCCAGGGAGAGAAGCCGGTAAAAAAAAGGGCGGACAATGGTCAACTAATAATTATTATGCTCGAGGTACACATTGCTTGCCATACCACATGATGACTTGAATGTTCAACAGAGTTACATGAATTACAAGACCTGTGCCTCTCCTTTTTATTGAACTGTCTATATGTATATTTAGTTGTGACCTGTGGGATCTTGGAGGGACAATAGGTCCACACCCCATTATTATTTAGGTTCGCCACCCACTGCAAAGAGTTGGGGCCTGGGGCACAATAGATTTACCCCCATTATTATGATTTAAGGGCCTCACCTGCTGCCAGTGGGTGAGAGATATGGGGGACAATAGGTCCACCCCATTAGTATGTAGGGCTCCCACCCAGCACCAATGGGTAGGGGCTGGGTAGGACCATAGGCCCACAGACTACTTTATTATATAGGACCCCCCCTTAGCGCTTATTGGTAGTTGGTGGGAGAACACCTTGTCCCACTGTTCAATTAATTTAATAGCCCCAATGTCTCCCCATTTAGTTTAAAAGCCCCCACTTGCAGGGCACGGGGGGACATTATGTCTGTTGTTTACCTGGGGAAGAGAAGGCAGCAGGATGCATTATGGTTAGAAGGCAAGCCGGCAGAGGCAGAATTATTCTCTGATAAATGTTCTGCTAGGAATTCTTGTTTCCTGGAATTCATGTGGATGTTACTTTGACACGTACCACCTACCTAGAAAGTGTTGCAGACCATGTACACCCCTTCATGGCATTGTGTTCCCTGATGGCAGTGACCTCTTTCAGCAAGATAATGCACCCTGCTACCCTGCATAAAATGTTCAGAAATGGTTTGAGGAACATGACAAAGAGTCTAAGATGTTGCCATGGTCTCAAATTTTCCCAGATCTCAATTCAATTGAGCATCTGTGAGATGTACTGGAACAACAAATCCAATACATGGAGGCACAACCTCGCAACTTGCAAAACTTAAAGGATCTGCTGCTAATGTTTTTTTGCCAGTTATAACAGGACACGTTCAGAGGTCTTGTGCAGTCCATGCCTCGACACATCAGAGCAGTGTTGTTAGCACAAGAGGGGACCTACATGGTAATAGGCAGGTGGTTTTAATGTTGTGTCTGATAAGTGTACGTAAATATTTTATTTTATTTAATTATTAAAAAAATACACCTGAAATTAACTATGCAAAAAGTGATGAACATTAAAAAATATATCTGGCTGGTTATAGATGATTGGTACAAGTAGCCACAAATTATAATTGGACTACTGAAGAATATATGCCTGGTCTGACTAGTGATATCTCATGAGTTCTGGTGAGTCGAGCTAGCAATAAATCAGCCAATGCCACACTGCAAGTACCACCCAGAACAATACAATCTGATAGCTTAATCCTACTGGTAGTAGATACTGTCTCACAGCACACCTGTCAATCTCTGTGTCCAGGGACATGTAGACAGCTCATCTTGTTGGTAGGGCCCATGTATTCATGAAAAATACCGGTAAAGCAAATACTGTATTTACTGGATTCTTCATGGATAGTATGGAGGATCTTTTTTTCACAGTTAATGTTTTGGTCCTGGAGAAGTAATTTATCCCTAATTTTCAAATATATGTTAGTTTACACAACACAAATTTGAGAAAGTTAAACTTTGTATTCATAGGACATGCTGCAATCATCTACTGATTTTGTATTCTGCTGCAGATCATTTTGAGCAATTTAGAACAGAATGCAAGAGATGGTGGCTTTTTTTTTTTTTGTACATATACATTTTTTTTTTAAAGTGTGGAGCTTGATAAGTTATTGCTTCGGGAATACAACTACTGCAATATGACGGAAATTGTATATTAAGTCAGCAGAATAGTTTCCTGCTGTGACAAACTATATATGGTTGTGTATTTTTGTGTAAAGCATATGATAGGAAAACAGAGATATTTTCCTTATAATGTAAAATCAGCTTTTTTAGAAAACTCATTATGCACAATGTTGTGAGTTAATCATTTTGGGAAGGTGTAAAGCTATTTTGCTATGCGATCAAACTCGAATAACGTATCTCCTCCTACAAGACAGGCCCTTTCTTTAAACCATAAATATGTATCTTCCTTCATACACTGACCAAACTGGAGTCATTTAAAATCCCATTTTATTATTCAGGGGAGGAAAATGGTCGTGACATACTCCTTATATTTCTAGATGGGAATTTGTAGCATTAGAAAGCCTATAAATTGCAGACAAAGTAATAAAGTTGAAAGAGATAAAACTACCAGCTCCTACAATAAATGATGAGCAAGTCGGTAAATTAAACTACCTGTGGTTTATTTCACGATAAGACTAATCTGAGGATTTGTTTATCAGAAAACTATGATGGCTACACAAATCCTTTGGTCAAGTCTATCTGTTATGTTATATTTAGTCTTACAATTCATTTGGAGTGTGAACCAGGTGAATTATGGAATGCCACTAGATGCTTTGTGAGGTTAAATGGACAAAATAAGCAGCAAAACTCTATTCCTAACACTATAGTTTCCCTCTGCTTTGCTTTCTTCCCCACCAGTCATGAAAGGGTAAAAAAACCCTTTTCTTTCACTTACCTGATGAGAGCACTGAGGACGTTTGGTGGTGGATCATCTCCTCTTCCTGTAACGTGATGACAACAGCGGAACCTAATGTGCATGAACTGTGAGTGCTGTGCATGCAATTGGCCTTCCCCATAGAAAATCATTGAATCACTTCCTATGGGAATATTTAAGACGCATGTCCTCATGCAAAGCGTTAGGATGCCCAGTGCCATTTCATGAACAACAGGGAGGCAACAGCCTACTGGCACATTGCTAGTGTTGGAGATGTGGAGCAGGCAGATGCACTGATGCTGTAACAGTGAATGCAGAACTGATGGCGAGGAGGGATGTGATGTCTCCCCAGTATCCGTACAGAGCTGCAAGGAACTGGGCAGTCAGTAGAGAGAAATCCCAGGGATCAGGTTCCACTTCAATTTCCTTTCATGGTATAAAAAAATGAAATAAAAGTTGTTTGTATGAGTTATTGTGTGTGTAAATGAGCATGTTTGTGTGTCTGTGTTTGTATATGTGTCTGTGTGTGTTTGTGTTTGTATTCAAATCAACCTAAAGGTTGGTAGAGGGCTACAGAGAAAGAAACAAAAACAAATTGTACACCATGGTGCGGAGGGTGCCAAAATATATTTCCACTCTGGGTGCCATGTAACCTAGTTACACCTGTGGTCCAAGTTGCAGCATTATAATTTAACCCATGCTAACTTTCATTGAAACTTGTGTTTCCTGGAAAAGAATGCTGTCATAAACTGATATTCTAGTATACACCTGTCTGTTAAACTGATGGAGAGTGTAGTAACAAGTGTGTACATTGTAGAACACAGCTCTCCTCCTTCCCCCATATGTGCCAGGGACTTCATAGCTCATCTTCCTTCTCTTCATTGTAAGCATAAGTTATTTATGCATGCATACGTTTAGTTTAATATGCATATAGTTGTGTGAGTTATTAGCTATGTATATATTTGTGTTGGTTACCATGATATGGGATGCATTGTCCTGACAGATCCTATGGCAGCCAGAACATGAAAAATTTTACTGGGGCCTGATGCTCAACATGGCCAGACATGTTTTCTAGTAGCTCTGGCTCTTGACTCCTGGAAACCAGCTTAATAGCCTCATAATGACACAAAACTTGTTTTACGGGAGCTGCATTCCGTTAACATACATGCCTGTACCGATATATGCTCAGATGATTGCAGCCTGACAAGATCCCATGTCAATTTGGCTTTGCAGCCTAGTGTGTCTGGCGACTGGGGGAAACGGCCAGTCCTCTGACCCGGAGTGCACAAATCTCTGAAACCTGCTCATAACCCTGTCACCCCCCTCTGGACTGGTGGGGGATATCCTGGTCCCCACCGACCTACCCACACAATCAATGGATCCAACAAAATGGAACCCTTGCTGCATGTGCTCCAAGATGGCCGCTGAAGGGATGCTTGCAATACTGCCATCCCACGCAGTTGGAGCCTCGCTCAAGGAGCATATTGTCCAAGCATTCGCCCAATTCTGGAACGCATTATACCAGCAGACAGAGAAGCCTACTGTGACAGCTGTGGCCCAGAGTTACACTCCAAACAGCTATGACAAAACAAGGCTGGCTGTGAGGGGCCTAGCTGTGGCACCAGCAGAGCAGCGGAGGAAAGTGCTGGGTAAGGATTACACATGCCGACGGCCCAGTTCCAAAACTGGCCTTTGCTACCCCGAATGGTGGTCCGTACAGAAACGAGGAGGCATCCTTGGAGTACAACACCCATACAAGCGGCAGTTCATTCGAATTTGAAACCACCTGGGCTGAAGACCACCAAGGTCCGCAACAAGATCGGAACCTTCTGCTGTCCCCCTTGTGGGAGGGACTTGAACTCAATGAGCTACCAAGTCCATGGCTTAGAGATGCCGGTCTACATAGCAACCCAGTGTAAGAAGGATGCCACAACTCTCCTCCGTGCTATGACTACCTGTGGATACACTCCAGCACAGCACCAGCACTTTCCAGACATGGAGTTATGTGACATGCCTCTCAACCACACAGGTTCATCATTCCACCAACATAGCATGTCCCCTGCATCTCCTGGACATCAGCTTACCTATAGTCAATAGTTTTCGTTTGTTTGTTTTTCTTTTCTTTTTTATTATCAATATGCTCTTCTCTTGTCCCTCACCACAACCCTTCTCACTGATGGGATATTATGACAGAGAGGTTTGATCTCAGTGGTAACTTCTCTTTTGCTAAAGCAGAAAGGTTTACACTACTTTTCGTTTTGTTTTTCTTTTTACGATTATGCATGTCTTTTGTTTGTTTTTGTTTTCATTCATTAACAAGTGTCATGTCTGCCTAGCCTGACTTTCCCTCAATCATTCAGTTCAGTTCAGGCTGTCATGTTATATTTTCCTCTCATGCAAATGTGCTTGATATAAACCAAACCTTGGTTCTCCTAACTCTAACAGACTGATCACAATTGACATGGCATACCTTGTTTCTATGTTTAAACATTCTCGTTCAGCATGTGACAAGTTTACCAAGTCTGAATTTCTGTTAATTACAAAAAAAGTGCCGTATCCGCTTATTGCCAAAAGATGTAATACTTTAGACAGAATCTGTGTATTTTATGCAACTTGTAATGTTATGTATTCTGACACGCTTGGAACCGCTGTTGTGGCGCTACGAGAACCAGTGTACATTTTGTGCACGACAAAAAATAATAATATATTTATTTTTTTTTTACAAAATTTCAAAAATGTTACTGCAACTATGTGTGCTACAAGCTGTAAGTAAAAGAGATCTGGGATGGTGCCACAGATCTACTTGTTGTTCTGGGTCAGATATGGCCTTTCTGTCACTCTCGAGCTATATAGATTTCTTCATTCCTAAAATATATGGCAAGGATTTACCTTCAACAGTAAGCATCTAAAAATATAAAAATTATATACAGGTATCCACTTCAAGCCATTACACCTGCATTTAGCTCTGGTCTTGATGGCATCAGCTGGAGTTTCTATAACTTGCCCTCAGTTCTTTTCTTTGCGACTTAAGATAAACACAAGTTGAGGTCCTGTGTTGCAGAACGTCTAATCAAAAGAGCTTACATGCTGCAGAATTTCCTTCTTGTAATGTAATTTCTTTACTGCAGAGCACACAGATCAAATTGAGAAGCGATTGTTCTAGAGTATTGTTATTCATAGAATTTCAGATTTATAGGCTCAGTCAGGGAAAATTACAATATATTATTTAATGTCTGTGCTCAGTTTAGCCTTAACTAGCGCAACCTGTACTCTTTGTGGAGAGAACAGGACGCATTTAGCAGTGTGTACGGCTTCTGCGTGTACTTAATAATAAAATAGTGCAAGACAAAGTGTAGAACACGGTTCTCTGTTCCATTTGCTGATAATTTATATTCTGTTTACAATAAGGAAATTAGTTCCAGGTGGGTGAATTATTAACACATTACAGTCATATCACAATTCAGGAAAAAAAATTGTTAATTCTTTAATCTGAGTTTGTTCATTTAGTTAAAATCTGGGGTACAACAAATATCCATGTTTAGGCAGTGTGGGGTTCCAAGTCACAAGAACAACATTCTGTTTCATAAACACTTGGAGATGTGTTTTTATATTATTTGGTGAAAGCTGCATGTCAATGCAAAACATGCATCAAATAAACTGCAAATTAATACTGTAGCTAAACAGGATGAGAATGTGTGCATCACTTTTTGACTGCATTGCAGTACTTCTACTGTGCCTATAGATGGCACTACTAACGAACTAATTATATATCTCATATACAGTATTGTTATGTTGATTTTAACAAAAAAGTTGTTTTTAGTTTTTTTAAATAAATAGCAGAATACTAAACATTAAGCATTAAATATATTTAGACATTTTATATTACAATCCAAAGGTACAACATCACTGAGATGGTTATATCTTGCTAAGTAGTTAATATTATATGACAATATTTTGAATAACAATGTCTTGCTAAGCTGTTAAGTTTATTATTATTATTTTTTCAATAGAGAATAATAACACTTCAGCACTCCTAAAAAAGTAAAAATTAAGTACTTCTGGAACAAAATTCTCTGTGTATTGTCACAGGTAGTTTCCAGTATAATATTTTCATCTGAATGTGATACCGTAATACTTTCAACATTATGCAGATCCATTTTTAAATTATACTCTCATCATGCCAAGAGATCCCGCTGACTATTAAAGAATTAAATATTAAATGTCCTGCTATTTGTTAAACTGAATTTTATTATCTCTAGTGATCTTCAATTTCCAATAAATATTAAATTACAAAATAATTTAAAAAGAAAATGAAAATGGGAAGGATGACTTTAATGTTTGCTTATTGGATACTGAATAAATTACCAGCATTAATATTAGTGGTCATTAAACAATACCTTTCCACTTCGGTTGTAGATTGCATCACTGAAACCCGCTACTGTAGAACGCAGTAGGTAGTCCTTATATAAACATATACATTGTATTATTAATACCTGCATCTTGTGAAATATACACAGTGTATGTGATCGGTTCTTGTCAGATACGATCTGCAAGTTTATTTTGACAGTAGGAATAATCTAAAGTGATGAAATGCCTTCTTTTCTCACAATCTTTTCATACTATTCTGGATTTTTATTACAGACAGATTATACATGCCACAATTACTGTTATGTATATTTTTAGTTTTCGCAAACTCTAGAAATATTAAAGGGGATTTGCCCATTCCCAGGAAATTTTAATACTTTCTTTACTTAACGCTATATTTAGTAAATATGTGTTTGTGATGTGTCAAATATAAGATAAGGTGTAGATATCCACACCACTATATTTGGCTCTGTCATGGAAGTGAGTGCCTATATTTAGCCCCCTGTCAATCCTTGCTCTGCCCTTTGCACATCTCAGTCGGCATTGAGAGGGTATTGAGAAACGGAATGCACAATAACAGAAACCATTTTCTAAATCTCCTCCTCCAATGTAATGTGTGCGCTGGCTATGCCTGGGCTGAACCCAAATGTGGTCAATTTATTTAAATTTTTTTGTAATATACATTTATTTAGATTTGATATGTTTTTGCTATATTGATAATTTTAGATATGATATATTTTTTTTAATGTTTTACTATTTTGAAAAAGTAATTTTTAAAGTTCATCCTAGAATATTAAATCAAGGCCATCATTTTCATTTAGATTTTTAATAAGAATTTCTGACAAGCACAAATGTATAATTTTAATGTGGAACACGGAAAAATGTTTCTCAAATCATCTTAAATGAAATAATCAGAATTTGCCAATGCTAATGACTCATACCAGTTGCACACAGGTGCAGTAGTCAGGCGAACTAAGTAAATAAAATTAATCTCTTAAATAGCTACTTATAGATACATAGTAATCTAGGTTGAAAAGACTCAATTCTTCCAACTTCTACCTGTCACATACTTGTTTTTATATTTAAAGTTTTTGTTTATTCTAAATGGTGCCACAAAATGGGAAACCAATCGTCCCTGAACCAACAATGACTCAGTTTCTCTTTGGATTAAAATGCAATGTATACCCTTCATATTTGCTATTATACTATCGACTATTGTTTTTCCAAACTAGCATACTGATTTTTTAAAAATCATTATTGACTAAAATCACTTTCTCAAAATAACAACCTCAACAGGCAGACAATCCGCGATATGTATTGTTCATAGTGTGAGTGCTCCACGGTAGGAAAATCTAATTTTTTCAAGTCTTTCATATGTCCTTGGACAGCTTTTGCTTTGAGGTAGAATCTATTCTGAATGGATATGCATTTTGAAATATTCTTCTAGATATGTATGTGAGGTATGTCCTCAAATAAAAATATACAGCATACTGGTGCAAAAACTGCCAGAAGCAGTTAGGGCTGCAGTGATCATGGGCATGCGTGAAAATACAACATTAATGTCTATGGTGAATTCGGCGAGACGCTCCATAATAATAATAATATAATAATAATTTGCGATTTTTATAGCACTGTTCTCCCTTTGAGACTCAAAGCACTTTACAAGTTTACAAGTATAAAGTCATAAGAGTTAGAGTTTCTGAAGGTCAGATGAGCTGACTGAATGCCTGATGGAAGATGTGGGTCTTTAGCTTTTTTTAAAAAGTTGGTCTCGTGATATGGAAGACACAAGATAAGAGACCAATCGTCTATGTTTGTCTGTTTGTGTATGTGTGTACACACAATGTGGCTCGGAGCTCATTTATATGAGCCTTTTCATTTTCTTACTTAGCCAATCTAATAGCCAGTTTGCCATTGTTGTTGGTATCCGAATGCATGTATTAAATATCACTTACCTTTATTACCTTCTTTCCTGAACCATATTTATTTTGTTTCATTTGTACGTGCTAAGAGTATAGGTAATTAAGTGTATTTTTCTTACATGGGTTTAAGATATTCGACTTATCTTTTGTTCATTTTCCTGAGAAGATTTCGTATAAGTTAATTGGCTATAAAAAAATTATTTAGCTAGTTAAAGACACTGCTGCAAAAATGTGATGTTTTGATGAATTATATAAATGTTTTTTTTTGGTTCAGACACACTGATGTAATGTTCACAATCCCCCAGGTTTTTCCTTATTTGAATAGTTAATCAAACCTTAACTAATATTTATTTTCACTTCCAGAATCTGTTTTAATTGGTGTAAGTACTAACTGAGATATGTAGTAGTCATATAGCAGTGCACAAACAATATGATTATTACTATATCACCTAATTAAACTAATTTTCTGTTAATAATAAATGATAATATTAAACCTATACCTACAAGGAATGCATTGACCCTCTTGACCAAACACCAAGTCATCAATAGAGTAGTCATGCTTTTTATTTAATTTTAATATCTCTCTTATTGGGTTCATCAAGCATTCTGTATTTTAAATATTTTATGTTTTCTACTATGAAAAACTAACTCCGCTTCATTTTTACTAGTCCTACAAGTGAACCGTCCTTTCACAAAATGATGCCTCATTTGCAATCTTATACTTGCTTATCCTTCTAATGTCTTTGTATTCTCAGTGTAAATCTATTATATATCTATGATCCCAAACTGTCAAACTCAACCTCTCATATTGAGAGGTGATTGTCTAGATGCAAGTATACAATCATTCCTTTCCTTCCCTTCCTCCCCTACCTTTCCCTTCCCTTCCCTTTCCCTTACCTTTCCCTTTCCCTTTCCTTTCCCTTTCCCTTCCTTTCCCTTCTCTCCCTTTCTCTTCCTTCCTCCCTTCCCTTTAACCTGTTGTTGACTTTGCATATCTATTTCACAAAAGATTACTCATAATTATATGATATATATCTTGAAAAAGACTTGTAGGGTCAAAATGTCGATTGTCCACATTGATGTAATATGATTTAATGAGCATGTTAAATCGCCAGTACTTTAAGAAGACCCTCTAAGTGCACTCTTTATTATATATATATATATTGATTTTCTCACCCCTCCTGGGTGATATGCTTATTCCTCTTTCTTGTGTCATCTACCAGAGGCCTGGGAGTTAGAGGATTCTGCAAAGTATCTTAGCTGTTCCTAGAACTGCACTCTTCTGGACAGCGATCTCAGATGTCCCACCTGAAATCTGTTGAAGCCACTCTCCCAACTTGTGAGTCACAGCCCCGAGTGCTGCTATCACAACTGGGACAACTACTGCCTTCACTTTCCACATCCTTTCTAGTTCTTCTTTAGTCCTTGGTATTTGTCCACCTTCTGATGTTCCTTCTTCCTGATGTAATAGTCACTGGGTATTGCCACATCCACCACGAATGCAGTCTTTCGTTCCTTGTCTACCACCACGATGTCTGGTTGGTTGACCAGCACTTGTTTGTCTGTCTGGATCTTGAAGTCCCACAGGATGTTAGCCCTGTCATTCTCAACTACTCTTTTTGGTATCTCCCATCTGGACTTAGGTAGGTCCAATCCATATACTGTGCAGATGTTTCAGTATACATTCCCAGCAATTTAGTTGTGTCTCTCTGTGTACGCTGTTCCTGCCAACAGCTTGCACCTGGTTACTAGGTGCTGGACTGTTTCAGAGGCCTCTTTGCACAGTCTGCACCTTGGGTGTTACCAGGTGTGGTATACTCCAGCTTTTATTGATCTGGTGCTGAGTGCATGCTCCTGTGCTAGGATTAGTGCCTCAGTGCTTTGTTTCAGTCCTGCCTTTTCCAACCACTGGTAGGATTTTGTCATGTGAGTCACATCCACTATCGGCTGGTGGTACACCCCATGGAGAGGTTTGTCTTGTCAAGGAACCTTCTCTTTTTCTGCATCCTCAATCTGTATAAGTCTCAAGCATTCCTTTAGCAGTTCATCTTTGGGAGCCATCTTTGTGATGTACTTGTGGATGCTCTGTGTTTCATCCAGGACTGTGGCCTTGACACTCATCAGGCCCCAACCTCCTTCCTTCCGCCAGGTGTATAGTCTCTGGGTGCTAAATTTAGGGTGGAATCCTCCATTCATAGTGAGTAGTTGCCTGGTCTTGACATCCATGGTGACCAGTTCTTCTCTTGGCCAGGTTATTATTCCAGCTGGGTACCTGATGACCGGTAGGGCATATGTGTTGATGGCTTGGATCTTGTTCTTGCCATTGAGCTGGGACTTCAGGACCTGTCTGACTCTTTGGAGGTACTTAGATGTTGCTATCCTCCTTGCCTCTTCCTCATGGTTGCCATGTGTTTGTGATACCCCCAGGTACTTGTAGCTTTTCTCTACATCTTCTATTTGGTCTTCTGGAACTTCAACTCCTTCTGTCCTGATCATCTTCCCTCTTTTTGCTATCATCTGCCCATACTTCTCTAGTCTGAACAACAATCCGATTGTCTTGCTGTATATCCTAGTTCGGTGGATCAGTGAGTCAATGTCTCGCTCATTCTTGGCATACAGCTTGATGTCATCCATGTAGAGTAGGTGACTGATGGTAGCTCCACACTTGAACCTGTATCCGTATTCACTCTTCTTGATGATCTGGCCAAGGGGGTTGAGGCCTATGCAGAACAGCATTGGGGATAGTGCATCACCTTGGTATATGCCACATTTAATGTTCACTTGAGTTATTGTCCTAGAATTGGCTTCTAAAGTTGTTTTCCACTTGCCCATCGAGTTCTTGATGGAGGCTCTAATTGTCTTGCTGACCTTGTAGAGAGCCAAGCATTCCGATATCGATTAGTGTGGCATTGTATCATATGCTTACTTGTAGTCAATCCAGGCCGTACACAGATTGGTCTGTCTGGTCTTAGAATCCTTTGTGACTGCTTGGTCTACCAGTAGTTGGTGTTTGGATCCTCTGGTGTTGTGACTGATTCCTGTTCTACACAGTGGTCTGCTTTCAGGTCTAGTAGCCACTGGGCCTTGGTGTTATGAGATGCTTCTTGCTCCCAGATATTCTTCTAGTACTGTTCAGTCTCAGCTCTGGGTGGGTCTTGCGAGGAGATGTGGTGGTTATCCTGTAGCTGTGCATACACCTTGGATGGTTCTTTGGTAAAGAGGGCATTGATTCTCATAGCTTTTGCTTCTCTGGTGTATCTGCTCAGTCTGGTTGCATGTGCTATCAGTCTTTGCTTAGCTGTTTACTGCACCTCCAGTATGGGCATATCCTTGTACTTCCACAGCAGCCAGGATCTATCTTTGATCTTTCCACCTCTGTTAAGTTGATCCAGCTTACTAACTTCCTTCCGTGCTGTCTTTATCTTGGCTTCCAGTCATAGTGGTGGGCATTGCTTCACTTTGAGCGTGATCGTGTGTGTGTGTGTGTGTGTGTGTGTGTGTGTATATATATATATATACACACACTTCAGAAAAATTCTATTAGTCTAATAAAAAAAGGAATTAAAATATACAAATTTTATCTGTTTTTACATATATATAGTTAATACAATGTTACCAGTGAAGCCATAAGACTTGCTTTTCCCACAGAAATCACACATTTGCAGTGATGTTACTACTGCAAAGGATTCTGGGTGGCCATATGCAAATTAGTTTAACAAAGAATCACATTTTTGCCTCATTCCATTTTAAACATGGATTCCTCTGAGTCTGTGTTTGCTATATACAACAGTTTTAAAACACAACTTAGGAAAATATGCAAAGCCAGTGAGCCGCTCATGGACAGCTGTTTCATTGTTAATGCAAATCATTAGCATGAGGTTGGTTACTGGTTTGTTATTGAGGTTTGGTAGTGCTTGGGAAGCAAAAAACAAAAAGGTTATGGTGGGCAAACCATAAGACTTGCTTTTCCCACAGAGATCTCCAGTTTGCAGTGATATTACTAGTGCAAGGGATTCTGGGTGGGCATATGCAAATTAGTTAAACAAAGAATGATTTTTGTCTCATTATCCATTTTAAACATGGATTCCTTGGAATTTTATGTTTGCTGTGTACAATACCTTTAAAACATAACTCGGAAAGAGATACGAAATCAGCGAACCACTCATGGACAGCTGTTTCGTTGCACTCATTCAACACATCAGCATGATGTTGGTTACTGGCTTGCTAACGAGGCTTGGCAGTACGTGGAGCAAAAACTAAGAAAGTTATGGTGGGGAAAAATTGTGATTGAAAACCCCTTCTACCTTAAGTCAGGAAAAAGCAAGTATTATGGCTTGAATGTATATGCATATATCTGAAATTTACTACACAATAAAAGAAAAAAATGTCTTTAGATCCTATAGAGTAGGACATTATGTTGATTGAAGTATATTAAGTGGACGCCTCACATTCTAATTGAACACCATTTGAAATAATGATTTAATTGAATTGAACACATTTCCCGCAGGGAGCGTATTCAGCTTTCGCTGTTGATAATTTCTGTCTAAATTTCTAACTCCCATTTTCTCGGTATGTACAGCAGTGCTGTCACACAGTTCACTGACAAATGATTTTGGATAGAAGGCACTTTGGTGGGATATATTTTCCCTTTTTTTCTGCATCTATTGTGAAAGAAAATGTGAAAGATTGGTAGCATTTTAAAACTAAAAATAATATTTTTCTTTTGTCAAAGTTGTATCTCTATATAGACATTTATGGTACTTTTTTCCTTAAAGTGTTTCTTTTTTTTTATAGAGAAAAAAAGAGAATGAAAATTCAAATTTTATGCAGTTATATCAATTCAAATCAGCTGATATTATTTAAATTGGAAAATATATATATATATATATTCCATCCAATAAAATGTTTTAGTACACATATATAGTTCTTCACTACCAAAATCAAGTATACATAATAGCCAAGTGCTTTCAGAATCATGGATACACAAATTAATTTATCTCAATTAGTTTTATTTGCAAAATGGGCACTTAGCATACCTGAGGCCAACCTGGAGCTAAATAGACTAGCTTTATGTGTCCACGCTGACACTTGGGAGCACAGCAAAATGCCACTGTTGCAAATTCTGAAGTGTAATGTTAAATTCATTTTCAAATTGGTAATTTCATTATTCTGTAAAAGTTGATTTTCGTTTCCTGTTGATAATTGAGAATCAATAAGATATTCATTATTTTACCATTAACTGTGTTGTCTGTACATACTGACAAGAAAATATAATATACACTTAATTTTCCTGAACACAAAAAAACAACAGTTTATTATGAAATTGCTTGTCAGTTAAGTAAAACAAAAGTCTTAACAAAAAAAAAATTACTTTTTCCTAAAGAACTTTTGAATTCAGACTTAATCACCAACATTGAAATTCAAATATAATATAAAGTACAAAGGCATATTGGAAGCTTTTTCGGAGATTAGCTCTGAATGGGCAAATCTGATATCTTTACATTTTTAAAACCCTGAATTGAATCACAATTATCTCCAAATGAGTATATTTGGGAAAAGAATCTGAGCATTGTGTCTGTTATTTAGCTGTGAATAGAAATGCAACACTGAACAAGTCTAACTTTAGAGATTCAAACATAGATGGACTCCTTACATATTTAGATTGCTCACCTTCAATCCCATGCCATGCACGTTTTGCCACAACTGCCCCTTCTTCCCTAGCTGAGATGATCATTATTGATCATTTTAGCCATTCTAATGCCAATAGAGAAGATTTAAGGGAGAGCACTGCACATATGCTTCGAGTGCCATGCTGTGCCAATCACCATATCTTCATAGTGATGCATTATCCCAACATACCTCAGTGGGCAGTGCACAGTGTCTTCGTGGAGAACATGAAGTTGCTGAACATCACTCCTACTAAGGTTAAAAGACTATAATAGGAAGCACCTCAAGTGACATGAGAAGTGACCATAGGGATTAATGCAAACACAGCTTTTTCACAGAAAAACAATGTAAAGATGGTGTGCAAGAGGTTCCAGGATCAGGCTCTGTGCACCAAAATACCAGATTAAACTGTAGTAGTTTTTGGGCTTAGATAGTCCCTTTTAAGAAAAATAATTTGTGTGGTCAATGTAAAATAAAAACTGCAGCATAAGAGTAGCATGGTTATGGAACATCCCCAGCCCAATCCAGTGTGCAGTATAGTGATAGAGTAGCTGCTTAGTGTTTTTTCCGCATTCTGTCTACATTTCCAGTTTTCTCAATTTTTTACTTATAAGACAAGAGAAGGTTTTCTTTAGTCTACTGAGGAGTCCTGGGGATATCTACATGTATTCCATATGCTTATACACATGTATCAATCTATATTTTTGTTTGATCTTATACCTGCTGTTTTTTTTTAAAATTATATATAGCATGCTGGTATCTGTTCTTTATATGTGGCTAGTTCAAGTTTAGGATTTGATTTCTGATGATCTCCCCAGGTATTATGTCCCATATTTAGGCAATTTCAGGTCGCCAACTATAGTATGGAGGTAATTCTGGTTAATTCACAATTTAGACTCCAGATAACAGGGAATTTAATTCATTTCATTTGAATTGGGCCTTATCATTTGACATGAATTATGTTGATGCTATAAATGCAACCTTAATCACAACATTTGAAGCATAATTTCTCAAAACATTTTATTATTAAGCAAATCTTTAGTTTATTACTTTTGTGGGTTTTTTTGTTTTTGCATTTCTGAATTTGCTCAATATTAAAACCTATAAAACATTTGTGATATTTTCTCGTGTTTAATAGGTAAACAGATTGTAAAAAGGAAAATACTGATATTGATACATTTTTTTTTATTATTATTTTAGGCTTTTCAACGTGATCTACAATGGAAAAACTGTTCTGTTGTGTGCTGTTCATTGGCATGGCAGTGAGAGCTGAGATCTGTCCGAAACGCTGCACCTGTCAAAATCTATCTCCAAATCTCGCAACCCTTTGTGACAAGAAAGGGCTTTTGTTTGTCCCACCAAACATCAACAGACGGACAGTAGAACTACGTTTGGCTGATAATTTTATTACAAGTATAAAAAGGAAAGATTTTGCTAATATGACCAGCTTAGTGGACCTTACACTGTCAAGAAATACCATAAGTTATATAACACCTCATGCATTTGCAGACTTGCGCAATCTGAGAGCTTTGCATTTAAACAGCAATCGATTGACTAGAGTAGCAAATGAAATGTTTAGCGGACTTTTAAATCTCCACCACTTGATACTCAACAACAACCAGCTAACGTTAATTTCATCTACAGCCTTTGATGATGTTTTAGCTTTAGAGGAGCTTGATCTATCGTACAATAATCTGGAAACTATTCCTTGGGATGCCGTGGAAAAGATGGTTAGCTTGCACACTCTCAGTTTGGATCACAACATGATTGAACACATCCCAAAAGGAACTTTCTCACACCTTCACAAGCTGAACAGGTTAGATGTGACGTCAAACAAGCTTCAGAAGTTACCACCTGACCCCCTTTTTCAGAGAGCTCAAGTTTTAGCAACCTCAGGAATAATAAGCTCCTCAACATTTGCATTAAGTTTTGGTGGAAATCCTTTACATTGCAATTGTGAATTATTATGGCTGAGACGACTCTTAAGAGAAGATGATTTAGAGACATGCGCCTCACCTCCTTTATTATCTGGACGCTATTTTTGGTCAATCACCGAAGAAGAGTTTCTGTGTGAGCCACCACTTATCACTAGATATACACAAGAGATGAGTGTACTGGAAGGACAAAGAGCAATTTTAAGATGTAAAGCCCTAGGAGATCCAGAGCCTGCTATCCACTGGATATCACCTGAAGGAAAATTAATTTCGAATGGAACGCGGATTCTTGTCTATGACAATGGTACCTTGGACATTCATATAACAACAGTTAAGGATACAGGTTCATTTGCATGCATTGCTTCCAACCCTGCAGGAGAGACAACTAAAACTGCGGTTCTAAATATTATCAAACTTCCACACTTAGTTAACAGTACAAACAATGTAAATGTGCAAGATCCAGGATCCTCAGATATCTCTACATCTACAAAATCAGGTTCTAATGCAAGTAGTAGCAATGGGGATACAAAAATTAGCCAAGATAAGAAAGTAGTAGTAGCTGAAGCAACATCATCCACCGTACTTATCAAATTCAACTTTCAAAGAAATATACCTGGCATACGTATGTTTCAAATACAGTATAATGGTACTTATGACGATTCCCTTGTTTACAGGTAAGATACAATTTTTATAATACTACTTTTTAGTGAAAGGTTTCTACAAAAAAGATCCATACTAACTAAAATATTGCCACTTACAGATATATTCAAATTAATTACAGCTAATATAAGGGGAGCAATAACAAAAGGAGTATTAAAATATTGCTAGTATGTATATACTTATATTTCTTGGGAAAGGTATTTGTTAATGTCAAATGTATTTTATGGCTGCTTGAAAACATTCCACTCACCAACTGAGCGTTACACACCATTCCTAGATGTTAATCACCACTCCAGACTTAATCAATAACCTTTGTGGGAAATATGTAGGCATCATTTAATTCTTGAACTTTGCTAGATTATGAGGAATTATGAAAATTATGAGGAATTATGAGGATCTTAGAACAACAAATATATTTTCATGGCCAATTGGCCATCCTATTATATGCTGTGTTTACTTTTTTGGTGGATTATGGGGGTAACACATTTTATTATACTAGAAGTTATGTGAATTTGTATTTTTTTCTTAATTTCAGGTTTTGTTTTGTTTTGTTTATTCACTAAACTGTCAAGTGAACTGCAAATTACAAGGCCTGAAAAATATAGCTGAACTGAATTTTTTTCCAGTTTGGATACTTTGGACTACAAATTAGAATTAACTTGTCCGATATTTACCAAAAGAAATCTGTTTATGGCCTCAGATAATACATTAAAAGCAAAAGGAAAAAAAATGTAAAAATTAAAACCATAGTAATCTCTAATGTTCTTGCAGCACTGCAAGTCCTCAGGCCTGAAGCAATGTCACTGATTTCACCCCCACAGGGGAGAAGCCTCTCATTCTGGTCTATGGGACCTGGTTATTTCCCATAGATCCATGTGGAGCAGGGGCTGATGTAAGATCTAGTTCAGCTCCAGCAGAACTTCCATCATTCATTAATCAGATTGTATTTTCCATTATATCTGCACTCTTTCTGCACATGGAGTCCTGCTGCTCTAGATAAAGTGAGTCTGGATGGAGAGCAAGCAGTACCCTGTATAGTCTTTCTTCAGACCAGGTTTATTGGTAAGCAGAAATATGGTGGGTGGAGGAAACCAGAGGAAGATGGAGAACCTTGGGATGGAGGTAAAAATAGAGGAATAGACACAATTACTGGGTGTTGATTGATAATAGTGTGCAATGTGTAGAATTTAACTCCTTAAGACCGGAGGGCGTACTATTACGCCCTATTCTAAGCGGCTCTAAATGCCGTCGGGTGTAATAGTACGCCCTCCGGTCTTTCAGTACTTACCCGGTCGCCGGCGATCCCACGCCAGCGATCGCGGTTCGGGGGACTCCCAGGGAGCCCCCCGCGGCACCTCCGTCCTCCTGGAAGCACCCCGCCATGTGAGAGTGGGGTCCTTGCGAGGACCCCACAATCACATGGCCGGGGGTAGCTGGCTGCAGCATTGCCAGCAGGGGGGCTGCCTGTAATTACAGGTGGTCCCCCTGCTGGCTGAAAATAAAAATGAATAAAATAAATAGTGTAAAAAAGAAAATAATATATACTTAGATCACATATATATATTATATATATGATCTAAGTATATATATACACATATACATACACACACGTACACCGTCTAGGTGTATTTTACTATTAATATATATATATAATTATATATATATATATATTAATATCAAATTACACGTAGACTGATACTGATTAAATATATATATAATTATTGTTACATATATATTTATATATAATATAAAAAAAATAAAAATGTAAATACGTTAAAAAATAAAATTAAAAAAATAATTAAAAATAAATAATTAAAAATATATAGATGTGTGTTATTTCGTTCTAACTGTATTGTGAAATTAATATATATATATATATATATATATCAAAATACACGTAGAACGAAATAATATATATATATCTATATACATAAATATATACGTATATATCACTATATATATACCTATATATAAATAAAATTATTTAAAAAAAATTATATAGATATATACATATATATATACACATACGTATATATATATACATATATTAATTCTACATATATATTTATGTAATATTTTTACATAATTAGTTATCTTAATTAATTATAATTAGCAGGACCTGCCTGACAACCCATGCCGAAAGTAAAGGGAATTTAATTTGCTAGCACTATATTTAACCCTATAACTTTCCGAGACACCATAAAACCTGTACATGGGGGGGTACTGTTCTACTCGGGAGACTTCGCTGAACACAAATATTAGTGTTTCAAAACAGTAAAATGTATTACAACGATGATATCGACAGTAAAAGTGACGTTTTTTGCATTTTTCACGCACAAACAGCATTACACCGACAATATTTGTGTTCAGCGAAGTCTCCCGAGTACAACAGTACCCCTCATGTACAGGTTTTATGGTGTTTTCAAAAGTTACAGCGTCAAATATAAGGCTTGCGTTTTGTCTTACACTCCCCTTTATAATATCTTATCTCCTCATTTTTTTCATTTGTGTGTCTGTTACACCCCCCGTGCATGTCTCTTACTTCCTTCAATCCCCTTTGTGTCTTTTTACTACATTTCAGCCACTTTGTGTGTTGTCTTTTTTTCCCAGACACTTTGTGTGTCTCCTTCTCCCCAGTCCCTTTGTGTGTCTTTCTCCCCAGCCACTTTGTGTGTCTGTTTCTATCCCATCCCGTGTGTGTGTCTTTCATCGTTTCCCCAGCCTTTCTCTGTGTCTATTCCCCTTCTCCAGCCCCTTTGTATCTCTTTATCCCTATCCCAATCCACTCTGACTCTTTATCCCCACAGCCCCTATGTGTGTCACATCTCTGAGCACCTTGTCTCTTTCTTCTCACAGCCCTTCTGAGTGTTTCCCCAGCCTATGTCTGTCACTTTTACACCTTTTCAGCCCCTTTGTGTATTTATGTAGCCCCAGCATCTTATCTTTTTCTCCCCCAGACTCTCTGTCTCTTTGTGTGCCCCCTATGTCCCTCCATGTTTTTCATTCTCTCCCCAGCCCCTCCATGTGTTTCATTCCCCCAGCCCACCATGAGTCTCATTCTTTCTGCTCCCATGTGTCTAATTCTCCCAGTCCCACCATACATCTAAATTCCTCCAGCCCCCCATGTATCTCATTACCCCCATGTGTCTCATTCCCCTAGTCCACCTATAAGTCTCATTCTCCTTGCCCCATGTATAACATTCCACCTGCCACCCATGTGTCTTATTACCCCAGTCCCCAGTCCACCCATGTGTCTCTTTCCCCTAGCCCCCAATGTGTTTCATTCCTCCAGCCCCCCATGTGTCTCATTTCCTACCCCCCATTCGTGCATCTTACCCCCTTTCCGCTTCCCTCCATCTGTCAGCTTACCTCACTCCTGTGTAGCATGGCAGAGCCGTGGACCAGGAAAGAGGTGCTTCAGGAACCTCTCTCCAGTCTCACAGGGAGCAGTTCAGCGCTCCCTGCATGCATTTCCTGTCAGACCAGGGTAGATGTTACTGAAGATCCTCTACCCTGTTCCACAGCTCGACCATGCTACATAGGAGTGACTGACTGGAGGGGAGCGCTGTGCAGTGCACTTTCCTCCTGCTTGTCAGCAGGATCTTGTGCCTCCAATGCCAGTTTGCTGCCTTATGGTTGCACCAGCCCTGTGTATGACATAGTCTTTATAGAGCACAGGGGTTGGTGAAAATCTATGCAAATAAGGCAGAAAGTAATGCTTTTCACATCCTATGGATTCTCTTCGAAAATGTGTTATTTCCACCAATATATATAGGTATATTATTATCTGAGTTCTGGGAGTAGAACAGACACTGTAAGTTAGGTTAGTTATTGTTATATAACTATTTCTAGCAGCCGTAGTACATCAGTGATGCACACTTAGATCTCCCAGCTGCTGAAATTTTTATAGCTTGCATGTCCTGTCAGCACCCATTCCTTTATAGATCTCTCTAACCTACTTTAAAATGAGTGTTCCGTTGTTTTGTTTATAAAGAACACGGTATATAAAAATTAAATCTCTCAGGCAGTGTGAAATGTTTTCCTAGACAGTAAAAGGAGACTATTTGTTAATTTAAACTGGAATCTTTTATGTTGAATGGAATATGAAAATTTGATGGTTTCATGCTATCACCATGGGTGTCAATTTTCGAGAAAGTTACAACAAACTGATGGAATAAAAAACATTTTCATGGAAGTATATCCCGTTATTGTTTAAGCATTCCAAGCAAAATACATTTAGTAGGAGTATAGGTCTCACATTTGCATGACTGGCGTTATGGTGTGGCTTTGTAATCGTGTGCAGAACACAACAAGGAACCAAATGTCATTTATTTTGCTGAGTGTATACATTAGTGTGGATATCTGTCAGGAACACATTGTAAATATCAAATTACAGAACATAAAAACAAAAACATAGCCTATTGGGGAATTCTTCCAATTGCCATTTGTTTCCTAAATAATTCGAAATTCACTTTACATTATCAACAATTCCATCATTAGGGAATAACCTTTTAAATGTTAACATTTTACCTGGTAGAATACTTATCATCTGTATTTTCTCAAACGGCTTTTATGAATGAGAAACTGTTGATTTGCTTAAAACATCAGCTGATTCTCCCAACCAATCAGCAGCACTCCTGAACAAGACAGTCGGAGGTTTCCTGTTTGCAGAATTGGAGAGAAGAGGAATGATAAGGGCATTACTAAAATGCACTCAAGATAAGACTTTGGGGTTAAACTGTTCATGAACAGTTTAACCTGTGAATGTAAACAGGCACCAGGAACCTTCTGGCACCATGACAACTTAATTAGTATGAAGTTGTTATGGCGCCCAGATGCTAGCTTTAATATCTCACTGGATAACACATTTCACTTCTGTAAATGTGCAGATAAGATGTTGAGAACTGAACAGCCTAAAAAACTAGGAAGTGGACAAATTGCAGTTGACCTTTTTAAATGAATTATGGAGACAAAAAAATAAAAATTTCACTTTTTTATTTTAATAATAGAAAAGTTACCCCTAAATGTCCATAGTTTCCTACAAATCTACAGTGGATTCCATGAAGTGTCTGGGTTATGTCATCTCAACTCCATCCATTTTATTTTAATAGGAGTGGTGTGTATATTTCAAAGACATATCCTAAGCAGAGGGTCATGGAATAGTTAGTTCACTTTCCCTTCTTTTAATCCACAAGTAGCTTCATTCATGTTTTTTTTTTCATGAATAAAGCAACATATCGCTACAAAAGTTTAGTGCTACTGTACAGGTTCTCAGTACAGAGCTACGGGAGCACCTGCACAGGCTACTTAGGAGAAGACATGTACATTTGTTTTTCGATGAACTGAAATTCAGGTGAATTTTTGGCAATTCAGTGATTTGTCCGAAAAAATTTAAACAAAGCAATGGGTGGAGGAATCAAGCAATGAATTACGAACACAATTCTTCTATGAAATTTGTGTATTTATTTATCTGACGCTTACTAGTCACTGCATGAGAAAAAAGGAAAGTTGGAAGAAAATTTTCTCTGACAAACCAGCTCCATAGTGTGCCATTATGTACAAGGCATGGTGGCAAATGGTGCGGGCTGCATCCCCAGTAGAGGGGGGGGAAGGAGGGAGCACAGACTCTATAAAAAGGAGTTAAACTGTGTACATGCACTCTGCAAGATGTTGTAACAATGTAACAATAATATTTTAGCCATCTCCATTGTGGGTTCGCCACAGCAATTTTAGTAAATCATTGCAGATATAAGTAGAATGAAACCACAATGTCCACTTATTTGTTCTTAACACCTTATATGAAACACTTTTAAAACTTCATTATAGTTGAATAAATATTAAAATTTGAAAGTATTTTTCCCTATGGATGACTAGTTGAAGAATAGAAAATTTCTTTGTATCAGCCCCTTGTGTTTAACTACATCCCTTTCTTTATACAGGTGGCTAGAAATGAAGGAGGTTATAAGACATTTTCAGCTAACTGTTGATGAAATGATTGTGCTACAGTATGTTATATGACAGTGTAAATCATAATTCATTTCTAGGTTAAGAGCCTCATACAAGCTTTCAAGAAAAGGTACAGCTTGTATGAACCAGTTTCCTGAAGGCCCAGGGGTGTTTAGTAAATTGGATAGAATAAAAGATGTCAAGAGAAAAACAACAAAAACCTTTTCTTTGATAAATAAGAAGCAATCACATCATCCAAAATTGCAAACATCTCTTTGCAGTGCCTTAATATATAGCTTGGATTTATCATTTGAGATGCAATCATAAAGGACTTCTGCAAAGCATATCCTCTGAAATCTGAATTGTGCTAAATAGAACAAAATACTAAAATAAGCTTATGCTAAATTGGCATGTTGGAGAAATAGTAGAATTGAAGATTGTTTTTTTTTCTATCAAGTTTGCTTTTCAATTATCTATGATTTATTTACTGGGGCAAAGATTTTTAATTTTTTATTTATTTAAATTACCAGCATCGCACATTGTGTGAGAATTTCTCCTATGAATGTCTTGGTTTTTTAACAAGAGATTGTGGTGATGGAACAACTGATAGTCTTGGTCAATTTTCTAAAGTCTTTATGTTTGGCAGTGAGAGTCCAGTCATTAGAAGTGTCATTGTTTTGCTTTCTTCTAGTTGCAATTTTTTTTTTTTTTTTTATATTTGTTTACAACTCTGAACAGTTCTCTTTGGCAAGTATGTAATTGTACCATGAGACTGAAGGACCAATGTTATATAGACAAGTAATCATTCTGAAAATATGTTTTTTCAGTACACGTGAGAAACATTTCTTGGCAAAATAAATGCTTATATGGTGGAAGGTTTCTTGGTAGAAATCTTTAACTGGATGAAAAAAAATGCAAACCCCATTAATTTGTGTGTGGTCCTTTAGCACCAGAAGGAACAATATTGCAGTTTATTATTACAAAAAAAAATTGCATGTTTAACTATCCTTCCTAACCCCTCCTCAAAAAGAAAATAGGATCTCCAGGATACCCGAGAGCTGAGTAGTTCCTTAATTTTTTTTAAACTGGTTGAGCAATAATCTAATTGTTTTTCACTTGGTTCTTTTTGACTAGCAGATATTTTTTCTTTTAAAGTTATTCTATTTTCAGATTTCCCAAACACCATCCCAAACACTATCATTAACCCCTTAGTGACCAGACCGCTTTTCAATTTTCTTACCGTTTGGGACCAGGGCTGTTTTTACATTTCTGCAGTGTTTGTGTTTAGCTGTAATTTTCCTTACTCATTTACTGCACCCACACATATTATATACCATTTTTTTTGCCATGTTTTTTCTAAAGATACCATTATTTTCATCATATCATAGAATTGACTTTAAAAAATTAGAAAAAGTGTTTTTTGTAAACATTTTTTCATCAT
Source organism: Pelobates cultripes (assembly GCA_933207985.1). Taxonomy (NCBI): domain Eukaryota; kingdom Metazoa; phylum Chordata; class Amphibia; order Anura; family Pelobatidae; genus Pelobates; species Pelobates cultripes. Next base: position 90,983,501 of record OW240924.1, on the reverse strand, counting down.
ATTTTATAACTTTGACCCCGAAATATGCTACGCTTCTACAACCACCAAAAAAACACCTGTGCTAAATAGTTTCTAAATTTTGTCCTGAGTTTAGAAATTCCCAATGTTAACATGTTCTAGGGCAATAAGTACAAGTAGCACTTTGCTATTTCCAAACCATTGTTTTTCAAAATTCACGAACGGTTACATTGTAACACTGATATCTGTCAGGAGTCCCTGAATAACCCTTCACATGTATATATTTTTTAAAAGGCGACAACCTAAGGTATTAAATTTGGGGTATTTTGCAAAAATTAAAAAATAATTTAAGCATAGCAATTTAAGAATACATGTACTGAGAACTTTAAGGGTTACTGCCAAAGAACACCCCAATATGTGTTCAACAACATCTCCTGAGTACAGTGATACCACCCAGGTATAGGTGTGTTGGGTTCTCTGGGGGCTAAAAGACCTTATTTGGAGGGTGCGCATTCAGTATTCCAACTTTGAATTTTCACAGCTGGTCATCATGCAACTATGTCCTATTTAAGACATTTTTTTAAGCCAGCCAATGTAATTTACCCCATCAAACCATACATATTTTTTTTTAAGTAGACAACCCAGGGTATTCAATATGGCATGTATCCAGTCTTTTTTAGTAGCCAAATAGTGACAAACACTGGCCAAAGTTAGCATTTATATTTGTTTGTGTGTTAAAAATGCAAAAACCTATTATGAACGCTAACTTTGGCCAGTGTTTGTGACTAAGTGGCTACTAAAAAAGACTGAACATACCCCATTTCAAATACATTGGGTTGTCTTCTTTTGCAAATGGTATGCCATAATGGGGGTAATTCTCATACCTGGGCTATCATGCACTCTCAAAGGCAACATAACCAATCTGGCAAACTGAAAAAAAACAGAAAGATCAAGCCTTGTATTTAACCCTGTAACTTTCAAAAACACTGTAAAACCTGTACATGGCGGGTACTGCTATACTTCGCTTCAGTTTTTTTAAATTAATTTTGAATTATGATTTATTTTTTATAATATATATAAATAAATTATATATATATATATATATATATATATATATATATATATGTGTGTAATTTTACTCTGTGTATTTTTATATTAATATATGTTTATATTAATAAAAAATACACTTAGTATGATATATATATGATATATATAATATTTGGTGTATATATATGTTTTGTTTTTTTAAATGTAATTTTATTTTTAAACTTCTTTTTTTTTTTTTTTTTTACTTTTTTCACCAGCAGGATGACTGCCTGTCAGTTCAGGCAGTCCCTCTGCAAGCAACACTATGAATAAATTGTAAAATAAACAAATAACAATTATACTTATAAAGTTAAAAGTCCTAATGGCAAAAACGTGTTTCACTCCTTCTGGAGCTTCCTCAGTCAGCTGTCAATTACCCTATAGTTTAAGGGTTTAATGCTATGTGCAATAGTTAGTGTATGCAGGGGCATCCACATATATACAGCACGTTTATCAAGAAATAGGGTGTGAAAGTTTTTAGACCATTACTCTCAGTGGTACCATCCAAATACTATAGTATAAATCAACCGCACTCCAAATATCCAATGTATAAAAAAAATAATTTGTGTTTAGTGACAAAAAATAACTAAAATATTCAATCTATATACACCAGATTATGTACAAGTTACAATGAAACATAGTACACATGCAATTCACATATTATACACTGAGATAGCTCTAGCAATATAGACATTTCATATCGATAACATGCACATGAAATAATGAAAAAAGGAAGGAACAAAAGATATAAACAATGTTCAAAACCTAGATAATTGCTATGTGCACACAGAAGAGCCCGATACTATACACCTCTAGATCTGCAGACGGATTTACATGATCTAGAGTAGCAAGCTACCACCCCGCTTCAAGTGCATACAGATCGAATGAATCAACCTGGAATCTTCCTGGTTTATATTATGTGTCCATCTCCGTAAAATCAAATTACTTCATTAATTCCATGCTTTGTTATCACTCTTTCTTTCTACTAGCTCCAATTTTAATCTAGTAGAATTTCCGATGATTTTGTTTAATATATAAATGTAACAGATAAGGGTAATATACAAGTAAATTCCACCTCCTCTTCCACCCCCTACCCTCCCGTCCTAGCCACTCCTAGCCACTCCTAGCCAAAAATATATATAAATAACTGTATTTTCTACTCTTTAAGGCCAGTTTTACATCCACCCCTGCAAGAAACCCCATTTAATTTTACTCGGCTCAACCCACCACCTGCCCCTCCTCCCTCCCACCCTAATTCTTTGTACATATATATAACTTGCTCTTCCAGCTGTTTGGAATCAGAGCCAATCACCTCCTTATTACCTTCACATGCTATCGGCTGCTGCAGTTATACTATTAACTCTCTCTGCCATCTCGTACAAATTCCTCTGTAACCTTTTGCCCCACCTTCAAAGTTTACCTTTAGATTGTAAGTTCACGGGCAGGGTCCTCTACCATTTGTATCAGTCTGTTCTTGTTGTGTTGTCTTTTTCCCAATTGTACAGTGCTGGGGAATATGTTTGGCACTTTATAAATATTATTATTATTATTATTATGATATTTATAGAGCGCCGTCAAATTCCGCAGCGCTTTACAATGGGTGGACGAACAGACATGTAGTTGTAACCAGACAAGTTGGACACACAGGAACAGAGGGGTTGAGGGCCCTGCTCAATGAGCTTACATGCTAGAGGGAGTGGGGTAAAATGACACAAAAGGTAAGGATAGTATTAGACTAATGACAGTTGCAGAAGAGGAATCAGTTAGGAGCTATTAACAGTTTAATTGATACGCTTTTATGAAGAAGTGGGTTTTTAACGATTTTTTGAAGGAGTGGAGACTGGGTGAGCATCTAACGGAGGAGGGAAGCGAGTTCCACAGGAATGGTGCAGCCCTCGAGAAATCTTGAAGGCGAGCATCAGAGGTGGGAGTACGGACAGACGATAGACGTAAGTCTTCAGCAGATCGTAAGGGCCTAGACGGGACATACTTGTGTATAAGGGAGGATAGATAGGTGGGAGCAGCATTATGTAGCGATTTGAAAGCAAGAACCAGAATTTTAAATTGAGCTCTATATTTTATAGGAAGCCAATGTAGGGACTGACAGAGGGGTGAGGCATGGGAGGTGCGGGCGGACAGGAAGATAAATAAATAAATAAACGTGTTGTCACATAAACAAGTATAAAAAGAAAACAATTAGTGGGTTGTATAAACCCTTGGCTATACCCACCACAAATTAGAAACATCAGTTTCATATCTACATGTATTGCATTATCATAAACAAATAGGGTAATTTACTAATGTGAGAATTCCAAATTAATTTCAGAGCAGCTGAGCTGACTTTTTGGTGCTCTTTTTTCTGACAATTTAGATCTTTTGACTTAAAGGGACACTATAGTCACCAAAACAACTTTAGCTTTATGAAGCAGTTTTAGTATATAGACGATGATCCTGCAGTGTCATTGATCAATTCTCTGCCAATTAGGAGTTAAATCTCTTTTGTTTGTCCATGCAGTCCTAGCCACACCTCCCCTGGCTGTGACTCACACACCATGCATTGAAAAAAAAAGGTTTCACTTTCAATTTGATGCAACTTACTTTAAAAGTTATTTTTGCCTGCTCTCTAAACTGAACTTTAATCATACACAGGATGCTTCTGTGGGGTCTAGCAAGCTATCAACAGTTCAGGGGATAATACATTTTAAATTAAATAGAATTTGAAAAGAACGAAGTATAAACATTAGCTACCTCTTTACAGGAAGTATTTAGGAAGGCTGTGCAAGTCACATGCAGAGAGGTGTGACTAAGGTGCATAAACAATGTGATTTAACTCCTAAATGGCAGAGAATTGAGCATTGAGACTGCAGGGAAATCATCTATAAACCAAAACTGCTTCAATAAGCTAAAGTTTTTTTAGTGCCTATAGTGCCCCTTTAAAATTAGAAATTCTATTTAAATTCACTTTGAATTCTCACTTTAGTGAATCTTCCTGATGGTGTTTTCAAAATGTAAACAAATCTTAATGACTTTGCTTTGTCTTTGGACTTGGTCATATTTAACCCCTTAAAACTGGAGGGCGTACTATTACGCCCTATTCTAAGCGGGTCTAAATGCCGCAGGGTGTAATAGTACGCCCTCACGGTTTTTGTTACTTACCCGGTCGCCGGTGATCGCGGTCGGGAGACTCACCTGGGATCCCAGGGAGTCCCCCATGGCGGATCCTGCCTCCTCCAGCCCCCCCTGGCCATGTGAGAATGAGGTCCTTGCGATGACCTCACAATCACATGGCCGGGTTAGCTGGCTGCTGCATTGCCAGCAGGGAGACTGCCTATAATGCCAGTTAGTCCCCCTGCTGGCTGAATTCAAATAAAAATCAGTTAAAATCACTGTAAAAAAAAAAATTATATACTTAGATCATATATATATATTTATATATATATATATATGATCTAAGTATATATATACACATATACATACACTGTCTAGTTGTATTTTACTATTAATATATATATATCTATAATTATATATATATATATATATATATATATTAATATCAAATTATACGTAGACTGATACTGATTAAATATATATATATATAATTATTGTTATATATATATATTTATATATAATATAAAAAAATGTAAATACGTTAAAAAATAAAAACATTATAAAAAATAAATAATTAAAAAATATATAGATGTGTGTTATTTTGTTCTAACTGTATTGTGATATTAATATATATATATATATATATCAAAATACACATAGAAAGAATTATATATGTACATATATACACCTATCTATAAATAAAAATATTTTTAAAAACTTATATATATATATATATACACACATACATATATATATATATACATATGTTAATTCTACATATATATTGATGTAATATTTTTACATAATTAGGTATTTTAATTAATTACAATTAGCGGGACCTGCCTGACAACCCCTGCCGAAAGTATAGGGAATTTAATTTGCTAGCACTATATTTAACCCTATAACTTTCCAAGACACTATAAAACCCTTACGTGGAGGGGTACTGTTTTACTCGGGAGACTTCGCTGAACACAAATATTAGTGTTTCAAAACAGTAAAATGTATTACAACGATGATATCGCTAGTAAAAGTTAAGTTTTTTGTATTTTTCACACACAAACAGCACTTACACGGATAATATTATTGCTGTTATACTATTCACTGTTTAGAAACACAAATATTTGTGTTGAGCAAAGTCTCCCGAGTACAACAGTATCCCTCATGTACAGGTTTTATGGTGTTTTCAAAAGTTACAGCGTCAAATATAAGGCTTGTGTTTCATTTTTTTCACATTAAAATTCGCCAGATTGGTTACGTTGCCTTTGAGACCCTATGGTAGCCCAAGAATGAAAATTACCCCTATGATGGCGTACCATTTGCAATAGTAGACAACCCAAGGTATTGCAAACAGGGTATGTCCAGTCTTTTTTAGTAGCCACTTAGTCACAAACACTGGCCAAAATTGGCATTTTTTGCATTTTTCACACAAACAAATACTAACGCTAGCTTTGGCCAGTGTTTGTGACCAAATGGCTACTAAAAAAGACTGGACATACCCCATTTGCAATACCTTGGGTTGTCTACTATTGCAAATGGTATGCCATTGTGGGTGTAAATTTCATTCCTGGGCTACTATACAGTCTCAAAGGCAACGTAACCAATCTGGCGAATTTCAATTTCAAATGTAACGTGCTATATTTGACCCTGTAACTTCCCAAAACGCCATAAAACCTGTACATAGGGGGTACAGTTTTACACGTGAGACTTTGCTGAATACAAATATGTGTATTTTATTGCAGTAAAAGCAAACAGTATTATGACATTGACCGTTAAAATGTCATGTAGAACTAAAAAAATAACAATTTCTTATTTTCTCCCATTTTTTTCATATTAAATGATGTTTCATATCATTAAATATCAATATTTGATATTAAATGAAAGCCCTGTTTCCCCTGAATAAAATGATATATAATAAGTGTGGGTGCATTTAATATGAAAGAGGTGAATTACGGTTGGACAGACATGTAGCGCAAATGCCAGGTTTTGTTTACGTTTTGTTTTGTTCACAACGTGTACATTTGGCTCAGTCCTTAAGGGGTTAATAGAGTATTTTTTTATATATTGATTTGTCAGACCCATCCCTTTGTTTTCTCTTTCTCTTTCCACCACATTTCCTTGCAGTTTTAATTCCTTAAACATACAAATGCACCATCAGCTAGTTGGACGCTATGAGTTAATGTGTCTCAATCGATTAAATGTATATTTTTCAGCCGCATTTAAAATAAAGAGCTGCAGTTCTCCCATCTATATATTTATGACTCCTGCAATGTTAGAACTTATTCCACAGTGTGCAATTAGGTCATTGATGTTGGGCTTATTAAATATATGTTTAAGATAAAGGCACGCTACTTTTTATAGATGTTTCCCATGGAGATATTCTAGAACATTTCTACTACTCGATTCTGAGTTATACATTGAATCACAGCATTACTTCCAAGCAAACTTTTAATTTAGACAAGTTTTGAAGTTTTAATGCAAACCTCAGACACACTGCAATGCTATATTGAGCTTGTTTTATGCTAGGATCTAAATGCAATGAAGGTGTTGTATGTGTTAAGTGGATTTATTTCGAAAGAAACTGATGTAACAGTAACACCTTTCAAAAGCAATCTGTCACAACTGGATTTCCTAACAGTAACTCATTAGATATTTAACACTACAGAGGAGTTTATTTAACGTTATAAATTAATAAATAATTCAATAATTATTAGAAGACATTTAAATATCAGACTTTTTTAGAGTGATTTTGTATAACAGGACATTGTGTTTTGTCTATATTCTATAACGTCTGTACTATAGGTGTGTCTGAAGTATATCAAATTGTTGACATTAAAAAGTTTTAATAATCTATTCTGTGTTTTCTTAGAATGATACCCCCGACAAGCAAGACTTTTCGTGTCAACAACCTAGCTTCTGGAACTATATACGACTTGTGTGTGCTTGCTATTTATGACGATGGCATCACTTCCCTAACTGCAACCCGGGTTGTGGGATGTATCCAGTTTACAACAGAGCAAGACTATGTCCGTTGTCACTTTATGCAGTCACAGTTTTTGGGAGGAACCATGATAATTATAATAGGAGGAATTATTGTGGCTTCGGTCCTGGTTTTTATAATAATCCTTATGATTAGATATAAGGTTTGTAATGGCAATGGGAACCATAAGGCAACAAAAGTCAGTAATGTGTACTCTCAAACCAATGGATCACAGAGTCAAGGATGCAGTGCTTCCATGCCACCATCTGCTTCTAAGCAAGTTGTAGGACATGAAGAGAGTGCACAGTGTTGCAAAGCTACCAGTGAGAGTGGAGCACAGTCTTCTGACACTTGCTCGAGTCAGGAAGCCACCGCAACTACCTCTGCATTGCCCCATGGCTGGACTTCAAGTAATACAGCATCACTCAAGCAGAAGAGGAAAACTGTACTAAAACCTATGGATTCAAAAACAGATACAGTCTTAAATATGGAGTCCCAAAATACAAATAGGAATAATTCAACTGCTCTGCGGTTATCTGTCCACCCTTCTGGTTCTGTCAAAGTAACCCCTGGTACAAAAAGAGCACAATCTAAGCCAAGTAAGTTTCTTACATTACCTGCAGAAACATCAAGAGCAAAGCGAAGGTACTCTTTGAATGGAGAAGTCATGGAGTATCATTGTTACGTTAACTCTCACAATACTGGTGGATTATGGTCTAAGAGGAGTATGTCTATGAATGGCATACTTGTTCAATCGGACAATTCTGATATGGACAGTGGTAAAGCTACCTTTTCAAGTTCTGAGTGGATATTGGAAAGCACTGTGTAACAAGCTCTTTTACATTAAAAAAATGGAAAATATTTGATAATTCAGAGCACCATTCTAGATAATCGATAATTGGGAATCCAGTCTTGTTGTTTTCATCCATGGCTTCTACAAACAGGGTTCTGTATGAGCCAACTCCTGCACCTTTTTCGTTTGCTTTTTAATGGTGTTAACAAAATTCAAGAAAGGAAAATAAAAACAGTTGAAGGTTTTAAAAAAAAAAAAATTAAATATAAATATATATATATAAAATATATATGAAACAGCACCAGTGCCTTCCCATCCTGTAGGACTGGCTTTCTGGTTCTGCATCAGCAGAAATAAGAGACTGAATTCACAAAAAAAGCCTTTTCATATGGGAAATTTCCTTCAAGCTTACGAAAAACAATAAAAAAAAACTTATGGAAGAATTAGTAAAATATTTTTTAAATAACCAGACTGTATTTATTTTTGAGTGGCAATGGTGTTGCCTTTTGTTTTTAGGCAAATGCTGTACAGAACAACAACTTATGTGTTGTTATGTTGTGTAAAATAAAACACTCAATATCTATACCAAGACAATTCTGAAATAATTACCCACCACAACTATTTACCCCAGGTCAAGCATGCAGAGAATTGTGCCAGTTGTAGTTTATCAACATCTAGAGGGAGAAGTTTGACAGTCCTTATCTAGTTCATCACATACAACACACAGATATATTACTTTCTTTGAGACAAAAGTGGATTCACAAACGGAGGATACCTCACTCACACTTAGGAATCCAGGTGCTCGGAACAAAAAGTGCAATGTTTCGGCCTACACAGAGGCCTTTATCAAGCTTGATATGTGTAGGCCGAAACATTGCACTTTTTGTTCAAATAAACCTGCACCAATCCTGAGTGCCTGGATCTAATTTATTTTATCTACCTAACCTACCTAAGCATTAAAAGTGACAACCAATAGGGTGCTGGAAACTTAATTTTTTTTTAATAATATCTATGAGTGTTCAAAATGTCAGTAATGGAGTAAATGATATGCCTTTACAATAGCTACACACAAGGTAAAACAATGCATGATAAAATAGCAGGATACAAGATTTTCTCTTTGTATATAAAGTACATGGAGATTCTGTGCTATAACAGATTGTCATTGATACTGCTCTATCTTTAAAGATATATGGTGTCAACTCTAGCAGAGGGTCTATGCAAGAAATGAGAAAAGTGATCATAAAATGGCTTATTACTCATGGGACCACTAATATGAGTAGTTCTTCTTAACCCCTCTTTTGGGGCCCAAAAATGATATTTTAGCATTTGGATGGAATTAATTGAGGCTCAATAAAAAGGTTTATAGTAGCATCAATGCTGGAAACCCATTTCCCAATGGGAAAATTAAAGTACGCATGTATTAGAATTTATTTTAGTATCTATTATGTTACATTTTAAGAACGAGACATGTAACTAAATTAACCATTGAACAATGGGTTGTCACCTTACTTGGATTCTTGGCAACAAAAAGCGTAAGAACGTAAGGACCGGCAGTGTCCAAAAGAAGGACATGTATTAAACCCCGTAGGACAATGTTCATATAGTCTACAGGGCTCTCATATATATATATATATATATATATATATATATATATATATATTTGTGGTCAGGGCATAAAGCCGTAAAATTAGTAACATAAGCAAACCGTGCATAGAACAAGTCAGTTGTGGTATGCCGTAACTGACGAGGTAGTAAGCCTGAAATAAAAGAGGGCCTACCTTATGAATTATTTATAAAAGGAGGTGTGGTAGGTGGGAGAAATCCCCAGACCTAAGACGGTACTGAGGGAAGGGCTGGGAAAACCAAGCCCCTCCCACAACTTCAGGCCCTGCCTTCCATTTGTGGTCAGGGCATAAAGCCGTAGAATCAGTAACATAAGAAAACCGTGCATGGAACAAGTCAGTTGTGGTGTGCCGTAACTGACGAGGTAGTAGGCCTGAAATAAAAGAGGGCAAAAAGATGTAACCAGTTTATTCAGCCTAATATACAACATAGAATATCACATAATCATATTTTTAAATGCAAGGCGCACTTCTTGTACAGGTTAAGGAATGTATCTGGTGTAGGCTGTGGACTTCCATCGGCCTAATATCTTAATGATGTGAGCCGGAATATTCATAGAAACATAGAGTGTGACGGCAGATAAGAACCATTTGGCCCATCTAGTCTGCCCAATTTTCTAAATACTTTCATTAGTCCCTAGCCTTATCTTATAGTTAGGATAGCCTTATGCCTATCCCACGCATGCTTAATCTCCTTTACTGTGTTAACCTCTACCACTTCAGCTGGAAGGCTATTCCATGCATCCACTACCCTCTCAGTAAAACTTCCTGAGATTATTTTTAAACCTTTGTCCCTCTAATTTAAGACTATGTCCTCTTGTTGTGGTAGTTTTTCTTCTTTTAAATATAGTCTCCTCCTTTACTGTGTTGATTCCCTTTATGTATTTAAATGTTTCTATCATATCCCCCCTGTCTCGTCTTTCCTCCAAGCTATACATGTTAAGATCCTTTAACCTTTCCTGGTAAGTTTTATCCCGCAATCCATGAACCAGTTTAGTAGCCCTTCTCTGAACCCTCTCTAAGGTATCAATATCCTTCTGAAGATACGGTCTCCAGTACTGTGTACAATACTCCAAGTGAGGTCTCACCAGTGTTCTGTACAATGGCATGAGCACTTCCCTCTTTCTACTGCTAATACCTCTCCCTATACAACCAAGCATTCTGCTAGCATTTCCTGCTGCTCTATTACATTGTCTGCCTACCTTTAAGTCATCAGAAATAATCACCCCTAAATCCCTTTCCTCAGATGTTGAGGTTAGGACTCTATCAAATATTCTGTACTCTGCCCTTGGGTTTTTACGTCCAAGATGCATTATCTTGCACTTATCCACATTAAATGTCAGTTGCCACAATTCTGACCATTTTTCTAGTTTACCTAAATCATTTGTCATTTGGCTTATCCCTCCTGGAACATCAACCCTGTTACATATCTTAGTATCATCAGCAAAAAGACATACCTTACCATCAAGACCTTCTGCAATATCACTAATAAAAATATTAAAGAGAATGGGTCCAATTACAGATCCCTGAGGTACCCCACTGGTGACAAGTCCAAGCTTCGAATATATTCCATTAACTACAACTCTCTGTTGCCTGTCACTCAGCCACTGCCTTACCCATTCAACAATATTGGAATCCAAACTTAAAGATTGCAGTTTATTGATAAACCTTCTATGTGCAACAGTGTCAAAAGCCTTACTGAAATCTAGGTAAGCAATGTCTACTGCACCACCCTGATCTATAATTTTAGTTACCCAATCAAAAAATCAATAAGATTAGTTTGGCATGATCTCCCTGAAGTAAACCCATGTTGTCTCTGATCTTGAAATCCATGTGTTTTTAGATGTTCATCAATCCTATCCTTTAACATGGTTTCTTTCCCCACTACTGAAGTAAGGCTTACTGGCCTATAGTTGCCCGACTCCTCCCTATTACCTTTCTTGTAAATGGGCACAACATTCGCTAACTTCCAATCTTTTGGGACTACTCCTGTTAACAATGATTGGTTAAATAAATCTGTTAATGGTTTTGCTAGTACACCACTAAGCTCTTTTAACAGCTTTGGGTGTATTTCATCAGGTCCCATTGACTTATTTGTCTTTACTTTTGACAGTTGAAATAGAACCTCTTCCTCTGTAAACTCACGTGTAATAAATGACTCATTTATCCTTTTTCTCAACTGAGGTCCCTTTCCTTCATTTTCATCTGTAAATACAGAACAAAAATATTTATTGAGGCAGTCAGCTAGACCTTTATCCTCTTCTACATACCTTCCTTCTTTTGTTTTTAATCTAACAATCCTTGTTTTACTTTTCTTTTCTCATTTATGTATCTAAAAAATGTTTTGTCCCCCTTTTTTACTGACTGTGCTATTTTCTCTTCTGTGTGCGATTTGGAAGCTCTTATAACTTGCTTAGCCTCTTTCTGCCTAATCTTATAGATCATTTTGTCTTCCTCACTCTGGGTTTTTTTATAATTCCTAAATGCTAACTTTTTGTTTTTAACTATTTTGGCCACATCTGCGGAGTACCACAGTGGTTTCTTGAATTTTTTGCTTTTACTGACAAGCCTAATGCAATTTTCTGTTGCCTTCAATAGTGCAACTTTTAAATAATCCCATTTCTCTTGGACTCCATTTAAATTGCTCCAGTCTGATAATGACTCCTCTACACATATTCTAATTTTAGAAAAGTCTGTTTTTCTAAAGTCTAAAACTTTTGTTTTTGTGTGGTGTGACTCAGTCACTGTTCTTATATTAAACCACACTGACTGATGATCACTGGATCCTAAATATCTCCATTTGTTAACACTAAATCTAGTATGGCCTCTTTACGAGTTGGCTCCTCAACAACTTGTTTTAGAGACTCCAGTAGGGAGTTTAGAATATGTGTGCTCCTGGCACAAGTAGCTAATTTTATTTTCCAATTTACATCAGGAAGATTAAAGTCACCCATGATGATAACTTCCCCCTTCATTGTCATTTTAGATATTTCCTCAACTAGTAGATTATCTAACTCTTCAATTTGTCCTGGGGGCCTATAAATCACACCTACACAAGTTACTGTGTGATTACCAAATTCTAACGTAACCCAAACGGACTCTATGTTTGCCTCACTAACTTTTATTAGGCTAGATTTTATGCTATCCTTCACATACAGGGCCATCCCTCCCCATTTCTTGCCTTCCCTCTCTTTTCTATATAAAGAGTACCCTGGTATTGTCCCAGTCATTGTTCTCATTATACCATGTCTCAGTAACAGCGACTAAATCTACACTATCAGTTGCCATTATTGCCACAAGTTCATGGATCTTTTTCCCTAAACTGCGAGCATTTGTAGACATGACTCTAAGCTTTTCATTTTTTAACACACTTGCTACAGGCACCTTCTGTCCTTGTTTTGGGGGACAATTGGATTGATGTTTTATCACCCTTTTACCCCCCCTCCTAGTTTAAATACATCCTAGCAAAACCTCTGAACTGCTCACTGAGAACATTTGTTCCCTTTTGAGAAAGATGCAAACCATCTTTTTTGTAAAGCTTATTTCCATTCCAAACAGAGCTACCATGAGAAATAAAGCCAAATCCTTGCTCCCGACACCATTCACCAAGCCACAAATTAAAGTCTCTAATACGCATCCACCTGTCGTTCTGAGTGTTATGCACAGGCAGAACTTCAGAGAATGACAGTGTGGAAGCAACCTGTCGTATATCATTGGCAAAAACACTAAAAACTTCCTTAACCTCTGAAACCTCATTGCAAGCCAAGTCATTTGTCCCTAGATGGACAAGTACATCCAACTCCCCTTCTTGCTTTGCTTACTTAACAATATTACAGATACGTCTCCTGTCTCTGTGAGCAGTAGCTCCGGGAAGACACCTCACAAGACCACCATTGTCCATCTCCACACCTCTTATGATCCAATCCCCCAACAACAACTGCTTTCTATTGGGCCTCACCATAGTCTCCAAGCCGGTCTCCACAACACCTTTTAGAAGCGGTAGTAGCTGCTCCTATTCTAAAGAAATGACCGGAATAGTTGGCGGGGTTCAAACCCAAATGAACCATCAACATCCTTACATAGAGCATGAATTTGCTCGTAGTGAGCGTATTCCCGTGTAAGGCTAGCAGTGGCTGGGTTGGAGCTGAGGGAAACATGGAGAGGTATTGATCGAACACTTCCACCGGGCACCATCTATTACCAGTTTGGTACTTGTTTTCGTATGGTGTAGGGACAGTAAATAGTGATCGTGTGCTTTTACTAGGTTTGACCTTGTGATAAAATTGGAGGTGGTAAATTCATTGGGCCGAAGGAAACCGTAGAAAGCTAAATAGATGGCTGTTTTAATTACCTGATTAGTGTGAGTTTCAAATGGTGAAGTGTCTAACAGGTTTGACAGTGACTGGAACAGGAGATCGTGGATGGGTAATCTGGACGGTGTGGGTGTAGGGTTGGAGTCCTTGATACCTTTAAGTAAAGCTTTAACTTGGTAAGATGACAGAAAGCGTTGTTTATTAGGCCAAGTAGTGAGGATGTGATGTTGAATACCTGTGATGTATAACTTAATAGTGTTGAATGAAAGTGTTAGGTGAAGGTGGCAAAAGGAAATGAACGCAATCATTGTTTCCATGGAAAACTGGTGTGTGATCTTGTAGTCAAGCAGAAACTTATTAAAGATATGAAAGGCCCTGCCGTATGCCTTCCTGGTGTTAACCGAAAGACCCATTTGAGAGAGTTGCCGCCCGTGAGTGAGTAGTTCCGTTAGTCCCAAACTATATCCTGCCACTGCGGCGCTGGAGTTGGTATCCGGGTAGCTGTTGGCAGTGCCGCCCAGAATTCCTGAAATTGAGACCATGATAAATGGTCAGCAGCAATATTCAGAACCCCGGGAACATGTATGCACGTTAAGAAGAAACTGTGTTTTGCAGCTAGCCACGTGAGAGTCCTCATAAATCGCATGATGGCCAGGGAAGTGGAACGTCCTTTGTTTACAATATGGCATGTTGCCATGTTGTCCGAGAAGCATGCACCGTATTCCCAGACCAGCAAGCACCCCATTTAACTGCTGCTGCCACGATCGGGTAGAGCTCAAATAAGGCAGAGGTGTCTTTGAACTCGGGAATCTCATTAATTTCCCCTGGCCTTATACCCCACATCCATTCATTGCCAAAAATTGCGGCAAATCCCGAAATGGCTGCTGCATCTGTCCATACAGACACCGACCTATCCTTCCATACTGGAATGAAAATGCTTTTTCCATTCCAGTGCAGCAAGAATTCCCTCCACATGTAGGTCAGCAGTAGCATGAATGTCTAATGTAATGCGTGAGGAATCAGATTGTAATAGGGGAAATAAGCTCAGCAATCGTGATATAAACGCTCTCCCTTGTGGTATGATTTTCATTGCAAAGTTAAGTGAACCCAACAGGGATTGCAACTCCTTTCTATTACAAGAACCACCTGCTAGGTAATGGTCAATGGCAGAAAGGATTAGTTCAATCTTTTCCTCGGGGAGGCTAGCCTGCATATGCACAGAGTCCAGTACCACCCCCAAGAAGTTAATGATTGTATCGGGACCTTCAGTCTTTGTGGGTGAAATAGGTATTCTAAGTTGTGAGAACAGTCATTTTGTAGAAAGGAGACTACTGGGAGGTAGAAGGTTACTTTTTACGGATAAAAAATTATCCAGATAATGGATAACAGTAGGGCATTTACATATGTTAAGCAGCATCCAGCACAACGTCTCAGCAAATATATAAAAAATCGTAGGGCTGCTCTTGGACCCAAATGTGAGACGCGTGAAAAAATAATATGAATCATGCCACTTAACACCATGTAAATGCCATAGGGACGGATGGATAGGGAGTAACTTGCGTTCACTACGTCCGTTTTACTCAGCCATGCCCCCACTCCCGCCGAGAGGATGGCCGTGATGGCATGTTCTATGGTTGCATATTGGAGAGAAAATTCCTCAGATGGTATAAGTGAGTTAAGACTTGGGGTAGGTGACGCGTGGGGAACAGAGAGGTCCAGAATTAACCTTGACTTATTGGAGGATTTACTTGTGACAAGTCCTATGGGGTTAGTTCTCCAAACTGCGAAAGGCGGGGAGTCGAAAAGGCCAATTAGAAACCCTTGGTCAATTTCTTTCTGTAGAAGTAGGTCAATTGTGTCAGGCGCTGCTTGGGCAGTCTGCAAGTTCTTACATTCTAGGATCCCAGTAGGCATGTGCACAATACCAGTGTGAAACCCCAAAGTGAACCCTGCCACCAGAAAATCTACGAGATGTTGCGATGTGTGATCACACAATAACTCTTTCAGCAGGGAGACATTATGAGACGAAAGGTACTGCTTGGGATATAATTTATTCGGACACATGACCTTAGAATGAGCCCTGAAGCATTGGGAGCAGACATGCAGTAGTCTGCAAGCACTGCAGCCGCAAGTGCCTGTATTAAAATTATTACAAATTTGAGGTTTCCCCAAAAACACAATATCACGTCCCAGTTTATCCTTCAGTAGCCTGCCTGTTCTCCCAGTGGGCATCATATTTGTAGGGGGAAATAGAGCATTCCCCTTTGGGGAGTTAGGGCACAAATTTGCCGTGTGTGAGTTGGACGCACAAATGGCACAAGCTGGGGTTTTTAGGCCCGCAAAGTGTCGGCAAAAAAGCTCCGTATCAAGCACCCCCCAATCCGCTTGATAATTAAACTGGGATAGAGCAGCCGACGCCTTTGCGGAAAAAGCACGGTGGTAGTCGTAAAAAGAAGTGCCACCGTACTTGTGCCCCAAATCCACCAGCTTGTGGAGATAGAGATCCAACTCTTCTCTCCTATCAGGATATACGGAGCATATCACGTCTCTATAGATCCCAAAAGCCAACACAAATTTGGGTATGGATAGCTTGCGATTCAATCTAGGGTCCCTAGATTTTAACACTACAGACACGTCCCCATATGCATACGTTTTATTTTCAAGGACATCTTGAGAAGCAATGAGAAGTGATACTAGATTGAGATCCTTCCCTTCCAAGATGTCCTTCTTGATGCTATCAGGCACCATGTGTGCCGGATTAATAATATGCAGGTCTTTCATACCAGTTGGAATAGTACCCTGCTAACCATAGCAACCGGATTCCCTAATTCTAAGGATGACCATTGCTGGCCATCTGCATCCATCTTATCAAGTTTGGCCGTAATACGGCCCAATGAAGTCAGGACTGAAGATAGCACATTATGTAGATCAGTCGACTGGCTACCACTAGACCCTTCACCCGCCCCCGAATTATCAGTCTGAGTATACAACAGTCTATATAATTCGACTTTCCTAGCGGTAGCAGGGAAGGGAATGTTCCTTTTCCTTAGTTCGGCAGTGATCCTAGGAATGGTCCATGCCCTGAGTGATGCAGGGCTTGCTGTGTCGTCACCCCGGGAAGGAGTGACTGATCTAGCCGGTGTACTGGGAATGGACACATCTTCCCTGCCTTCAGGTAGTTGTGACATGCTACAAAAC
Organism: Pelobates cultripes; assembly: GCA_933207985.1. Taxonomy (NCBI): domain Eukaryota; kingdom Metazoa; phylum Chordata; class Amphibia; order Anura; family Pelobatidae; genus Pelobates; species Pelobates cultripes. Next base: position 90,966,446 of record OW240924.1, on the reverse strand, counting down.
AAAATAACATGTTACTTGGGGTACTACCCGACTGGCTGATGTAACTAATGCCAAGCGGCGAAACTATTACGAAATAATGTGACGGGTGAGGCCCTGTTAGTTGCCAAGCGGCTTTGAGAGGCACTATCTATGATTTGGCTCGTGTGGGGTACGTGGCCATTGACATTATGGCGGGGTGTTGGCCTCTCTGTGACTTGTAAAGGCATAAGACAGAATGGGAGTGACAAGTGAGGCCCTCTCTATGCAACCAAGCGAAGCGGCTACCTATGAATTGGCCCGAGGGAATGTCATACCTCCGAAATGAGAATGGGTGTTGGCCTCACGGGACCACTAACGTAAGGCTTCGAAGGCCAGAAACTTACCTAGAGGCTCCTGTTCTTAAATGTCAGCATGGCCTTGTACTATGAACCCAAAAGGGTAGGAAGGATGGGGGAAAATGTTGAGAAATCATGACGTACCTGCTGAGCAAATTGCAAGGTAGTATTTAAGAGGTGAAACAGGTGTTCTGTAGTAACCTATAAAAGGAATAGTGAGTTTCCGGGTTTATGATAATATGCAACCCTCCTACCCCCCTGCTAACAGGATACCTACCGATATATTCCAACCGTAGGGGACTGGAACCAAATACTCCAAAGGAGTAAGGATGCCTAAACCTAGTAATACAGAAAAATACACATACCCGGTCCTTGAGGGATCCTGAGAGGTTAATAACTAAAGATTACTGACCTATATGAGGTGAAAAGTTGGTATAGTAGCTGCACTATGTGGACGCTGTTGAGACTGAAAAAAAAGGTCCAAAATTACTGACATGCAATAGAGTCCTTAGCACCTAACTATATATGTCCTATAACAATTGCAGACATATGATACTCTTAGCTGTGGTACATATAGTGTACGTGTTTGGACCTTTCAGAGTTTGAGACGTAAAAATGTGTATAGAAAATTATTCCATCTCTAGTAACCATCTGTTGATTCATTCAAAATTTCAACATAGCCCATGAGTGCCACAAACTTATCAAGCCATACGACCCTACCAGAACCCTTATTTTCAGTAGTAACTATCCTTATCCGTATGTTAAAATAAATTCCCAGCAGTAATAACTATTATGACCACCAGGGGTCAGTAAAAATAAACACAATAATGTAACTACAACTGTGGGGAGAAAAAAAAATAATTATAAGACCTGATATAACCAATTCAGCCGCCAGAGGTCGCCCTAAACTAAAACCAATCACTAAAGTAATATAGTGTTCGGCAAACGAACGGTAAAGCAAGCCGTAATTATAATCTACAGATAACCGAATAATCCAACGAATTCTACAACGTTTAACCGAATGCATGGTAATGTAGATAGCGACCATGCGAAATACAGTGCACCCGTCGACCCCCCTTTGACATCATCGGCCGCGCCGTTAGTGCGACGGCCGCAACTTACGTTTTTTTGACAGGCTGTCAGCCTGGAAGCCCGATATCGTGTGTCTGCCTGCAAAGTCAGACAGCCGCGCTTGGAGCAGTTTGGACCTCCAGGAAGTTGCACCACGAGCTGAAGAATGAGAGACAGCTGTTTGGCCGGACCGGAAGTGACGACCACACGAAATCCCCAGACGGTACTGAGGGAAGGGCTGGTGCTCCTTCAGAAGGGGAACCAAGCCCCTCCCACAACTTCAGGCCCTGCCTTCCATATACCGTATTTTCCGGCATATAAGACGACTGGGCGTATAAGACGACCCCCAACTTTTCCAGTTAAAATATAGAGTTTGGGATATACTCGCCGTATAAGACTACCCCTCTTCCAATGCACACCAAATAAAAATTAGCCATGATGTACAGCAAGACATTAAATAATGATAATCTGAAGCATTTAAAGCCCAGGTATGTGCCAGGCTGTTTGGGCATATAATCTTTATGCCCTATAATTATTTTTATTCTTTTTACTCCCCCCACCCCCAATCCTCCCTACATTCTTCTCACCTCCCCTTCCCTGTGCAGAGTGGGTGGCCGAGCTCCTCTTCGTCCTGTCAGTCCGGCCGGGTACCGCGCGGTACAGGAGATTCAGTTACCTGTTCCCGGCCGGACTGAAAGGAAGTGAGCACTCAGTGTGCACTTCCTTTCAGTCCGGCCGGGAACAGGTAACTGAATCTCCTGTACCGCGCGGTACCCGGCCGGACTGACAGGACGAAGAGGAGCTCGGCCACCCACTCTGCACAGGGAAGGGGAGGTGAGAAGAGAGGCAGTGCGGCAGCCGTCTGAGCGTTCTCTATAGAGCGCTCAGGCGGCTGCAGCATTAGAAGGGCCGGCGATGGGGGCGCAGGGTGCCCCCGGCAGCCATATAGACCCTATACCCGGCGTATAAGACGACCCCCGACTTTGAAGAAGATTTTCCAGGGTTAAAAAGTCATCTTATACGCCAGAAAATACAGTGTATATATATATATATATATATATATATATATATATATATATAAAGAACTTGGGCAACAATATGATATAAAATTGTCCAAGTAGACACTATTTAAAAATGATTCTGAGCACAAATTTGGGTGTCTGCATATAATATAGGACAATTAAAAATACAGGAACCACTCAAATACCTGTAAAATGCTTACAGAGTTATTTACTAAAGTAAAAATTGCTAGCAATTGATAGTGAATTAAGAAATGGCAAATGTAAGGCCGAAGTAGGTAATACGAAAAAATTCTCCCAGTCTGCTATGCTTCCAGTCTAGAGACATTGAGCATTGACCTTCAAATTGAAATTTACTTTTAATTTGAATTGACAACAATTCTCATGACATATGTTACCCAAAACCTGAGATCTTGAACAAAGTAATGGGGAGATTTATCAGGTAGAAGCAGATGTTATTCTGGGATAAAGTGCTAAAAAAAAAAAAAACAAGCAGTCACCATGGAAACCAAATATTTCTCAGTATTTATCACGTTACACCCAAAAATAACACATATTTTGTGTTGATGAATCTCCCCTTAAGTATCTTATAGCTTTGTTCATGTACTTTTTGTTCTCATACTTAGCCTCTATATTGGTATTTTGAACACTTACAGATACCATTTGATTCAACTGTGCTTTGTTTATGTTTTTCTGCTTTTTTTCTGCACCCTTGTTTGTTGTTACAGATCAAAAATATGTGATATTATTAAAAACACTATTAGGAATCCTTATGTAAAACCTGCATAAACCATTTAATTGAATTGCACATTTTGCATATGTAATCACCTTAATTATTTCATTTTCTTTGAGGATAACTGTCATTGGCTTACTCACTTTAAGTTTACTCATAGTGGTCTCTTTTTATATTTCCAACTATTATATAGATATACACTAAACAGTAGGTTGCATTAATTATATTTGTAAATTAATAACCATATAGAGAGCCAAAGGCTGGTATTATCCTGAATCATAATGTGTTGTATGCCACTGTACAGCAAAGTTCTGAGTTAAGTAGGCAGGATGTTATTTGCATAAAATGCTTTGTGATATGATACATATTTGGCATCTAATAACTTAAAAATGGTAATACTTAAAGATTTATCTTTACACAAAATATTTTTAGCTTCAAAAAGATCTAGAAAAAGACTATAGTTTGGCAACTTTAAATTTAAATTTTTTTTTCTAAAATAACATATAATTTTGTATCAATATTTTTTCCATGGAAGCCAAATTATTTATATACAAGTTAAATATATATTATGTTATGTTGCTGTACCTTTGAATTATAGCAAATATATCATAGCAAATATATAGCAAATATATCATATAGCAAAAAATAGTAAAATAATAGTAAAATAATCTAAATCAATTTTATGAGATTAAATACTATTTGTGATAAATAATATCAACAATTATACAATTTACTCTTGCAAAAGGTTCATTAGTTAAACTTAGTTAAAAATTGAGATTTCATGGTTCAAACCTGTTATTTGTTAGCTATTGATTTTAACAAATATATGCTGGGCATTTAAACAGTATTTGAGAATAATTTTTTGGTGTGCACTATTTCAGAAACTATAAATAAATTATAAATAATAACAGAGTAAAAATAAAACTACTAATAATTTTCACCTTAAATTTGACATCTAAACCATCAAAACTCTTCTTTCATTAATGATAAGATATTAGCAAACAGAAACAGGTGATATGAGAATCTTAGATGGTAATTGCTGAGAATTGGGTTGAAAACTATTGATATAAAACAATGTTGTGCTAATGTAGGTATTGTCCAAATTCGTAAAATAATATACAATGTTCTACCAATTTCACTACATCTAGGCTTATATACTTTTTAAAATACAAATCAATTTTTAAAGAGATTTTTTAGAAATGTAATATTGTCACATTTGAAACAGTATTTTAACAAAACTACTTTTCATAATGAATACTTACATATTATAGTAATTATGTAAGAAAATAAGCCTATTCCCATTCCTGAGAAGTTCAAACTGACCTGATATCAATAAAGGACCCTCCTCCTATTCCCATTCCTGAAAAGTTCAAACTGACCAGATATAAATAAAGGACTCTTCTCCTATTTCCATTCCTGAAAAGTTCAAACTGACCTGATATAAATAAAGGACCCTTCTCATATTCACATTCCTAAAAAGTTCAAACTGATGTGATATAAATAAAGGACCCTTCTCATATTCCCATTCCTGAATAGTTCAAACTGACCAGATATAAATAAAGGACCACAATAGCTTCTTATCAGGCAGCTTTATTGGGTCAATGACTTAATGGTCCATTCATTCCTTGGCTCTGTCATGCTGCTTTCTAAGAAGCTGTTATGTGCCCATACCAATTGGATGTTTCAAATATGATTTGGAGAGTTTACTATCTCTGGTGTGAGGGCACCAGCTGAGACTTCTGGGTTGAGTGATGTCCCACTCTATTAATAATATTATATTTGGAGAGAAAACATGTTCTAAAGTTGAACATCTAGTCAGCCAATATATTTTATATAAAATGTGAGGTAATGTATAATAATAGCTTGTTGAATTAATATTGATGCAGTTTAGGATAAAAAAGAGATGAAGATGGAAAAACAATGTTCTAGCTTCATGAAAAACAGAGATAATATTAAACATAGTGATTTAGATCAAAGCAAACTTTGATTATTTGTCTATCTACTACTTCCAAATTGATTAATTAATGCGTGCACATTCTTCCTAGAAGTAATTCACACCGGAGACAACGTTTCTGATTAGTGAAAAACCTGAGGAATGCTTTATTCCCCGGAGTGGGAACCCCTTTTAAAGCAGAAATACGTCATGTACAGAGTCACAGTTAACATACAGTATTCATTCAACAATTGGTTAACAGTCTAAGGGGTCTTGTCTAAACCCACCCTACAGGATGTAATGTCATCATTACAGAGTTCTCCTACCCACATTCCAGATCCATCTTGGTTACATGATGGGAGGGGGAGTGAGTAGTTACTGAACAGAGAGGGGCTGAAGGGGAAACCGTTACTTTAACAGCGATTCTCCATTTTATACACGTGGCACATAGCTGTTAGTTTGCACAAAGGAAGTGGGGAGGAGTTAGTAAAGGAAGCTGTTCTTTTAACACAGTAATTTGTTACATGAGGCTTGCTCGAAGGTAAGGGGGGAGGGTAGCCGGATGGGAAGAATTTACAGAGGAAATAGTTACTGAGCACACATGTACAGAGTATAAAAGCCATTTTATCCTTTCAAGTATTTTGTCCATAACAATAGGCTATTAGCAAAAAGGCTTTAACCCCTTAAGGACCAAATTTCTGGAATAAAAGGGAATCATGACATGTCACACATGCCATGTGTCCTTAAGGGGTTAAAAAAAAGAAAATGCACCATCATACCTTATGGGGTTAACCCCTAAATCAGAAAGACGGTGAACAAAGTCTGAAAGACAGGAAGCCTTGGACTGAACACAGCTTACGATCTCAGCTTATTATTTGCTCCCTATTCAGAAAAGTGAGTGAAAAAGATAATTTTTTTATAGTTTTTCTGAGACAGTAAGTCTATGTAAGTAAGTTTTTCACCCATAGACAGTAAGTCTATGAGTTTAAAGTTATACCCCCAAAAAATAGGACCATCAAACATGAAAGGCTTCAATACATGTATTGTAACTTTTGCTATTTAGATATCAAGTAAAGTGGATATGGTGCCAGGAGTGTCCATTAAATGTAGACTTTTTGCTTCTGTATTCAGAGGAAACTGGATATAGGTTGCAATGTAAAATTATATTAATATGGGAATTTTTTTTGAAGCCAACCAAAACAAATTTTCTTGAAAACAGATCTGCCCCATATATTTATACTTTTATCAGCACAGCATAACCAAACAGTATGTCCACCCAGAGACAGTATATATACCCACCGGAACAATATCCACCCACAGACAGAAAATATACCCATATGGAACTATATCTACCCACACACAGTAAATCCACCCACAGGAACTATATCTACCCACAGACAGTAAATACACCCACAGACAGTAAATCCACCCATGGGAACTATATCTACCCACAGACAGTAAATCCACCCATGGGAACTATATCTACCCACAGACAGTAAATCCACCCATGGGAACTAGATCCACCCACAGACAGTAAATCCACCCACAGGAACTATATCCACCCACAGACAGTAAATCCACCTACAGGAACTATATCCACCCACACTCAGTAAATCCACCCACGGGAACTAGATCCACCCACAGACAGTAAATCCACCCACGGGAACTACATCTACCCATAAATAGTAAATCCACCCATAGACAGTAAGTCTATGAGTTTAAAGTTATACCCCCAAAAAATAGGACCATGAAACATGAAAGGCTTCAATACATGTATTGTAACTTTTGCTGTTTAGATATCTAGTAAAGTGGATATGGTGCCAGGATTGTCCATTAAATGTAGACTTTTTACTTCTGTATTCAGAGGAAACTGGTTATGGGTTGCAATGTAAAATTATATTAATATGGGAATTTTTTTGAAGCCATCTAAAACAAATTTAGATAATGGTTTAGAAATGTAGCAGGGGAACAAAACTATGAGTTAAAAATATGAGTTTAAAGTTATACCCCCAAAAAAATAGGACCATCAAACATGAAAGGCTTCAATACATGTATTGTAACTTTTGCTGTTAAGATATCTAGTAATGTGGATATGGTGCCAGGAGTGTCCATTAAATGTAGACTTTTTGCTTCTGTAATCAGAGGAAACTGGATATAGGTTGCAATGTAAAATTATATTAATATGGGAATTTTTTTGAAGCCAACCAAAACAAATTTTCTTGAAAACAGATCTGCCCCATATATTTATACTTTTATCAGCACAGCATAACCAATACAATGGTCCTTCAGGCTATAAAATATCTAATATATTAGGTATAGTAGCTCCAACATGATAGGAAACTCCTCATTCTAAGGAGTTTCTTTCAAAAAGATAATTTAAGAATTTTATAGTGACTATTTATAGGGAAAAGAGTAAAACTATATAGCAATAATTATTATTGTTTAAGAGTAAACTAAATTCAACATTTACAGTATTTCATCCCCTATGTGTTACAACTCTGACCTAAGAAAAAGATCAGGTTTCCATAATTCTCCCAGAAAGCTACGATGCACATGGAAATTAGCAAAATCCACCCACAGACAGTAAATCCACCCAGAGGAATAATATCCAACTACACACAGTAAATATGCCCACGGAAACTATATCCACCCAGAGACAGTAAATTCACCCACAGTAACTATATCCACCCACAGACAGTAAATCCACCCAGAGGAACAATATCCACCCACACACAGTAAATATGCCCACGGAAACTATATCCACCCAGAGACAGTAAATTCACCCACAGTAACTATATCCACGCACAGACAGTAAATCCACCCAGAGGAACAATATCCACCCACACACAGTAAATATGCCCACGGAAACTATATCCACCCAGAGACAGTAAATCCACCCACAGTAACTATATCCACGCACAGACAGTAAATCCATCCACAGACCGTAAATCCACCCAAGGGAACTATATCCACCCACACTCAGTAAATCCACCCATGGGAACTATATCCACCCACAGACAGTAATTCCACCCACAGGAACTATATCCACCCACACTCAGTAAATCCACTGACGGGAACTATATCCACCCAGAGACAGTAAATCCGCCCACATATAGTAAATCCGCCCACAGGAACTATATCCACCCACAGACAATAAATACACCTGCAGGCAGTCAGTGGATTTACTTAACAGAATAAAAGTTTACTCTGCTTACTGAATAGCAATTTCTCTATAGATTTAAATGGAGGAATTGCTATTCAATATGAGTAGGGTGAACCCTTACTCCAACCCACTGTGTTTCAAACACTATTGCTAATTCCCGCAAGCACCCTTAGCAACGAAGGGCTGTTCTAAACAAAGCTTTAGGATTATGTATACACAATCATCCCCCCATTGAGGTGTTGTTACAAAAAGGATGTAAAACCAAGAGGCTGAAAAAGTTAAAGTAGCTTGTTACCAAGACAAAAAAGTAGCTACATTGTTTCATGCTTTGAGCAGTAACATTTACCCTGAGGTTTTTGTTTTTCGTATGTTATGGTCCTCAACAAGGTAGCAATAAATTACTGCATTGCAGTTAGTGAATGGCCATGGCACATGAGAGCAAATGTTAAAATCAAGTTTCAATGAAAGAAAGAAAGAAACACTGTAGGTATATATTATCAGAGTTACTAGTGTGCAATCAACACACGTGCTCTTAGACATACTAAGGAATGGTTTAGAAATGTAGCAGGGAAACAAAACTATGAGTTAAAAATATGAGTTTAAAGTTATACCCCCAAAAAAATAGGACCATCAAACATGAAAGGCTTCAATACATGTATTGTAACTTTTGCTGTTTAGATAACATTACAACTACAACATTACATCAATAAGCTTTCTTATACATGAACACTGATCGGGTGCTTTTAGTAACCCTTTAACTTTTTTTAACTGAATTAAAATCTATTCTATACATTTTGTGTTATGTCATATCTCCCAGAATAATGAGACCAAGCAGATCAAACTCCACAGAGTTTGCAGAGAGTGATTCGTGTTTGGATGCTGTAAAGATGTAATCATGAAAAATGGAAGTGATAAGGTAAGCAAACACTAGTGAAATATTCATAGGAATGCAACAAATAATGGCAGATAAAAAATGATCTGATTTAGTAGGATCTGTTGAGTAGAATCACAAGGGAGACGCCGGCTAACACCCAACATCATGTAGAAAACAGATGCAGTTCATGATAAAATATAACATTTATTGAAATAATCTAAAAAATGAACAAACTCAAGGACATATCAGCAAAAAGCGTATCCCTGGGAGACAGCCTGACGCGTTTCGTGCAACATGGTACTTATCCTTGAGCAGCATCTGTTAAGTAGGGCAAAATTAAAAGCAGTTTATTTTTAGTTTCAGTTTTAAGTGACATCTCTTCAAATCACAGTTCTCAGAATGATCACCGACCAGCTAAGTTTCCTGCCAGGGTCTGCACATGCTATGACCTTTCAAAACAATACCAAATAATAAACTCCTCTTCAATACAGTAAGTATAAAGTATCTATTAAGAAGTAAGGGTTTACCTTGGATGCAAATATGTATGTATGTGTGTTTGTGCATATGTGTGCGTGTGTATGATATAGATAACCATTTTCCTTCTAGTCCATGAATAAAATAAAAACATTGAATTATTGTCTCTTACCCATCAGTCATCTTTTTTTTTTTTTTGGTGCCATAGGTAGAATTTAGAAATAGGAACCTGGACCGATCATGTTTGCTATAGAAACATAGAATGTGACGGCAGATAAGAACCATTCGGCCCATCTAGTCTGCCCAATTTTCTAAATACTTTCATTAGTCCCTGGCCTTATCTTATAGTTAGGATAGCCTTATGCCTATCCCACGCATGCTTAAACTCCTTTACTGTGTTAACCTCTACCACTTCAGCTGGAAGGCTATTCCATGCATCCACTACCCTCTCAGTAAAGTAATACTTCCTGATATTATTTTTAAACCTTTGCCCCTCTAATTTAAGACTATGTCCTCTTGTTGTGGTAGTTTTTCTTCTTTTAAATATAATCTCCTCCTTTACTGTGTTGATTCCCTTTATGTATTTGAATGTTTCTACCATATCCCCCTTGTCTCGTCTTTCCTCCAAGCTATACATGTTAAGATCCTTTAACCTTTCCTGGTAAGTTTTATCCTGCAATCCATGAACCAGTTTGGAAAGAGTTCAGAGAAGGGCTACTAAAGTATCAATATCCTTCTGAAGATACGGTCTCCAGTACTGTGTTCAATACTCCAAGTGAGGTCTCACCAGTGTTCTGTACAATGGCATGAGCACTTCCCTCTTTCTACTGCTAATACCTCTCCCTATACAACCAAGCATTCTGCTAGCATTTCCTGCTGCTCTATTACATTGTCTGCCTACCTTTAAGTCATCGGAAATAATCACCCCTAAATCCCTTTCCTCATATGTTGAGGTTAGGACTGTCTCAAATATTCTGTACTCTGTCCTTTATGTTTTTTATGTCCAAGATGCATTATCTTGCACTTATCCACATTATATGTCAGTTGCCACAATTCTGACCATTTTTCTAGTTTACCTAAATCATTTGGCTTATCCCTCCTGGAACATCAACCCTGTTACATATCTTAGTATCATCAGCAAAAAGGCATACCTTACCATCAAGACCTTCTGCAATATCACTAATAAAAATAATATAAATAAATTGCATGGTTCAGTTGGTCTGTGATTCAAGTATTTCATTTCAGAGCTCAGGAATTCACCTGATGACCCAATTAGCCCTAAGTCACCTGAATTGCAGTTCATCCCAAAACAAATAGAACATATTAACATTGCATTTCCGATTAAAAAATATATAAATAAATAACACATCTTTTGGTAGTGAAGGAGTTAAATACTATACTTACGAACGCTGTGGTCTCCTTTTCAACTTAAACATTTACCCGTTCCAATTTACAAAGCAGCATGCTGAGCACTGTGGGATACCCAGCTCACCTTTAAGTTCCAGATTAATATATTAAAATAACCACATTTTCTACCATCACCCAAATCATCATCTCACTATATACCATAATCTCTGTTTATATGAAGAGAGCTCACCCCCACTGTGGAATTCTGTGTACATGACATGCATCTGTTATATATAAAAATGTACAGAATTTCTTGTTGTAACCTCTTATATTATGTAGTGTGAACCACTTAGAACCGTTGGTTTAACCCCTTAAGGACCAAACTTCTGGAATAAAAGGGAATCATGACAAGTCACATTTCATGTGTCCTTAAGGGGTTAAAACTTTGCTCCTAACCTTCTGATTAATTTATCAATTACGTGGTCTTTCAAAAAGCAGTTCTATATTACAGTTCTAACTAATTCTATATCCATCCAACGTCTTGCAAATAACCTCTTTGATCTTCTTCTTTAGTTTGTACTTTGTGCCATCTGTATAAATTACCAAGTTAATACACTTTCTCTGCAATATCTTTACTGAAATTGCATGAACAAAGTAGGACACCATTTTAACTTCCGCACCGGTTGCTTTCATTTTTCTATCACTCCTTGGCTAATGTCGTTGACCCAGTTTTCTAGTCTCTTGAAGCCATTGTTTTGTACCCATTGTTAACATTTTCATGTCTTTTTATAAAATATAATTTCAATTTGTTCCTAAACCAAGCTTATTCTGTTGTGCATTTAACACAAATTGAATAAAATGCCAAGCATTTATGAGGATGTTGATTATGAATACATTCAAGTGACCCAGTTTTACTTGCAGTTTTCACATTTAATTACTCCCCAAAGTTGCTGCTCATTTTTCCAAATTGCCTTTCTTAGCTATTTTTGAAAAAAAAAAATGGTACATTTACTAACCCGGAGCTGGCGAATTAGACGAAATAGACTCTGATTGGAACAAATTTGCTCCATATAAACACATTGAACTGCAATACTGTTTGCTAGTTACTACATGATGTCCCAGTTTTATTATTGCACATGATATTTATCTAAATCAATTATTAAGCAAGCTAAGGGTCTACGTTAGTGTGAAATGCTATGTGAAGTGCCTTATTTATAGTAATGTATGCACTTTTGTTTCTAAAGGTAAGAGTATAAACTTGATCCTGAGACCATTTTGTAAACAATTCCCTCCACGTCAAAATCCAAGAGCTGGAGCATGCAATTTATCTGGTCTTTAGTTTTTATCATCACCTAGACTTGTTCATTTGGTTTCAAATAAATTTGATTTGTCTGAATTTTGGGCAATCTGCAATTTGTACAAATTCCTGAATCACTATATGGGTGAATGACAAAACACACTAAATGGACAAGGGACAAACCATTTTGTTTGTTTTGGGATTCAGAGTTCTGTCTATGGCACCAAAAAATAGATTGATGGAACAAAAGATTATTAATGGTTCAGGAACAGCCAATAAATGTTGACAAGTGACCAGTAGAGTTAAAAAAAGGAGGAGCAGTAAAGAAAAATAAAAATCTATATTTATCTATAAATAAACAGATCTCTGTGGTTATGTCTCACTTGATCTGTCAGCCAAGTGGTGCAAAATGCACATATCAGATTACTGCAAAAAAAAAAAAGAAAAAAATTCTAGGTATGGAACTCATGTCATTTTCTGTAAGCTCATACACTTTATATTAAAGCTTGTCACAGGGCCTTTGAGGTTGAGGGCATGCTATCACACACATGGTGATTCTGACAATCTAACCATCAATATTGAAAGGTGATGTACCAAGTTATTACAAGGGTTACTTTGCACCATTCATCCTGCAGGTCAACCTCCTACAATGTCTTAAGGTATAAACAATCATTGGTGGTCCAACAGCTTAGTGCAATTTAAACGTGTATTCCACTCTGCTGATGTAAAATGTCTGCCTCCTTGGTCCAATGGGTCAATTACACCTCATCCATTAAAGGAGCTATTCAACACGCCTTCTTAGACCAAGCTAGCTTACATTGAGACATGGTCACCCTGGCCTTTAGAGATCTGCACAGTCAAAATTAAAGGTAACAAACCATATATGGGAACCTTTTTTCCTCTATTTCATGGTGTCTAACTCATCACTTACTTTACTCACTGTGCCCAAAAATTGTGCAATTAGATGGGTGTGCCCAGCAAGTGTGCTCTGCCTTCCACATCGTATATGTATAGCAAGAGAACTACATTTTCACAGTGAACTCAATTCATATAATTTTGATGCAAACATCATGGACATAAAGCTCCATTGATTTCTCACAGTAAGAGTAACACGTTGCACAAAAATACATGCCTCACAAAGACGAACCCTTCATTACATGTAAAGGCCATAAAGACTTGGCTACCAAATTTAAATCACATGTCGAGTCTATGCATAAGGACTTAAAGCAAGCATATAAACATGTTAGATATATCTACAATGCTACATATTTGTAACTTGTACTTAATTATTTATGACGTTGCCTGTTAACTTTAATATAAAAGTTTAATATAAAGCTCAAAATATGATTCAGGAAAATAAAAAATATAGCATTCTTAAAAGTTCTGGCTTGGGTTGGACTAACTGCTATTCTAACCAATAAAACTAAGCATAAATAATGTAGTCTCAGAAAGGAAATGGACACAATATATTTTATTTCTTGGTAAAATGTGTTTTATTTATTTTGTTTACAGAAATAGATGTGAGTGCAAAAATAATCTCCCAGCAGAGATGGGAAATATGAACAGTCTAAACAAATTCAAGAAGTTTTGAGATATGCACACAACAGATAGAACTTTGCAGGAAACAAAATCAATATCATAGCTGGTGCTTTTAGACAGAGTGTGAGATGGACGAGTTTTCATTCACTTGTAAAATCTTTTATTTGCTTATGACAGGGGGCACTAATGAATGAATTTTCCATTTTATGTAACTGTATGGACTTTTTATCTTTTATCATATTTGTTTTTAAATACAAAACATTTAGAAGGTAGGAAAAAAAAACTTAGTTTAAAATCCTTAATACTCAAAGGGCTATGCAAAGAAAATAATGCTTCAATTTTCTTCCTGTACTCCTGTACAGATCGATCTGATTTTGTGGATTGATTTTAAGATAATATTTCTGTAAAATATTACCAGTAAGAATGTATATTTAAGAGAAGAATTTGTATACCTAATGAAGAAAAAAAAAAAGCAAAATGACGGACAATGTAAATATGTAATATAATTACAAAATTTCATCACTTGAGCTACTATACAGTCCTAACATTTACTTGCCACCATTCGATGAACATACATTTTTTTCATTATACATGGTTATAACTGGATGGCTGCCCACTTCCTTAAACTAAAATTGACCAAAACTGAAATTCTGGTCTTTCCTCCCTCAAGTGTTGTTACTCCTGTGTCTGTCTTCCTCCAAGTCAACGGTGCTACCATCAGCTCCACCACGCAGGCTCGCTGCCTAGGTGTTTTCTTTGACTCCGACCTCTCCTTCAAGCCTCATGTTCAATCTATCACCAAATCCTGTAATTTCCATCTCAAAAACATTGCGCGCATCTGCCCCTACTTAACATCAGATGCGACTAAGGTGTTGGTCCATTCCACTGTCCTTTATTGCCTTGACTACTATAATCCGCTTCTCAGTGGTCTTATGTGCTCCCAACTTGCGCCGTTACAGCCCATAATGAATGCGGCAGCGAGGCTCATCTTCCTGTCCGCCTGCACCTCCCATGCCTCACCCTTCTGTCAGTCCCTACATTGGCTTCCTATAAAATATAGAGCTCAATTTAAAATTCTGGTTCTTGCTTTCAAATCTCTACATAATGCTGCTCCCACCTATCTATTCTCCCTTATACACAAGTATGTCCTGTCTAGGCCCTTACGATCTGCTGAAGACTTACGTCTATCTTCTAAAAATAAAAGAGTGAGACAGCGCTTGGTTAACTTATAGGCAGCAACCTTAAAAGGGGATCCCTCAAACCCTTTGAAATAAGGTGAATAAAAAACAGTAAAAGGCTGCGCCACAATAAATAATAAAAAATATATGTAAAATAGTCCAATAGAAAGTCCAAAAAAGGGAGAAGATCCCAATATTTATCCTTACAAATAGTCTTTGGTGGTAAGGTCTTCTACTGATATGGTGGATCCACTTGGTATGAAAGATAAAAAGAGAGAGGGACAACCAATGGTGCAGTATGTAAAATTCAAATGTGAATATAAAAGAGTAATAGTATAAAACTAACAATTACCAGAGCTAATATCCAGCTCTGGAGTAAGGCGCCTACAGCGGTTTAAATCCCCGCTTATGGGATATAAATGGGTTCCTCTCCGTCGTTGGTGTCCAATTCTCGGAATAAAAGAGACAACTAATAGTGCTCACTGTATAGTATTGTTGGTAAAATAATAAAAGACTGTACTTACAAGGTAAGAGCAGGCCAACTGCTCTATGATGATAGCTTGGGTGGATTGATCCCCACCTAAGGATTTCTTTAAGTACAGGAAACTTCCAGGGATATTATTCAATGGTTTATAAAACCAATAAAAATAATACTAAAAAGCCAGGGTAAAAGGAAAAGTTATGTGTCTTTAAAAAAGTTGATTGGCACAAATAAATGACCAAAAATACTTTAATATAATAAAAGAACACAAATATTAAATATCCATAACGCGTTTCGTCAAAAAAAAGACTTTTTCAAATAGATTTACATATGATACCTGGCTAATAGATGTTTTATAAGGATAAAACTAATTTGAATTTGGCGCCAAAAATGGTACAACCAATCAGAATTAAAAACAAAATTAAAACATTAAATTGCATAAATAACTCAATAAATGTATAAATAATAATACTATAACATGATATTAAATTGTTTGGATCAAAAACGAAGGTGTTAAATTGTGTTTTTAAACATTAATAAAAAGTCACATGTCCAAACAGCACTTCCGCTTTTCGGAAGTAAAACACAATGCCACATGGGAAATGTAGTCAAAATGGCCGCAAAAAGCGGCCGCATGTAACAGTAAAATAAGCAGATGATTGCATAATTATAGCTTTCACAGAGTGTTGGATGGAATTAGAAATTAAAAACGAAGGGGAGCAATAGATTTAAAGCTAATCAGAATTGGTCACATGGTTTTTCGGCACTTCCGCAAATCGGAAGATATAGCCGCAATGCATGTAGGGAGATGTAGTTTAACCCACAATAACAGGAACAAGTACAGCAGATAAATGTACTTGCAGGGAAAAGACAGTTTACAATTGTAAATACATGAGCTTAGGAGCATAGAAAAGTAAAACAATGATAAAAAATTACATTATTCATCAGTAACAATAAAAGCATAATTATTTAAAGGTACAGGCAGCAACATTTTTTTTAAAAATTATAAAAAATTATAAAAAGTTATGTAAATCAAAGTCTGCATTAAGACCATGGGGTATAAGAGTCTGAAGTTTATACACCCATTCCATCTCTGTTTTTCCAAGCATCTTTTTTATGTCACCTCCACACCAGGAGGTAGAGCATTTGGTTATACCAATACATTTTAATAGGCGTGGATCTCTGTTATGCATAATAAAATGCTTGGATACTGTATGATTCAGGTATCCATTTTTGATATTTCTGCAATGTTCGCTCAATCTTATCTTTAGGCACCTTGTGGTCATCCCCACATATTGGAGGCCACACGGGCACTCGAGCAGATAAATAACATTTTTTGTATTGCAACGTATAAAATCATTTATATTGTACACTTTTTTGGTCCTATTTGACATAAAATTTGTAATTTTAGATGTAATAGAATGATCAGTGGTTTTACATACAATGCATTGTTTACATCTATAAAAACCTTTTGTCTGAGGAAAGAAAGATACATTCTTAGAAGGAGATTTTTTGGTAAAATTTTTGGTTAAAATAGACTTAAAATTGGGTGCTCCTCTAAAAACAATATTAGGATGGATGGGTATGATAGAGTTAAGTATCTCATCATGTTTGAGTATATGCCAATGTTTGTTTATTATTTTTTTAACATCATTACTTTTATTGTTGAAATTAAAAATCACTGGAAGTGATATTAGTTCATTATTTTCTTTATTTTTATATTTTAAGAGTTCATTTCGTTCTTTCTGCTTTACTATACTAATTGTGGCATTTAGATCAGATTCTAATTATTTCTTCTCCATAAATTTATTTTTTAAAACCTCTGCTTGTTCATTAAAATCTGTAAGTTCTGAACAATTTCTGCGAAGACGTAAGAATTGACTTTTTGGGGCACTCTCAAGCCAAGGTTTATAATGGCAGCTGGATTTGTCTATAGCCGTATTTACACATACTTGTTTAAAAAAAGTTTTTGTTTGAAGTTGTCCCTTGTGGATAAAAATGTTAAGATCTAAGAAGTTAATAGACTCCTTACTGTATTCATATGTAAGGATGATACCCCTATTGTTGATGTTTAGGTGGTTTATAAAGTCAATAAGATTGTTTTCTGGTCCATCCCATATAAAAAAGAGGTCATCTATATATCTGAAGTAGGAGACTAGGTTTGCCCTCCACGAGTGGTTACTCCAAATAGCTTCGGTTTCCCAGTCGGCCATAAACAAGTTGGCATAACTTGGGGCAAACCTAGTCCCCATAGCTGTACCTCTCTTTTGCAAATAAAATGAATCTAAAAACCAGAAATAATTATTTTTTAAAATAATATTTATACCTTCTATTATAAAATCGATTTGAATATCTGGGATCCTAGCTTCTTTGGTTAAAATTTCTTTTATAGCTTGACAGCCTATGTCATGGGGAATAATAGTATAAAGAGACTGAACGTCACATGTAACTAATATAAAATCCGTTTTCCAAGTAAAATCGTTTAAAAAATTTTTTAAAGTGACATGGAGTCTTTTAGATAAGATTTCATAAGTTTGACTGAAGGCTGGAGAAGGGTATCAATGTATTGGGAAAGGTTGCATAAAAGTGAACCTATCCCAGACACAATTGGTCCACCTGGAGTATGTTGTTTGTTTTTGTGGATTTTGGGAAGGAAATAAATAACAGGGGTAATAGGAAATTCTTTGTTTAAAAAATTAAATTCATGTTTGTTTAAAATATTTAAATTAAGACCTTTGTTTAAAAAAAAGTGGATAAAATAATTTTTATATTTTCAGTAGGATCTGATAAAAGTTGTTCATATACATTTCTGTCTTTTAATTGTTTATGAGCTTCGTCTATGTACATATTACTAGACTGGATAACTACTCCACCACCTTTATCAGCTTGTTTGATGACAATATCTTTGTCTTTTTGAAGTTCTTTGATTGCTTGTCTTTCGGCATTTGTAAGGTTTTGAGCATCATATTTTTTGTATTTTATTTTATCTAAATCTTTTTGAACTAATTTTTCAAAAAGAATAAGAGGGGCGGATTTACAATGAGATGGATAAAACTTAGATTTTGGCCTGAGGTTGGTATTAATAAAAGAGCTATTGTCTATCTTTGGAGAGGTCGGTAGAATAGGTGGAATAGATTTTTCATCATTTTTACTTATGAAAAATCTTTTTAGTGTAGCTTTTCTAACAAATTTGTTAACATCAAGAAAAGCTTGAAATGAGTTAAAAGAAGAGGTAGGGGCAAATTTTAGACCTTTACTTAAAACAGACAATTGTGCAGCTGATAAAACTTTCTGGGAGAGATTAAAAATACCATTACAGGATTTGGTGTGGGGTGTTATTGTCTTTCCAATCTTTCTCTTTTGCTCCCGTCTTCCACTTCGTCTTCCTCTAAGCTTAGAATTCTTTTTTGGGAACGTGAAGGGTGCGGTGTCTGGGCTAGTGGGGGCTGGTGGGTGCGTATTTCTAAAAAATGATCTTCATTATCAAAGTCTGAATCGACTGATAAAAGTTGGTACCTATTTGGGTGATTGGGAATAGTGGGTGATTTTGAGTAGTTAGAATACTCATTTTGATCATTTGTATACCTTGATCTTTGTGGTTTGGGTGAAAAGTTTAAACCAGAAGAGTTGTAATATCTAGGGGATTGAGGTACAGGATTAGGCTTGTGGTGAGGAAATTTCCTTAGTTTATGTGGGGGCAATTGGAAAATATGCACTTTCGGATTAATGGAAACACTAATAGTTAAAAAAAGCAAAAAACTATCAATTTTAGACATTGAAATAAATGACCTTAGAGAGAAGCTTTTACCATTTACAGAAACAAAGGCCTATAAACAAAATTCTGTACTAATACAAAATAAAATAGAAAAAGTTGAAGTTGATACAAAACACCTGAAAATCTGAAAATATATTAGAGATAAAACTGACTATTCAAACAAACAAGTGAGAACCTACCATCTTTAAAAAAAGTACACCTCAGATAATTATCCCTCCAGACCAAGTTATCAAAATTTTAACTATACACATAACAATTCCCATTCTCACAACAATATGGCATATCAACCATCCTCTAAATACCAGAATTATATCACACGAAAGTCCCATCACCAATCCCCATCTACAATAAGACCTAAAAATACTTTCTCTCACCAGTACTACGTCCCTTCTAAATTACCTTATCAAGGTACCACCAACACATACCAATTGCCCCCACATAAACTAAGGAAATTTCCTCACCACAACCCTAATCCTGTACCTCAATCCCCTAGATATTACAACTCTTCTGGTTTAAACTTTTCACCCAAACCACAAAGATCAAGGTATACAAATGATCAAAATGAGTATTCTAACTACTCAAAATCACCCACTATTCCCAATCACCCAAATAGGTACCAACTTTTATCAGTCGATTCAGACTTTGACAATGAAGATCATTTTTTAGAAATACGCACCCACCAGCCCCCACTAGTCCAGACACCGCACCCTTCACGTTCCCAAAAAAGAATTCTAAGCTTAGAGGAAGACGAAGTGGAAGACGGGAGCAAAAGAGAAAGATTGGAAAGACAATAACACCCCACACCAAATCCTGTAATGGTATTTTTAATCTCTCCCAGAAAGTTTTATCAGCTGCACAATTGTCTGTTTTAAGTAAAGGTCTAAAATTTGCCCCTACCTCTTCTTTTAACTCATTTCAAGCTTTTCTTGATGTTAACAAATTTGTTAGAAAAGCTACACTAAAAAGATTTTTCATAAGTAAAAATGATGAAAAATCTATTCCACCTATTCTACCGACCTCTCCAAAGATAGACAATAGCTCTTTTATTAATACCAACCTCAGGCCAAAATCTAAGTTTTATCCATCTCATTGTAAATCCGCCCCTCTTATTCTTTTTGAAAAATTAGTTCAAAAAGATTTAGATAAAATAAAATACAAAAAATATGATGCTCAAAACCTTACAAATGCCGAAAGACAAGCAATCAAAGAACTTCAAAAAGACAAAGATATTGTCATCAAACAAGCTGATAAAGGTGGTGGAGTAGTTATCCAGTCTAGTAATATATACATAGACGAAGCTCATAAACAATTAAAAGACAGAAATGTATATGAACAACTTTTATCAGATCCTACTGAAAATATAAAAATTATTTTATCCACTTTTTTTTAAACAAAGGTCTTAATTTAAATATTTTAAACAAACATGAATTTAATTTTTTAAACAAAGAATTTCCTATTACCCCTGTTATTTATTTCCTTCCCAAAATCCACAAAAACAAACAACATACTCCAGGTGGACCAATTGTGTCTGGGATAGGTTCACTTTTATGCAACCTTTCCCAATACATTGATACCCTTCTCCAGCCTTCAGTCAAACTTATGAAATCTTATCTAAAAGACTCCATGTCACTTTAAAAAATTTTTTAAACGATTTTACTTGGAAAACGGATTTTATATTAGTTACATGTGACGTTCAGTCTCTTTATACTATTATTCCCCATGACATAGGCTGTCAAGCTATAAAAGAAATTTTAACCAAAGAAGCTAGGATCCCAGATATTCAAATCGATTTTATAATAGAAGGTATAAATATTATTTTAAAAAATAATTATTTCTGGTTTTTAGATTCATTTTATTTGCAAAAGAGAGGTACAGCTATGGGGACTAGGTTTGCCCCAAGTTATGCCAACTTGTTTATGGCCGACTGGGAAACCGAAGCTATTTGGAGTAACCACTCGTGGAGGGCAAACCTAGTCTCCTACTTCAGATATATAGATGACCTCTTTTTTATATGGGATGGACCAGAAAACAATCTTATTGACTTTATAAACCACCTAAACATCAACAATAGGGGTATCATCCTTACATATGAATACAGTAAGGAGTCTATTAACTTCTTAGATCTTAACATTTTTATCCACAAGGGACAACTTCAAACAAAAACTTTTTTTAAACAAGTATGTGTAAATACGGCTATAGACAAATCCAGCTGCCATTATAAACCTTGGCTTGAGAGTGCCCCAAAAAGTCAATTCTTACGTCTTCGCAGAAATTGTTCAGAACTTACAGATTTTAATGAACAAGCAGAGGTTTTAAAAAATAAATTTATGGAGAAGAAATAATTAGAATCTGATCTAAATGCCACAATTAGTATAGTAAAGCAGAAAGAACGAAATGAACTCTTAAAATATAAAAATAAAGAAAATAATGAACTAATATCACTTCCAGTGATTTTTAATTTCAACAATAAAAGTAATGATGTTAAAAAAATAATAAACAAACATTGGCATATACTCAAACATGATGAGATACTTAACTCTATCATACCCATCCATCCTAATATTGTTTTTAGAGGAGCACCCAATTTTAAGTCTATTTTAACCAAAAATTTTACCAAAAAATCTCCTTCTAAGAATGTATCTTTCTTTCCTCAGACAAAAGGTTTTTATAGATGTAAACAATGCATTGTATGTAAAACCACTGATCATTCTATTACATCTAAAATTACAAATTTTATGTCAAATAGGACCAAAAAAGTGTACAATATAAATGATTTTATACGTTGCAATACAAAAAATGTTATTTATCTGCTCGAGTGCCCGTGTGGCCTCCAATATGTGGGGATGACCACAAGGTGCCTAAAGATAAGATTGAGCGAACATTGCAGAAATATCAAAAATGGATACCTGAATCATACAGTATCCAAACATTTTATTATGCATAACAGAGATCCACGCCTATTAAAATGTATTGGTATAACCAAATGCTCTACCTCCTGGTGTGGAGGTGACATAAAAAAGATGCTTGGAAAAACAGAGATGGAATGGGTGTATAAACTTCAGACTCTTATACCCCATGGTCTTAATGCAGACTTTGATTTACATAACTTTTTATAATTTTTTATAATTTTTAAAAAAAATGTTGCTGCCTGTACCTTTAAATAATTATGCTTTTATTGTTACTGATGAATAATGTAATTTTTTATCATTGTTTTACTTTTCTATGCTCCTAAGCTCATGTATTTACAATTGTAAACTGTCTTTTCCCTGCAAGTACATTTATCTGCTGTACTTGTTCCTGTTATTGTGGGTTAAACTACATCTCCCTACATGCATTGCGGCTATATCTTCCGATTTGCGGAAGTGCCGAAAAACCATGTGACCAATTCTGATTAGCTTTAAATCTATTGCTCCCCTTCGTTTTTAATTTCTAATTCCATCCAACACTCTGTGAAGGCTATAATTATGCAATCATCTGCTTATTTTACTGTTACATGCGGCCGCTTTTTGCGGCCATTTTGACTACATTTCCCATGTGGCATTGTGTTTTACTTCCGAAAAGCGGAAGTGCTGTTTGGACATGTGACTTTTTATTAATGTTTAAAAACGCAATTTAACACCTTCGTTTTTGATCCAAACAATTTAATATCATGTTATAGTATTATTATTTATACATTTATTGAGTTATTTATGCAATTTAATGTTTTAATTTTGTTTTTAATTCTGATTGGTTGTACCATTTTTGGCGCCAAATTCAAATTAGTTTTATCCTTATAAAACATCTATTAGCCAGGTATCATATGTAAATCTATTTGAAAAAGTCTTTTTTTTGACGAAACGCGTTATGGATATTTAATATTTGTGTTCTTTTATTATATTAAAGTATTTTTGGTCATTTATTTGTGCCAATCAACTTTTTTAAAGACACATAACTTTTCCTTTTACCCTGGCTTTTTAGTATTATTTTTATTGGTTTTATAAACCATTGAATAATATCCCTGGAAGTTTCCTGTACTTAAAGAAATCCTTAGGTGGGGATCAATCCACCCAAGCTATCATCATAGAGCAGTTGGCCTGCTCTTACCTTGTAAGTACAGTCTTTTATTATTTTACCAACAATACTATACAGTGAGCACTATTAGTTGTCTCTTTTATTCCGAGAATTGGACACCAACGACGGAGAGGAACCCATTTATATCCCATAAGCGGGGATTTAAACCGCTGTAGGCGCCTTACTCCAGAGCTGGATATTAGCTCTGGTAATTGTTAGTTTTATACTATTACTCTTTTATATTCACATTTGAATTTTACATACTGCACCATTGGTTGTCCCTCTCTCTTTTTATCTTTCATACCAAGTGGATCCACCATATCAGTAGAAGACCTTACCACCAAAGACTATTTGTAAGGATAAATATTGGGATCTTCTCCCTTTTTTGGACTTTCTATTGGACTATTTTACATATATTTTTTATTATTTATTGTGGCGCAGCCTTTTACTGTTTTTTATTACGTCTATCTTCTGTCCGTACTCCCACCTCTGATGCTCACCTTCAAGATTTCTCGAGGGCTGTACCGTTCCTGTGGAACTCTCTTCCCTCCTCCGTTAGATTCTCATCCAGTCTCCACTCCTTCAAAAAATCGTTAAAAACCCACTTCTTCATAAAAGCGTATCAATTAAACTGTTAATAGCTCCTGACTGATTCCTCTTCTGCAGCTGTCACTAGTCTAATACTATCCTTACCTTTTTGTGTCATTTTACCCCACTCCCTCTAGCATGTAAGCTCATTGAGCAGGGCCCTCTGTTCCTGTGTGTCCAACTTGTCTGGTTACAACTACATGTCTGTTCGTCCACCCATTGTAAAGCGCTGCGGAATTTGATGGCGCTATATAAATACCATAATAATAATAATAATAATAATAATAATAATAATAGTGTGTGTGTGTAAATGCAGGGATGTATTGTAATTGTGTTGAGTGTGAATGCATGTGTATATGGATATGTGTGTGTGAAAATTTATTTATTATTTATACTCCTTTCTGCTTCCTACACCATTTACCCTTTCCTGCCACTGTGCTGTGCCCTGACCACAGCATGTTTAACATCTTGGGGGTGAACTGGAATATAATTTGTGACCCAGCGATTAACTGAAGTGGCCCTTTAGATTGTAATATTATGGGCCTTCATACTTTGCATTTCATATAAAAGTTTTATAAGTCACTTTTTTATACTTACAGTGATATCCTTTTCATTTGCACAATTTGTCTAATATTTTATTGAAATTTCTCTAACTTGTGTTAATCTACATATATTTGAAACTACAGAGAATTGAAAATACTGTTGGTGATCAAAAGAATAAAATTATTAACTATGTTCACCAAGTTTAACTTCTATCCGTGACTTATTCATCTCACATTTCCTAAACTTATTTGCACTGACTAAAATATGTCTCTCTCTACACTATCTTTTGAGGGTCTTCACTTTACCCACTATCCATGGCAGTCTGATAGTAACAGTGGTGGTGTAGGATTTCTGGTTTCACTCCACAGCTTCTTCAAACCTCTACCCACCCCCCTTCCCTATTTTTCAACTTTTTTGAATTTCACTCAGTTCGTCTATTTAAAACCATATCTGTAAACGTAGCTTTTATCGATTACCCC
The DNA here is from genome assembly GCA_933207985.1 of Pelobates cultripes. Taxonomy (NCBI): domain Eukaryota; kingdom Metazoa; phylum Chordata; class Amphibia; order Anura; family Pelobatidae; genus Pelobates; species Pelobates cultripes. The sequence goes on along the minus strand of OW240924.1, from coordinate 90,941,588 downwards.
CTGGTTGCTTTCTTCTCTTCCTTGACCATTTTGCTGCTTCCTTTCAAGTAATATTCCATCCCTAATTCTCAGGGATTTCAACATTCTCATTAACCTACCCTTGACCATAGTAGCCTCCAAACTTCTTTTAATTACTTACTGCCTTGGGCTAATATTCCCACACATGTAGCTGGAAATACCCATGATCTTATTTTTCTAATGCATGCACAGTCTTTAAGCTCTGTAACACTCCATATCCTCTCTAAGATCAGCTCCTCTTATCATTTGTTTTTGAGAGCCCCTTCACCCAACATCCTCAGCCTAACCCCCCTCAACTCAGAAGGAACCTGAATTCTATAGACCCTACTCCTCTTAAATATGCTACCCATCTCTAGACCAGTCTTCCCCTGCCAACTATCATTCCATATCCCTGGTCACTTTTTCCTCAAAGCTTCTAGAAAGACTTGTGTTTACTTGTTTGGCTATCTTTCTTAATTCCATCTCTCTCCTTGACCCTCTTCAAGCTGACTGAGACTGCTCTGACTAAAGTTACAAACAACCTATTTACAGCTAAATCCAATAGCCACTACTCCATACTAATTCTTCTTGACCTCTCCACCACATTTGATGCTGCTGATCATGTTCTCTCCTCCAAACTATTCAATCCCTCAGTCTCTGTAAGACTGTCCTCTCCTGGTTCTCCTCCTATCTTTCCCAATGTTCATTCAGTGTCTCTTTTTCCAATGACACCTCCTCCCCTCATTCTGTCTTGATTGGAGTCCCCAAAGGATGTGTTCATGGTCCCCTTATGGTCTCTCTTAATACTGCCTCTCTTGGAAAAATCATTAATACCTTTCGATTCCGCTACCACATGTACACAGAAGACCCCCAGATATCCCCCCACCACCTCTCCCCATTGTCCTGCAATGTATTACTACTGGCATTTCTTCAATATCTGACTGAATGTCATCCTGTTTTCTGAAACGTATCTCTCTAAAATTGGGCTTTCTATTTTTCCTCCTCATAATTCTGATCCTCCTCTTTCACTTTCCCTGCAAGTTGATGGTACCTGCATCAGTCCTTTCTTGCAAGCTCGCTGTCTTGGCGTTATCTTTGATCCAGACCTCACCTTAGCGCCTCATATTTAGTATGTTGCTAAAACCTGTCAATTCCTTAAAAACATTGAGGATATACAACACAAATAGGTGTGGAAAATGTTGGCGCTTCTATAATTTTATGTTTAATTGTGTTTTGTTTAGCTGCTGAATACACTCCATGGGTACTCCTAACACCCCACCACAAATAGTAATCACCAAAAAAGACAATAAACATGAGGTCTGGTTGGTGTTTCCACCTTCCAAACTATCAGTTTGAGTGCAGCGCTATATCAGTGTATTGTCCTTAAAAACATTGCCCGCATCCATCCTTTTCTTACTCAAAATGCTGCCAAGGAGCTTGTTCATGCTCACATGGATTACTGTAATTCCCTCCTAGTTAGTCTCCCCAGAAGCTATACTTCCCCTGTACAATTTGTAATGAATGCTGGTAGCAGGCTGATCTTTCTCACCTGTCGCTCCTCCCATACCTTGCCCCTCTGTTGATCCTTACACTGGCTTCCTGTATCCTATTGGTGTTAATTTCTTAATACTTTCCATTACCTATTAAGCTCTAAAATTCTCTAGCACCTGTTAAATTTCTTCACTGATTCATAAGTATGCATCTTCTCAGTCTATCCACTCTACAGGTGACTTTTTCTTGTCCACAGTCTCTCCACTCTACAGGTGACCTTCTTTCTTCACTGATTCATAGGTATGCATCTTCTCAGTCTATCCACTCTACAGGTGACTTTTTCTTGTCCACAGTCTCTCCACTCTACAGGTGACCTTCTCCTGTCCGCTGCTCACACACTTACTGCAAACTCGCCCTTGCAGGTCTTTTTGCGTGTGACTCCTTTCCTTTGGAAGAACCTGCTTATCTATATCTGACTCTCTCCTAGTCTTCAATCATTTAAGAATTCCCTCAAACTCCATCTGTTCAGAAATGCTAATGGTCTACCAGAGTGTCTTCGATGTCACATATCTGTCTTTTGCTCTCTCCTAAAGAGGCGCGCTTCCACCTCTATTCCAGTTCTATTACATTTCCACCTTGTTTGTTGCTGTTCCCTTTGATGCCCTTCCTACTATGTCTTTATACTCCACTCCTGTAGACTGTAAGCTTGTTTGAACAGGGTCCTCATGTACCTTTTGTTCCTGTATAATTTTGTAACTGTCTCATTTATTGTCCCTCTTTCATATAATTATAAAGCGCTGTGGAATAAGTAATAATAAAAATAATAATATGTAAACCTACAGCAGACTCACTGAGCTTGCTCACTTTAAGCTACTTAAAAGTAGTCTCTTTAAGTAGGAGGTTGAAAAACAGGAGTTTAAATCTATATAATAACATCTTGTTATTTTAATAAATGCATTTTACATTTGCCTTTTTGTTATGTTAACTTTGTATTTTAGCTTTGCCTGCTTTTATTTTGACAGTCTAGCACCACCCATACACTAATCTTTAACGGTTTACTTTATACTAAATTAACTTGGACATAGAAGACTGGATTCTGTTAACACTGATATATGTAATGCTAGACTAATCTCTAAATTCCTTAATAGACTGACGTGATCTCATCAGTAAGTACACATCAGATACTATCATTGGAGGTATTTATAAATGCAGATCCTGAGCATATGGGTAGTGTGTAGCTCCACATTAAATAGTACACAAAACATATTTATAGAATCATTGACACCCATACATTTAAACATATATTCAAAATTGCTTAATGAATTAAATAAATAACATAAAAAACAAACTAATAAATATAATAAGATACTTTTTTCCCCAAATTGTCCGTATTTCTGCATTGAATCATGTTTGGTCCTCCCATACTTGTAGGACAGTTCTTTATATCTCAGAAATCCTTCTGATATGAGTTATGGGATATGTAGGTTAGCATTTGGCAGCACTTTCATTTAAAAGGAATAAAGAAATAAAAATAAGCAATGAATAAAAATGATTTGCACATTGTTGCTGTTTTAAGAAAAATAGTAAAGGGGGGGGGGGGAATGAGGAGTGTCTATTTAAATATTCCAAGTAAATAATTCAGATTCAAATGATCATTTTATGACCATGGAGACAGTATAAGAATCTATAATGACATTTCAATTCAGCACCTCGTAGGAAGTCTCAGTTTATATAATGTGCTGCCTGTTGTGCTAAGCTAACTGTAATTATTAAAAAAAAATTACATATATACAGTATTTTCAATTTTAATATATATATAATATAAAAAGAAACATGCATAACAGATTACTTCTTGCACATAAAAATAGTAAAGAAGAAAAGTAGTATAACACTATACTATAATATAATTGTAAGAAATATTGGGCCCAGAGCTGAAAAAAAACTTTTTTTAATAAGATTTCCAATTGAAATGTTCCCTGAGTGTTTCAAAGAGTTTTATCTAATGAAATCTGCAAAAGGGAACATTTACATCAAATAATAATGTACCAATTAAAGGGGCACTAAAGTCACCAGAACCACTACAGCTTAATGAAAAGGCAGTGCTTACATTGCTGGTTAGTAACACCTTTATTGGCCATCACTCAGACGCCCATTAGGGATGCTTCCTATCTACGTGCAACACAGTGTGCAGCACCTAAATTCACCGTCTCCACGCTCTGCATTGAGATGCTGAACACTCCCGACAGAGATCCATTGATTCAATGTATATCTATGAGGACATGGTGGGTTTTTTCATGATGGTGGCATGGCATTTTGCTGCACATGTGCAATAGCCTGCTGATGCTTTGCTATGGGAAAGTATTGGATTGGCCAACATAATCAAGATTGATGATCTCAGCCATGAAGGTGGTGCCATCCATGGCGAGACCAGCACGGTGTGGGAAAAAGGTATATCTAACCCCTTTTTACTGCGGCTAGTGTTGGGCAGAAATAGTTTAACACTATAGTGTCAGGAATACATGTTTTTAGGTGTTCTTTTAGGTTGCATATAATAATCATATCCTCTTAACGATTCGGTACCCTTTAAGTGACATTCTTTAAATTCTCCCCTATGCAGTTCCCTCTCTCTGTGGTTCTTTTCAACAAAACAGCGGCTGCGACTGTTATAGTGGCTCTGCCACCTAAAACTTACCTATCTAATCTTTTTTTCCTCTTCTCTTCCTATTTCCTAATCTGTTCTTATTTTCTTAATTTCTGATTTATTTCTCTTTAAAATATAAGACAAACTTTGTCAAATGCATTTTTCCGACACTTGACATATGTAACAAAACGGTGTAAATTCTGATTTACAATTTAATTTGAAAATCAATGTACAAACAGATGAATTTGGTTTGGATGAAACTATTTTCTTTTTCCATCTGAATGTATTTGGAAAAAATAAAACTGAGCGTGCATTGGATTAAGACCCTGTCCCATACTCGTGCAGGAGAAAGCAGTAACGGCATGAATAAGTATCGAACACCGTGAATATTAGCAAAGATATAGGTAAAGGGAGGTGATTTTGGAGCATAGTAATATGGAAAAAAAGAAAAGTTATGGGTTGAAAAGTAAGGGAAGAGGGTAAATAAAGAAAAGTTTATAAGTGACTGAGCCACAGTCTTCTCCGGTCAGTTCCCAAAGTGATGCTTATATACTATGATTTTACATGGGTGAATTGTGGCTCAACTGCTGTTGAACACTCAGGGATTAGCCTAAGAATAGTAATCTGCAGCTTTCTAACAAAACCCTGTTACCTGACAGCTGTTGTAATAACCGTGCAAGATTTGGTTTTCTTATACAAAATAAACATGTACAATTTAAAAGTCTCTTACAGAGAAATGTAATTAATCTATTAAATCGGAAAAGTATTTTGCAACATTTCAATTTGTATGAAATATGAATATTAAAAAAAAATGTTTTTTCATGGAAAATCTCATATCAAAAATGTCAAAAAAATGTATAAAAAAAGGTTACATGTGTGAGAACAAATAACATAATTTAGCTCTCAAGTTTAATTTAAAAGGTTTTTGCACTAATCTGTAAAAGGTCTTTGCACTACTCTTTTGACCCAAAAGCTTTAAATTGATATTCAAATGTCCACTGTTGGCTAAATTGCTTGGTTACACCAGTACTCTTCTCAATATGTATCATCTGCTTCATCTGCTTCATGGACTTATTCACTAAACAATTAATTTACTTTTCAGTTAATAATCCCTTATAGAATTTTACACTTCACACAAATATTAAGCGGCCATTTAAAACTCTGCCCACTATGCCATTTGTATGAAATATGATAAACTATACATATTAAAAATCACAAATTTTAATATGAAATAAAGTTTATATAAAAATGTTACATTTATAAAAAAAAAAGAATGTGTGAGTGAATAAGTTAATTTAGCTTTCACAATGCAGTTCAATTTTTAAAACGCTGCTTTGATTAATCACATAGAATACCAACATAAGTGTGATAGAGTGATAAGAGGCATGCATACATTTTAAGTTAAATTGTTATCTGGGTAAGGCCCATTTGGCTCTATTAGCTTTACAAAAGCTTGTCTCGTCACAGAAATGACCCACATGTGATTTGGTTATCGATTCAAACTGGAGAATCTTCACTCTATCCCCATTGTTCTTTTGTTCTCACATGTGTAATTGTCCTGTTTGTGTTTCTCAAACTGTAAATGTTGGTAAGAATACACCATTTCCCAAGAAAGGAGGATCACAGCTTGTCAGCTTTGTTTTTAAAATATGCTTAAATGTATTACATTTAGTAATTACTCACCAAAGTTCACACTTGCTACAGAAGATCTTACTGGAGAATATTTTTTAACTGATATCACATAATATATTTATATTAATGATGCCCTGGGGTTGGTTCAGACTTTTCACCAAAAATTCTTGGTTTGCAGATGTCCAGTGTACATAGTGTTTTCCTAGTGGCATCACTTGTGCAGTATCACACATATACATATTGCATCTTAATTTGAGTATGCATACATAAACAGCAGTAAAACTGGCATGTCATAACCAAAACTGAGTAACTTATGTATTTAAATATTTTGGTACCTGACATTCAAGTTCCTTAAGTATACTTTTTGGATCCTTCTAGCATTCTGTTGCCTATTCTCAGCCTTTCCTGCAATAGTTCTATTTACCAGTCAGAACCCTGGACTATACTCTGGATTTCACTCCCACAAAATTGATTCAAACCTTGACCTTTGGATGATGATTCTAGTTCCAATTGATGTGATAACTCAGATATCTAATGTGCCTATTCTTTATAAAGACCTCCCTTTCCCACACATTTCTTATCTGTTTTTTTTAATTACTAATTGTTATATTTGCAGGGTACCTATCTCTCTTCAGTTTTCCATCAGTTATAGTTTAACACAATGTTGTATAATTATTTGTGCATGTGTCCCTTGACATCCCAAACAAAGGCTACAAGCTCTTATTCCAGCTTAATAAGAGACACTTGAACAATTAAAGCAAAAAAGAAAGGATGAGAACCAAAAGAAGGCCGAAATGATCGTCTGGAGTTGCTGTATCTCTCTTGCAGAGGGAACTTGCTGGCATTTCGGATCTGGACTGCCCGTACGGGTAGGACCAGTCTGATATGCTTCAATTATGTTCTCTCTGTAGTAGCACAAGTGAGCAAAAAATAAATAAAAATATATATAAAAATAAAAACCCTGTTAGCTTATTTTATGTCCATTATGTTATCATATCTATAATAAACTATTCCATTAATAAAATGTTTTACCAGACTGGAGAAATATCTCTATGTTTTTTGGTTAACATTCAAATGATGAGTGATGAAAACTTCCTGGAGGGTAGCTCAAAGGACCCTGTCTGCAGCTTGACTTTTTACACTCTTTTAAATAGAAAAATAAAATTGAATCATTAGCATTTTTAGAAATGGCTCCAGGGTTTTGTGCAGTGCATTGCATGATAAACATATATCTGTTGATACAAATCTGAATTAAAAGGCTTTACATTCTTATGGTAAGAACAAAAGGAATGTAAGAAAGGAACTACAACATATTACACTTTCTTTTTTTATGATGTGGGTGAAATTTCCTTGCAACAACACTTTCTAAATTATGAAGCTCCGTAATATATAATGTTAAAAAAATGCAACAACAGCCAATTATAATATTAGGAATTGTGAAAAACATTGGTGGAAACTTACTTCTATATGTAATATGAGAAAAGGTCAGCGTTCTAAAATTTGAGATACCAAAGAAACCAAAAGGATGGGTCTGCTCATTTGATCAGTGTTTGCCTTTATGTTAAACATGTATGGCATCTTTTATAAAAGTCCACCATGAGAGAGATTTATCAAAGTGTTCAGTTCTAAAAAATGGTACTTCAAAGAACAATAAGTTGTGGGTTCAATTGTCTATTTACTTGTATTATTGTTTGGCATCAGCAACAAGAGTTAATTATAATCTTGCTATACACTTGAATTACAAGCTTATACATTTGTTTCCAATCACAGGACTCATCAACTTAGCAACACATTCCAGTTCATCAATATGGTGTCACATATAGTGAAAAGTGCAGCTGCTTCATCACAAAACATTCCTTTATTTAAAAAATGTTTAAATATATTAAAGGCAGCTTAAGATACTCTTACTGTACAGCTCATGATTAGCACGTATGGTAGGTAGTGACATACACTTTAGAAAAATCTTTATAAACTACTTGTAAATACTTTAAAAATGCATTAATATGTTTATATGCCATTGTTAATCTGCTTTTTTTTACAACAAAGGAATATTTTTAATAAAGCAGCTGCGTTTTTTCTATATAGGACACTTTATTCATGAACTCTACAAAGTAATGACAAAATGTAAAAAGGGCGGATTGACCTTTGGAATTTCCCTGCTGTTCCACTGGTTTCCATGGAGGATGCTGCACATTTAGTACTTGAGACCATATTTTAGAGCAGTATACTTTGATAAATCTATACCAATGTGTCTAAAACACCAATAAGTGTAAACAAGGGTTAGGACCACGAGCCTGCAAATCCAAATCTAGGGGCCCGTAAATGCCAATTCTGTAATACTTTGCACAGGCCACTGATCTCAATTACCAAGGCAATTGTAGTACATTGCTAGCAAACTCACAAGAACGAATGGAACATATATATACGATGACCCTGTTCATTTTAGTAGAGGCCCACGGGAAAATAATCTTATCTGTGCCTTTAAAAGATATATATTTTAACTGGAATATGTAAAAATATGAGCTCCATACATTGTTGGTTAAACAACTAATTTGATAGACTCCCTCTTTTATAAAACCATCACATACATAAGGTTAGATTTCTGATACAGTTTTAAAAAGTATTCAGAATATAATACAGGGAAAATGCTCTACTTGTATTAAGAAACCACATGGATTAGGTGAGAATAACAAAACAATAAACTGTTATATACAAACAAGTTAAAGTTAGACAAAAACTGCCATAGTAAAAGTTTGATGGTGTGGATAAATATATCCCTAGTAAGTGAATTGTGGCAGAACTGTTGTATATAGCAGAAGCGTGCGGAGAGTAGGTTTACATGGTTCTCTCAATAATATTGAGAGCATCCTTTGACACAGTGGGGATAATGTGTATTGTTTGTAGGCAGGCACATCATATGATTTTTTTTTTGACTTAAATGTATTGTCCTTCCCCATGAATTATATATTACACGTGGCTGGGAAATGATAGCTCCCCAGGTGTTGAAAGACTGCAACAGCTATGATCCTACCATAGCCATTAATGGAAAAGCATCATTAGAAGTTGCACTTCTACAACATCTGGGACTCTACCCCTAATATAACATGTATTATGTGTGTCATTAAAAGTTTTCTGTCTGTGTTCCCAACTCACACTGTGCCTTAAAGACAGCCAAAGAAAACTTGAAGGTATATGCAGTTACAGAAGATGTAACCTTACATTTTTGCTTCAAGGGGCATTGTTCAAAAATTATATTTGCTTTTTTAAGTCACTTTGAAAGAAAGATTAAACATATACACAATAGTTATCAAGTGTTTAATTAACAAGTAGTTTTTTTGATATGTGTGATACAAAGAAATAACTACATAAAAGTATCATGTGGTTTTAGTCATCATAGGACTGGCCACAATAAAGAACTCCTGCAGTGTTTGGTAATCTAAAATTATTATTCATTTAGACATAGTTTTACTAGGAGGATATATTAAGATCTCTATCATTAACAAGTATATCTTTGGAATGTATACACATTTTAATAGTTCTAAAGTTGCTATTTAGAAAATATATAGAACATTTTATTTTTACATTAGTAGTTTTTACATACCTCATTTAATTTAAGGAGTAAACTACACTTTTATTTTCCCATTTACTTAAAAACAAAAAAACCTTGCATACCATTAGGAATAGTAATTGAAATTCATGTATAGTGACTTTATTCACATGTCTACACACTATTCACATGTCTCTTTTGAAAGAAAAAAAATACATTGTAAACTGTACAATATGTTACATTTTCTTTTTTTATGATGTAGGTGAAATTTACTAGCAACATTTTGTAAATTATGAAGCTCCGTAATATATAATGTATATAATGTATGCAGCTATCTCTTTCTCCCTCAATATTGTGACCCTAGTGTACATCATTGCCTTTGGTTAGTTCCTGGTGTTAAAGATAATACAAAGCTAGATATGCATATACAGCAGTACACAAATTGACACTTGGCATAGGTTACTCACAAAGAGATGGGAAAGATAGGATAGGGCTGATACAATTGGGGTGAAATTGGGGCTTAAAGCAAGAGCAGTAGTGGAATAGGCACCACCTATTTCCCTAAAACAGCTAGGCTGCCGATGTGGAGGTCGGAATAACCAATATATGCCCATGGATTGTGATAAAACAGATATCAATGCAAGTGAACACTGTGTCAAGCAACAGAGCAGTTTGTTGAGGCTAGCTGGGGCATAAATCTCCATTGCAGAGCTGAAGATGTAAAGAATTAATGTAGCTTCTATAATCTGTGACCATCTTGGTCCGAAGGCAAGCCCTTCTCAGTGTTCTCAGCATCATGTGAAACTTAAGTCTTTGTTGGGTGACACATCAGTTTCCCTAAAGACGTATTGGAGTTGTGTTAAGGGGAAGCACAGTTGCCATGATTCCATGTCTCCAGGCTTCTCTGATGTAGTGGATTTAGCGGGGAATGGTTTGCAGCCATACTCCTGTTGGAGAATCTTTGTGTTTAAGTATCATTGGACACCTATTGAACATGTCCAGTTTTACAGAGAACTTGTTTAAGGAAACATTCAGGATTTAAATACCATCTTCCATACAACAACTTGTTTAAGGAGACCTACTTATTATTATTGACTCTGACTATTATTGACCCTGCTTTTGAAATCTGAGGCAAAGCACATTGCTAGCAAACTCACAAGAATGAATGGAACATATATACGATGACCCTATTTATTTTAGTAGAGGCCCACTGGAAAATAATCTTATTTGTGCCTATAAAAGAGATATATTTTAACTAGAATATGTAAAAATGTGAGCTCCATACATTTTTGGATAAACAACTAATTTGATAGACTCCCTCTTTTATAAAACCATCATATACATAAGGTTAGGTTTCAGAATTTAATATGGGGAAAATGCTTTACTTGTATTAACCCCTTAAGGACACATGACATGTGTGACATGTCATGATTCCCTTTTATTCCAGAACTTTGGTCCTTAAGGGGTTAAGAAACCACATGGATTAGTTGAGAATAACAAAACAAACTGTTATATACAAACAATGAGTCATTAATCATAAAAGCATACAGAAAAATAGAACACTGGACTTCATTTCATAACCAACTTCATTTTCTACAGCTCCACCAACTGTCCAGTATAATAAACACAAATAATCTGATGACTCATTTTGTAACTTCAACAGATTATCAGTTAAAATATGGAAATATATAAGTACATTCATAAATGAAAACTAACAACATATTGTGATTGTTCAATGTACTTTCTGCAAATTCCAAGTATTTGCAACTTGTATAGTAAGTTCTCACCAAACCTAGAAGACACTAATCTAATCTTTTTGCACTCATATTGTTCATATTGCTTAGTATATGGTTTCTGTGAATTAGGCTAATTTCCGACTCTCTGTGCCCTTGTTGGATAGGTAAACTGCTTCTTTGTTCTCTCTATACTAAATACATAGTAACTCCTCCAAATATCTATGCAACAAGTGCACAGAACGATCCCTTATACTTCTTCACTACTAATGTTGTGGCACTGTAGATAGTTATGAGAGCTGAGGGCTACCGGTGTCTTGCAGTCATAGACTTGCAACACCAACACAGTAAGGCTAGCAAAGGGAGATCTTAAGTCTTCTGAATCAACCTGTTTTTTTCTCTTAATAAACCTATTTATTTTTTTCTTCTAGATCAACCTAAACTGAGGCAGACCTCCTGATAATCTCCCAGTATCCCTGTGTTCCAGTCAAGCCCTGCCTACCGGTATCTGTGATATTTCATCTCCAGTTTCTGATTAAATCATAGCTTTTCTTTCCTCTGATAAATTGAGGTTTATGCACATGTCACACTATCTGCAAGTTGTTACTCAGAGTTCCAGTTCTGGATTTGAATCTGATAGTCCTGACCTTTAGTCATTGAGTGACTCTTTGATGGGAATTGGCCCAATGTGGTCCTGATCTCAACTTCTTCCTGTGTCAAATATCAGGATCTGTGACATATTAAGATCTTCAATGATAATAGGTTATAGAGGGTAGAGCAATGGGTCCTCTGTATGGATGACCTAAACCACATCTTATTATAAAGTACATCATTATAATGAATGAGAGTAAGAAGTAATCACATCCACATATTACAGAGGATGTGGAGTGAATAATTGTGCACTCTGCATACTATTCCTGTGGGAAACTTTTGTGTATAAGAATGCCTGTCATTTTACCCCACTCCCTCTAGCATGTAAGCTCATTGAGCAGGGCCCTCAACCCCTCTGTTCCTGTGTGTCCAACTTGTCTGGTTACAACTACATGTCTGTTCGTCCACCCATTGTAAAGCGCTGCAGAATTTGGCGGCGCTCTATAATAATAATAATAATAATATGAATATGAATAAATGTACAAATTGGGCCTCAGCACTATAAATATACAAATTTACAAGTCAAAACTTTGAAGTAAGATTTAATTTAATATAGATCCGGCATGACAATTCTAAGATAAGTGCTGTTTAAAATTGCAATCTATTGGTGAAATAATAAAACACTCCATTTCACATTCACGTGTTGGTTAATCCTCAAGAACGTTCATGAGTATTGACAGTATTATTACACAGCTGAATGTAGTTTTTATATTGATCATAGAAGCTTTAAATATTGTATTTATCCTGTTATGAACCAAACCTAATTTTCCAATTGATGCTAACAATTCCATAGTTGAAACACTAACCTCGTGAGCTATCTCACCAGCATTAAAGGGACTCTCCAGTTCCAGGAAAACATATTCACCCACACTCCTCTCCCGCCGACGTCAGCCAGCGGGGGAGACCTAATGCACATGCGCTGCAATGGCTGTGCGCACGCATTAGACCTCCCCATAGAAAAGCATTATTCAGTGCTTTCCTATGGGGATTCCAGTGACACTGGAGGTCCTCATGCATAGTGTGAGGACGTCCAGCGTCCTTTAAAACACTTTTCATGTTTTAAGAACCCAGAAGTCCCTCTAGTGGCTGTCTGATAGACAGCGCCTACAGGAGGAGTTAACCCTGCGAGGTAATTATTACAGCTTATAAAAACTGCAATAATTACACTTGCAGGGTTAAGGGTGATTGGAGTTGGCACCCAGACCACTCCAATGGGCAGAAGTGGTCTTGGTGCCTGGAGTGTCCCTTTAACAATCCCAAATCCTTATTTAGTAAATTAATTAATTTGCCTATGATTGATAACTTATTGGACGATAGTAAATGTTGTTGGGAAATTCCACAGTCCATTTTAATCCTTGTTTAATTAGGAAAAATATACATATTCAAATCTTCCTCTGCAGCGATTGTGATCTCCAAAGGGCTTTATCATAGCTAACAAAACCATCCTTTTAATTTGCATTTTGATGTCCCTTGCTCATGAGTTGCCTGTTTCAAGGCTTGAATTGATCTGCATAGAGGTTGATGGGTTTATGGCTGTATTGTAAACTCCTCTGATGATCTTTGATATGCTCCACGAATATTTAATTATACAGTGTGACTGGGGTTATAGGCTGGCATTCAATTCATGCATTTATACTCATTTGACCTCTGACTCGATTGTTCTGGCCACAATCCCGAGTTAAGTTCTGTAGCCTTCCTGCAGCTATTTCTTTCCTTGTGCTGTGTCGACACTTACAGCTAATTTTGTATCATCAGCAAATGTAATAAGCTTTGCTGTTACAGTGGATTTAACATCATTAATGCACAGTATTGAAATGCAAAGACCTCTGGGGATACCATTAACAACCTTCCTTTCCTTAGAGCTTGTAGGGGTTTTCTTGTACTTTATTTTTTTACTTTTTTACTTCACTTTTCATCTCCTGTGACATATATCTTGCAGCTCTAACATTTGTGAACTTTCCTTAGACATTAAATAAAAAAAGCAAATTGAGGTCTGTGATGTTCATTGCAAAAAAATAGTTGCAAAAAAAATGATTTTGAAATTTCTATTAAGCGAAATAAAAGAAAATTTCTATGACCATATTTCTAATTCATCAGAATAATATCATATGAGCAACGTTCTGAATCTAAATCGATGTTTCAAGCTCAATAATAACTCATAGTCCTTGCATGTGTTGTGGTGTTGAGAAGTCCCTTGTCCCCATCTCCCTGTAAACAGTGTATTATAATTGCAGCTGTACACCATAACCTTTTAGCTGCTGTTATAATACACTGTGTGTGGGGAGACAGGGATAGGGGGCCTCCTTATACCATAACTTTATAGCTTCAGTTATAATATACTGTGTGTGGAGAGTCCCCTGCCCCTGTTTTTCCACAAATAGTGTATTACAACTGCAGCTATAGGTTTATGCTGAAAGTAGGTACCCTTTCTCCTTGTACCCAGTTAGGGCTGCCACCTGGCCGGTATATTACAGACACAGACAGTATTTGATGCTGTGTGGCCGGTGCTGGTATTACAAGTATAACGACAATGCAAATGCTGGTATTTTTCTGTCGGGAGAATGTACTGCATTACCGGCATCGGTCACCAAGGTGTGTAGTGTTAGAATCGTTGGTGCTAGAGCTGTGTGTGGAGAGAGCAGTGATAGGACATCACAGCATGTCCCTACCCTCTCCGCTGATCTGCATGGATGTTTGTAGTCAGCAGTGCATGTGTTTGTATTCAGCAATCTGTGTGTATGTCTTCAGCAGTGTGTGTATTCAGCAATCTGTGCATGTGTTCAGCAATTTGTATTCAGCAGTTTGTGTATTCAGCAGTCTGTATGTGTGTATTCAGCAGTCTGTGTGCATTCAGCAGTCTGTGTATATTTAGCAGTCTGTGTGTGTATCCAGCTGTGTCTGTGTGTATTTAGCAGTCTGTGTGTTTGTTTTCAGCAGCATGTGTATGTATTTAGCAGCGTGTGTATGTATTCAGCAGTATGATTAGAGAATGGTGAAAGAAATGGATCTAGAATATATACACAATAATATATACACAGACATAGTAGACACATACTCAAACAACAGTATGCACACACTGTTATACACATTTAGACAATGACACACTATTATACATAATCTACTATACACACTCATACAGACAGTATATACACACACTGCCTCACATATGCAATACTACTGCAGCTACATGATTATGGTGTAACTGTCCATGTCTCATTGCATTCATAATTACAGCTTTATAGCTTCTTTCTATAATCTGTCAATCAACGTCAAATTTCCAGGCTATGCACACTGTGATATGAATAGAAAAATGCACAACCTCACCTGTTACGAAAATTCATTTTATATGTAAAATGAATCATGTATATGTAAAAAAAGTATATGTAAAACATTTTCTAATGACATGAAGTAGTTATGCTAACATGTCCAAGAGATAAAGATACGGTTCTCATCACCCCTCCCTCGAGTTACCTAAAAACAATTCCTTAAGAACCAGTGGAAGGTATGTGCAATTTAATTCTCCTAGAAGTATCAAGATCATGGATAGCATATAAACTTAATACAAGCTGTCAGGATGGAGGATCCCAGCTCTAGGTCCATAGTAATAACTTACAATAAAGGAGTACTCAGTCAGGTCTTGATAATTCCTGTAACCAGTCTTACTGAGTAAATCTCATCTGTAAATTTCACCTTCTTAGTCCTATCACCATTTTGGCAGAACACCTCCTCACTGCCATATTTCTGTCTGGAGTTAGCAACTTTCAATCTGCAGATGCTGCTGTTGAAACATTGGGAAAAATGTAATGGTTGACTAGTTTGAAAAATTGCCTGCAATACACTTGTAGTCATGAACAGCTTCTGGAACCAGTGTGGATAATCTGCTACTAAATCCTGCTAATGACAATGAGTGTGGTGTTGTCTTTGATAATTGGTATAAATCTCTTAAACAGTGCCAAAATATTTTTTTAGGAGTGGAGAATTATTCAGTGACTTTGGTGGATTATTTTTATAAGGATACTCAGTATCTCTGGCCCTGCTGGTCGTAGGACACAAGGACTGATCTTCTCCTGACACAGTGATAATTGGGTTTGGTGACTTTAGTCCACTTGCATACCATTATTTTTATCCTTTACAGGACTTTGGTTAGGGGAATGGGTAAGGGCATGCATTAACCTTTACTTTACCACTTTAAGTGTGGGTAAGAGACATTTTCAGGACCAAATTTACTATCTATCATCAGTTCAAATTTATAAAATATTACCACTATAAAAAAAAAAATCCTGATAATGTTAATGTGGCTGCAAACATTTTTTATTACCCTGTCTACAAAAATCAAGATAAAATGTGACAGCAGTTTATAAAATATTTACATTTGCTCTGAATGTATAATAGAATATAAAGGCTTGACGTCTTCTCGATATATTTTGTAGACGTACAAGCAATATGAATTCATTGTAGTTTGCAGCTCTGGAGTTGTTTATCATTATTCCAATGTTGTTGTAAAAGTAATATTCTACATGTCGTAATTTCGACTGCAGGAATGAATCATATTTCTGGATTAAGAAATGTGCTGCTGAAGCATTCTGGAAGTTAATGATTCCTTTTGCTGGTGGCGGGATATAAAGTGGTGCTCTGGGATTCCATAACTTTATTGTGGATTCAAACAATTAAGTCATGTCAGTGATAAAATAAGTAACTGTTTGTGATGTGTCAAGGGGATCATTAAATAATGCAATGGTCACAGACATTTTTACATTTATGTCACGTTCACTCCCTGAACAACAATTTAGGATAAAGCTACTAAACCAAGATATTTTGCCATGCATCAAACAGTAGAATCTGATCTGTTGTTTAAATAGATGTCCTTTTTTTTTTAGGAAAAAGAAAGGTTTTATCAACTAAGTTATTGATGTTTGCATAGCTACCTAGTGGGCATGTAGTCTCATAACCCTTATTGACTAACCCAACTGCTCACAAGCTAGTGCTAATCCCATACATTTGAAATGGAAGGCAAAAATAGCTAGTCACATCCTGAAGATTGAGGACAGGTTTTGGACTTTGAGCATTGCAACACGATGCAGAGGAATAATGCCCATGGAACTTTTCAGATGCATCATTCATGTTTCACTGTACAAAAACACTGCCACATTATCATTATAACACTAGTCAATAAGACTTTGTATTGCCTATTGAATCCTTTAACGCAAACTTATCATTACACTGTTGCGGTTTTTGTGTTTATATTTGAGAGTGAGCTATCTATTTATTGATCTGTTGGTATTTGACCCAACTATACCTCGATTATTCCATTCTCCATTTTTTTTTAACTTGGCTTGTTATCTCATTTTCTTGCTGCCCTATATTCCATTCACCTTGACTTGTTGCTGTCTAGTCTCTGCCTGATCCAATGTTGTTTTCCCCTTGTAGGCACTACACACTTGTCTTTATTTAGTAAGATTGACCTACCTTCTGTGTGTTCAGGTCATGCATTGTCTTGGTTGTACTCTGTTGATGTAAGACAATATAGGACTGTTTAACTGTTGTTCATTATGCTGTGTCATGGAATACATGACTGGTATAAAAATATTAACATGCAATTCTTCCTGGTCAGAGTCACTGGTAATTAATGGGAATAACTATAAACCCTTTTCACGATAAGTGGGCTGCTTGAGTTGGTCAGTTGAGCCAAAAATAGCACTGTTAAATAATACATCTCAAATAAACTGGTTGTGAGAACGCAAACATTTTAGTTCAAATTTAACAAATTGGCTACAAACTGACCACAGCTGTCTGTTAATAGACTGCTGAATGATTTTGTTTCATATACGTTGGTGCCTTCCTGTGAATTTGTTGACACTGATTTGCAAATAATGCAAGTATATCTATTTTGTTTATATGGAATTAAAGAGATTTTATTATTTCATTATAAGTGATAGAATTGAATAAACTATTTTCTTTTTGTAAAATCTAGTTGGAATTGACAATGTTAAATCTTCTTAATTTCTTCTTGTCTTCAGTTGATTGATATATATACGTCTTTTGTATATATAGTCTTGGGCCAAATGCTCGCAACATTAATATATGTCTATATTAATGAAAAGTACTAATACGCAATCTGACTTACGGTTTCTTCAGGTTTATTCTTAATTACTGATACATAATAAAACAACAAAGTATATTACAGGATAATGTACATTCAACAGCAGATGGTAATTGCTGGACTTCTGATGGGAGAGCTACATCTTGTACAGGAAAGAGAGCCAAGAGAGCGAGAGACCTTGTGTTCAGTTACTATATAGATATTACCAGAATGACGTCAGACTATAACTCTAGCCATATAAGGACAAAACCCCCAACTTACATTCCAGAGCTCTCATACAAGAAAACCTTGTGACTTATTGATACCATCTGTTACTTATGTCAATCCAGACATCCATATATAATCAATAGAAACATAGAATTTGCAATATTCTACATTCCCTCTGTTTATGGTTTGTCTTAAAACCATACCACAATGTCACTAACCTGTCCATTCACACATCACTCGTATCACAGTCATTGAGCATAGAACAAGATGCAGTCACAATTTTCTATTATATGAGAGTTCTTAGAAGGTCGAGTTTCTATCCCTTATACTGCTTACTTTACTTCAAACTCCCTCTGTTTCAGCTATGTATTGATATCCATATCCATGTTACATCATAACTACTTGAACATAATATGTATATATATATATATAACAATAATAAATGAATAAAATAAAATATTTACAAGTGTTGATCCAATAAACAATGTAAAGCAATCTGAAAGATCTACCTGCTCTGGTACAGCCATGTCTTTATAGATAACAAAATCAAGATAATAACTGTGTATCACTATCATATCCTAATAAAGACACATATAACAAAGTATTTTCATTCTCAATACCTGATATTACTAAAGTACTAATACATGTATTACTATAATATCCTGTCCAATTATGTTTACATGAATCATATGGTTTCTAGCAACCTTAAAATCGTTAGGTCATTTGTATTCATGAATTACATCCCTATACCATTAATACCATCTAGTGATGATTGTATCAATACTTTACTATCATAGTATTTAATTTGTATATTTAGTAGGCTCTCACCACCTAAAATATACCAACACTAATTATAAGACTCATTCAAAGGATGTGTTATCAACCATGAAGTTCTACAATAATTCTTTATAAAATGTTCATGGTGTTGACAATACTTATTGTTCTAGAAATTCTCCACCCAGAAATCTTTCTATCATAGATTTGTTTTTGTTTACATAATTATAATTTTCACTAAAATTCCACCTTGTAGTAACAAACTTTTCATTCAATAGAAATGTAGTTTACTTTAAAATAAAGAATAATATAAATTAATTATCATCACTCTCCTCATTAGACCTTAATTGTGATGACTTATTAATGTAATACATCTTAAAAGCAGGATTGTCCTAATGTTCTGACAAATCCGTATTCCTTAGTACACTTCAACTGACTAAAATAAAATAAAATAAAATAAACTCGAGGTCATACTGCCCAGAAACTCTGATTCCTAGTCTGTGTCTAACAAACTCAGGGAAATCATAAAACAACTTATAACAAAATATTCATTAGATACCGTCATATCCAGAAACCCATTCTCCCTAGTCCATACCTTTATAGACTTAGGTCAAATGTAATTGTGTACTAAACTCAATTTAATTCAATTCCTCTTGGATCTCTGAACTCTTATATCCAAGGCATTCTTAATGTATATAATTACTTAATATTAATCAATATAAATTGTCCTTCCTTAGTTTTCTTCCTTATGTTACCATTGTTTGTTTTACTTCACCTCGATATAAACAAATTACTTATTCTAGTCAATCTATGAAATGTTATTTAACTCAATCTTTGTAGAATTAAGTATACATGATCCTTATTTTATCAACTTCATATTTTATCTACCTCTGATACTTCTCATCCTATGTATAGGTCATAATATAATAGTTCTTTTCATATTACTATCCTATCATAATTTTACTCCAAGTGTTATATAGTTATAAGTACTCTCTTTTGGTATTAATACACAGATAACCGTTAAATAACTTTTCATTGTCTGTTTTCTTCTTCGTTAATATTTAGGAATTGATATGTATGTTAGTGTCAATCTTTTATTTCTTTGCAAGTCTGTTAATCTTCTGTATCGAATGAACTCTGTAGAATCTTCCATCACAGTTTGCAGATCAGATGAAAAGTTTCTTTCCAACAGTCGATGTCCAGTTGTCTGAAGGAATTCTTTCCTAATTTACTGCCACGAGGATCTGTCATGCTTTACCTTATTTCATCATTGTCCTCAAATGATGTCTACTTGCCATTTGAGTCTGCAGCCATATTTTAAATAGTCTATTCCTTTGTTCGTCATTAAGGCTATATTTGTCCAAATTTGACTCAAAAATCTCAGCATTAGTAAATGCATCCACTGACGTGTCATAAAAAGATCAGCTATTTCTGTCTATTTCGTTGCTTCATCCACACAGCTGCACAGTTCTGGGCTTGGATCTGGAAACTTGCCAATCTCTGCCACGTGCTTGCTTCTAGAATTCACGTTGTATCTTGTGCTTTTTGTCTCAGTTGTAGAAAATACTCTAGTACAATCTTTGTGATTTGAAAACTTTCTTTTTCTTACAAACCACAGTTCTTCTGTGACAGTCTAGATTCCTTTTTTTCTCTTCAAGTTTGTTTTTCCATTTCCAAAACTTAGCTTTGTAACTTGATTCTTCTCTCTCCCCCTTGAAGTGGGAACAAAACTTGAATTGAAGACTGGCTGGCTAGCCAATGTAAAATATAGTTTGAATCGACAATGTTAAATCTTCTTAATTTCTTCTTGTCTTCAGTTGTCTTCATCTTTTGTATATATAGCCTTGGGCCAAATGCTCGTTCTCTTTGGATGACTTTCTCAAGACCAAGGTCTTGTTGGTCTTGAGAAAGTCCTCCAAAGGGGATGAAACGCGTAGACGATCTGCTTTTCGTCTCCTCTGTATTTCCAGCCCGGTTTCATCTACGGTCCGGGATTGATTTTTGGATCTACTTGCACATCCTATCTCGTGGTAGGGAGTTGGCGTGCTCCTCTAACCACACACGAAGGTCGGGCGGACAGGGTAAGTTGCTTTGGCTTACCCCCAGTGTTCTTTAATTCGGGGAGATTGTTCACAGCAACACCCTTAACCTAGACCCGGTTGTTTGGTGGGTTTAAGAGCTCCCACCCCCAGGGATAGTGTATGTGTCTGGGTGTCGTTTATTTTTATTTTTCTTACATACTTTTAGTTTTCATGTGCACATTTTCCAGTTCAAATTGGTACACATCTTGTGTCAGTGTTGGGGGCCCCACACTGTGTGTTTCTGGACTTTGATCTGGACATATTGTTGCTGTGATACATTTATCATTACTGTATCCATATGGAATTATTTCATTTGTTTTTATATGTTTAATAAATACACTTTGTATATATGTATATATATATATATATATATATATATATATATATATATGCATTAATCTAGACTATCCCAGAGTTATTAATCTGATCAATATTAGTTGTGTTCAGCAGCTGCTGTTTTGGAGTACAGTGTTTAAGTGGTCATGATTTATCATTTGGAACGCTCACATACCTTTGCATGTTAATATTATATTTAGTAGTTTAGTCGCTCATCTGTATGTGAGGCAGCCCCCTACTTGTCTTTTCCTCCTATTTATTACTTATCCCAATTTCAGTTTCTTTTGATTTTTATTTCACTAAGGATAGTATTAGACTAGTGACCGTTGCAGAAGAGGAATCAGTCAGGAGCTATTAACAGTTTAATTGATACGCTTTTATGAAGAAGTGGGATTTAACAATTTTTTGAAGGAGTGGAGACTGGGTGAGCATCTAACGGAGGAGGGAAGCAAGTTCCACAGGAACGGTGCAGCCCTCGAGAAATCTTGGCGAGCATCAGAGGTGGGAGTACGGACAGAAGATAGACGTAAGTCTTCAGCAGAATTTCAGTTTTGGTCAAGTTTAGTTTAAGTAAGTATTATCAAGTATAATGATACTATTAATAATGTGTTTTGAGATGTGCCAGCAAAATGGGAAAAAAACAAAAACATAGAATTAGCAAACCCCATAGTGCTTAACTTTTTAAATTTGGGGTAATATTCAACTATTATCTATTCTTTCTTTCTAAATTTCCATTATATTAGAAAAACTTCCTTAAGAGTGATTCACCATAAATTATCAATGTGCATTCTATCTACCACACAAATGTACATTCCACAATAAAATTTGTAAATTACAATAATTTATATTAAAACCTTTTAGATTATTTTATATACTTCCTCCCATATCTCCTCTCTCTTCTCTCTCCTCTTCCCTTCCCTTTCCCTCCCTTGCTCCCCCTCCTTACCCTTTTACAAAGCTCTTTACTGAAAAAAAACAAAAAACATTTTTAATAACCAATATAAACAGATTTGTCTGTATCACCTACAGGCAGTTAAACCAGCTTATTAATTGTAACCAGTTTTGAAGGGAAGTGGGATCTCTAACTATTTCATTTTTATCGTTACAAGAAAATCTGATGCCTGCTAGAAATGTCCAAGAATATTTAATTTCTTTGTTCCTCAAAGCTAAAGTCTGTGCTGTAAATTTTCTTCGAAGATTCCTTGTGCCACAAGAAAGATCATTAAAGAACTTAAGTTCTTCATATTTTGATCCGGTCCGCGATTTATTTCTCATAGCTGTCACAATTTCCATTTTACATTTATAAGAGTGACAACATGCGATGGCATCTCTAGGGATTTGCGCAGGTATAGCTTTAGATTTATATACTCTGTGTATCCTCTCAGTATGTTAACCTTGTTGTTACATTCAATGTCTAGGAATTGAGTGAGCTCCACCGTATATTGCTCTAGATCCAAAGCAGAAATAATTACGGGGATACCTCTCAATCTAATATTGTTCTGCCGTGCCCTATCTTCAAGCATTAGTTTCCAGTAGACATGTGTGATTGATTTCGTTCCGAATGTATATTCATACGAATTTCATACCATTCGGACATTCAGATACTTATGAATGTTTGAAGTGCCAAAGTCCCAAAGTGACAAAGTTCAGTATTTAGTGCCGAAGATTCGAAGCGCCGAAGTGATTCGGATTTCTGAAAACTGCCAAAACAAGTGAGAAGGAGGGAAAATTATGTGAATGATAACAGGAATCTTGACCAATAATCTAAGTCCTTTTGTGCAATGATATCATATCCTGCACGCGTTAAATCATGATTGCCAGCCAACCCTGAAGGATGTACTTTGTTCCCTCGCTGCTTGGCATGACTTTTTACTTACTCAAATTTCCAAAACGACACAAATCTTTTGCCCATGCACATCCCTAGTTTCTAGGTTTTCGATCTTGAATTCCATCTGTGATATCATAGCTTGTTGTGTAGTGTGTTGTTGAACTGAAATCTTTCCTCTAGGGTCTGAATCTTTCCTCATTTTAGTTAACTCTTCTTTAAAGTCGTCTGTTATTGTGTGAATTTCTTGTTTTATTTTTTCAAACTGAGTTTCAAAACAAATATTAAAATAGACTATTGAGGCATTGGATGAGGGACATTTAAATAGGATTTACTTTTCGTAACAGATATTCTATAGCAACCTTCTAAGTATTCGGAAAAATTACTTAGTACAGACCCAATACCTGAGACAATAGGTGGTCCTGGTGGGCTCTGGTCATTCTTATGGATTTTTTGGAGGAAATATATTACAGGGATTTTTGGATAAAGAACATTAGAGTAATTAAACTCTTGGTTTTTTTTTAGAATATTCATGGTTTTGCCTTTTTCCAGATATATTAAAAGTGATTTTTTTTTAATTGAGATAGTTGGGTCTAGATGTAGTTTAGCATAGACATTAGTATCATTAAGCTGTTTCAAGGGTTCTGCAGTATACATTTCTATAAGGAGAATAACCAATCCACCCCCCTTATCGGCTGGCTTGATAATGATGTCTTTATCTTTCTGCAATTGTTTAAGTGCCTCTCTTTCTTAAAGTTTAAATTGTGATGGTCACATTTATTCTTTTTGATTTTCTCTAAATCATTTGTCACCATTTTTTTCAAACACTTCAAGTGAACCTGACTTATAGCCTGCTGGATAAAATTTGGATTTTTCACTTAATTCTGTTGGTACAAAGTCAGTGTTGGGTGTATTACCATCTCTGTTAGTGTTAATTGTATCTATTGTTGGTTTTATTGTATTGTCTAAACAATTGATTGAGAAAAAACTTTTGAATGTGGTCTTTCCGACAAATTTATTTACATCCAAGAAGGCTTAAAATAGTTTGAATTAGTGGGTTGGTGTGAATTTCAGACCCTTACTTAGCACAGATAGTTGGGTAGCCGCTAAGACTTTTTGTGAAAGGTTGAATATTCCATATTCACGTTCAGTATGTTTATTTATTGTCTCTCTGCCCTTTCTCTACCACAGTGAGCACTATTGTTTGTTTTTATATTTGTTCCAGTATATTTATCTGCAAGCTGAGATATTGATCTATAAAGCTATGTATCTGCCAGTGAGAATCATACCGCTGTATGCTGTTTTACTTGGAGCTGGTCTATAGCTCCATCAAATGTAAGTGCTGGTTTTCATATCTGTGTTGTGAGTCCACACCTAGCACTAAACATATTGCACTATTATCGGCCATCTCTTTTTTTTTCATATATTAGATTACAGAACCACAAAAGCATTCTCTTAATATATTGGACTGTATTATTGGCGCAACATATTTTTGCTTGTATCGTGTTTCTTGAACTGTACCTCACATTTACTAATACTTAAAGTGTGAGCAATTTGCTAAAGGTGATTTCACTATTAACTCCAGTGAAATGTCATATTGGAGATTTTTCCCATCATCGACACTTCAAAGAATTGCACTCAATTTCATATATATTTACACTGGCATATTTTAAACGTGTTTCTGATTTTTACTTAAATGTATTAATTACTTTTTATATACTGTATGTAGGAACTAATTAAATACAACAAAGTATGTAACAAATTGTAGATATTTCTACTTGTATCACTATGTTTTTTTCTAATGTTTTTATGTTACATACATGGGCTTTTCTCTTTTTTTGCCACAGTGACATATTTATATTAATTGAGAAAACAGGGGTCAGGCTGCACTCACCTGAATATGCATAAGTAGGGTGCTGCTGAAAGCCAGTTTATACAATAAAAACAGAAAATGAAGCAGACACTAGGCTGTTAGAGTAGGACATGCCAAAGATTGGGTACATTGACGTTGTGGCAGGCTTATGCAATGTATGATCATATAACGTAACTAAACCTCCATGATTTTTTGCCTGGATTAGGTGTTAGTAATAAATACTAACTAAATCTGTCAGCACTGAAGTTGCTGTTTAGGGGTTAATGGAGTACGCTGGATTTTCTCTTTTTTATATTTACATTAATTGACATTCTGAATTTTGCATCAGTTGCAGAATGATTTCTTTAATATGATAAATGAACTGTTCATCACGTATTGATGGGATTTACAACCCTTAGAAGTTACAAGGAAATATTGAAAAATAAGCGAGCCAGTAATTGAAGATTAGTGAGCAAAAAAACAAACAAAAACTCAGTAATTGCATATAATCTATTCACAGATTGATAAAGCAATTTTTAATCACAGTTTAAATGCCACCAACTAATGTTTTGTGGCTATATAATAATATATCATCTGATTGTAGATATGTATAATCAATGCATAGCATAATGCCAAGGTCATTTTATGAGCATGAAAATAATTATTCTAGGTCTATTTATTAGAGCTGCTATTAAATGATCTAATACATACCTCAAGTAGATACCTACATATCTACATGTTCAGTTTTTGAAGTTACACAGTCACACTGAAAACTATAGATTTTTAAAAATATTATTATTATTATTATTATTATTATTATTATTATTATTATTAATGGTGGGTCTATAATGTATTTTGTGGTATCTTCTCACCTCAAAAAGTTTCATTATTCCATAAATTCATGCTGTGACAGGAGTCACCATCACTAGGAATGTACGTCTGCCACTTCACGTAAGTCCACAGATGGTTCTTATGTCTAAGTCACTCTCTGCCACTTATTGGTGCAGGATGTGTATTATAGTTAGGTTCTGTGTCACATGTCTTGCGTGCTCTCCTGTCCTGCTGATGCTCTCTACCAACAAGGAGGATTTGATCTTGGAGCCTGTACAGTGCTACCTTTTGGTTGTGAAGATCTTGAAACAGTTATATGCACTACGTGAATAGCAAGGCTCTGTAATTTGCATATTTGGGAAGATTTTGCATAATGCATTTTATGGTTTAGGCAAGCAGGGAGATGGATTTCTTTATAGTCTTTGTCTTCTCCACCTCTTCACAAATACTGTATTGTGTTCCATGAGTGCCTGTATGATTCCCCACATGATTATGCTTTGTGTATGGGGTTGAATGTGTCCCCATAAGTTTAATGTAATGTGAGTGGGAGCTAGTCCTTAGTGTAAATAAGGTATTGTGAGCTAGTTCCATTGGGAACTATATGTCTTTAGAAGTTTTTGGACTTGCTTGCCTGCTGCACTAGTTCCTGGTCCTTGGGAAGGCGTTACGAAAGAGCTGAGAGGTTCAAGTACCGTGTAAAGGTAGTAGTTGGGGGCAATTGTCTAAATACTTTCATTAGTCCCTGGCCTTATCATATAGTTAGGATAGCCTTATGCCTATCCCACGCATGCTTAAACTCCCTCATTATGTTAACCTCTACCACTTCAGCTGGAAGGCTACTCCATGCATCCACTTCCCTCTCAATAAAGAAATACAATTCTCATCACAGTGTGCAACTAGGGTAGGAGGCACTATATTTATAGTCCCAGCAAAATATGACCTAAATTAATAAAGATTATGTATTTTTATAATTAGTCAACTGTGTAGAATTGGAGACTAAGTTGATATGAAATAAAATGAATTCTCAATTCTGTTATTTTCAAACGTGAATATTTTGGGTTTTTATTAATTTTAACTTTACTGTATCTCACTGCTTAGTAAACAAGCTCAAATATGGATTAATTAGCTGAAATTTTTTTTTGAGTCCCGCAGTTAGGTTCATGCATTTGTTTCTGCTCTCACAATGCCAGACTATGTGTTTTAGCTTTTAAAGGACAACACTATGTATGGTGGGAGAAAGCTGTGAATTCAGGTTTTTATGATATATTTGCTAAAGATTTGGCTCAAATGTTTTTTGTGACTTTTTCAGTAGGCAGCCATCAGACATATTCACAAAATAAATACACTTTGATTTAAGGAAAAAGTTGATATATGGTAATGTTGAAGGCTCCTGTGTGTGCAGTGCATATATAGTGTGATCTTATCATTAATGACTGTCATGGATTTGCCACTCCAAATTTATCTTGAAATAAACTTGACCAGTAAAATTTTAAATGACAGTCTGTTTCCATATAGAAATCAACATTACAAAGAAAATCTACATAAATAAATAGCCATCTCCCACTACTGTGTACAGAATTGTTCATAACATGAGCATTACGTGACGTGTTACCGTGGCAACGTATTATACTACAACAACAAAAAAAATACCAGCACCGACTGATTTCATTCAACATGATGAGCATGTGGCATTAAAATTTATACAGTACACATTCAAAGGACAAAAGCATATTGTATCGCTTATTAAAACAAGCCAGAATGGGATATGATGTGTTTGTGTGTGTAAAAAAGTGAAGCAGTAGGGGATAAAGCAAGGTTAAATATCTACTACAAATGCATTGTTTGCTAAAAAAAAAATAGAATTTTACAGCACCATTGCAAACATTGGCAAGTTCATTGAGGGTCCTTGTCTAAAGGACATAATACTCAATGAGTTTTTTCTTCTAAATCATTTTACTTACATGATCACTTACAGTTCTCATTTAGAAATCATTTTGTTTGATCCGATCTATGTCTCACAAAACCTTGTCGACTCCCACTTATAATCTTGTTGAACAAGAAATAGGTCAAAAGGATTAGATACAAACATTTGTAAGCGGACAGAAAAACAGATTGGCATGTGCAGTACAAAGCACTATTGGAAGGGAAGATATATTTGTCTTCTAAAAGCACAA
This sequence comes from Pelobates cultripes, assembly GCA_933207985.1. Lineage (NCBI taxonomy): Eukaryota > Metazoa > Chordata > Amphibia > Anura > Pelobatidae > Pelobates > Pelobates cultripes. Next base: position 90,913,716 of record OW240924.1, on the reverse strand, counting down.
TCTCAATCTTTAAAACACTTCCAAATATACTGAAATGATATTTGGCAGGAGGAAGACTAACTAACTGGAAAAAACTAAACAAAATGTCAATAAAACACAACTTTGAATAAATATGCTTAAAAAGAATGTGTATTAATTTCAAGAGTTTTTAAAATTTAGATTCTGGCTGTAAACAAAATGCACTGCTTAAAATCACCTCCCAAATTATTTTTTTAAATTGAAAATAGATTTGACGAGGGAATTGCTAGTTTTAGGTAAAATTGTTAAAAGTCCAAAATACTGATTTTAACTATTTGTACAGCTTATTTTACCTTGCATATTAAGGGTTTAGAAGAGTAATGCTTCACGGCAAAATGTGAATATTTGGTAATAAATAAACAATACACAGCCCATTAAATGTCAGAAGTCACTTTGAACATTACATTGTCTTGTCTCGTTCATTGGGGCTCTCACCAGCTGGTTTGGGGACAAGGAGAAATACAGAGAGTTCCAAATTGATACAAAAGACCATGGCAAGGGAAAAGGCCTAACAGAGAAAATTCCACACTATAACAAAGCAAATGACAAAAAAGAGGACATACACTTCATGCATTAAGCCTTTCAGCAAGCTAGTATTTAAGGTGTTTGGAGTCTTCCTTTCAGTTAGTTTACCTCAGAATATATGTGTAACATGTTTCCATTTGTTTATTCATTTCAGAAAAACATTTGCAAAATATCAAATTACCAAATTTTCTGTCAATCCATGAAACTTTAATCGGCTGCAAAGTGGTCAATGTTATTGATAATTTCGTGTTTGTGCTCATTTAACCATTGCAAAATATACCACCAGCAATTGAATGTATGATGTAACGTCCAGTATATCATAGTTATGTGGGAGATTTAAAGAATATCCCAGTGGAACAGGAACCCAAGGATAAAATAAGAAAATATATGAAATCATTGTGATCTGACGTAATTATATAACTTTCCACATAAAAAATATTCTGTTTTTTTTCAGTGCTAATTATCTCAGAAAGAAATTATTAAAATGTTTAACCCCTTAACACCGTTAGGGTGTACTATGCCGTCCCATATAAAGTGAGCCTAAAAACCGTTAGGGAGGCATAGTACGCTCTAAAGATCGCTAGCTCACTGGCCGCCATTTACTTACCTGGACCGGCGATCTGCAGTGATCCCGGTCCGGGGGGACTGCCTCATGAGCCAGGCAGTCTCCCTGCTACCTTTCCGGCCCTCCAGGGCCATGTGATTGCAACGGACTGCAGGGGGACTACCTGAGTGTTCAGGCAGTTCCCCTAGTGCCTAAAAATTTAAAAAAGTTAAACACACATTAAAAAATTACATTATGCATGTATTATATTTGTATAATATATTATAAGTTAATTAAATAATCTGATTAGCATATTATACAAACATAATTTAATTCTGTCACGTATTCATCCGCACATAAAAATGTGGTTAATGGCATTTACTGTCCTGACAAGAAAAGTTGTGCCGAGCAACATTACCGCCCTGACATGAAAAGTTGTACCGAGCAGCAATCATGCACATGGAAACCTGGTAATTACTTTTGGGGTCAAAGGCCAGTCATGGCCAATCAAATCCACAGTAGGGTTTTTGCTGAGCAGCAATCATGCACATGGAAACCTGGTAATTGCCTTTGGGGTCAAAGGCCGGTTACAGCCAATCAGACTCACAGGAGGGGTATTTAAAAAAGCATAAGAAAGGAGTCTCCTCCCAGGTCCTCTCCCCTGCTGTCCTGCAACGTGTCACTGCTTGCTTTTCTTCCATCTCTGACTGGATGTCCTCCCGCTTTCTGAAACTCAATCTCTGAAAAACTGAGCTCCTTGTCTTTCCTCCTCCTTATACTGATCCTCCTCTTTCGCTCTCCCTTCTAGTTAGTGGTATCCACATAAGTCCATCCTTGCAAGCGCGCTGTCTTGGCATAAAACTTGATTCTGGCCTCACCTTTGAGCCTCACATCCAGTATGTTGCCAAATCCTGTAGATTCCATCTTAAAACATAGCCCGCATCCGCCCTTTTATTACACAAAACGCTACCAAGGAGCTTGTCCATGCTCTAGTAATTTCCCGCATGGATTATTGTAACCCTCTCCTGATTGGTCTGACTAGAAATTTTCCTCTCTAGTCAGTCCTCTCACACCTCACCCCTCTGTCAGTCCTTACATTTGCTTCATGTATCCTATAGGAGTCAATTCAAAGTGCTAACCCATACCTATAAAGCACTGAACAATTCTAGCCCCTCATATCTCTTCACAGAGATATGCCTCTCTCGGTCTCTCCGCTTTGCCCATGATCTTCTCCTGTCTGCTGCTTGCACCCGTACGGCCAACATGCTTGCAGGACTTCTCGCAGGCGGCTCCCTTTCTATGGAATAGCCTGCCTACTGCCATCAGCCTCTCTCCTAGTTTTCCATCATTTAAGAAGTGCCTTAAAACCCATCTCTTTAGAAAAGCTTATGGCCTCCCAGAGTAACCTCTACCTCACATATCTGTCTCTTGCTCTCGCTTAAAGGGCAGCACTTTACTCTCTCCTCCAGCTCTGCTTCACTCCCACCTTATTTTATTGCTATTACCTGTCCTGATGTGTTTTATACCCCACCACCTATAGACTGTAAGCTCATTTGAGCAGGGTCCTCTTCAACCTATCATTCCTTTAAGTTTTCTTGTAATTGTCCTATTTATAGTTAAATCCCCCCTCTCATAATACTGTTAAGCGATACAGAATCTGTTGGCGCTATATAAATGGCAATAATAATAATAATAAAAAATACAATTCAAGGAACCTGCCTGACAACCCAGGCAGAAAGTCCACTGAATTTAATTTATAAGTCCTATATTTAACCCTGTAACTTTCCAAAACACCATAAAACCTGTACATGTTGGGTACTGTTGTGCTCGTGAGACTTCGCTGAACACAAATATGAGCATTTTAAAACACTAAATTTGGTAACGATGATGATAACATCAGTGAAATTGCAGTTTTTATGTGAAAAATGCAAAGCAAAATATGAAAACTGTTGAAGGGAAAAAAGCATGATTAGTGCTTGTGTTTTATTAGTGCTTGTGTTTTGCAGTTTTCTAAATTAATTTTCCTGCAAAAATTCCAAGATATATTGCTGCTAGTGATGTCCCGAACGGTTCGCCGAACAGTTCGCGAATGGTTTGCCACAAACGGTTAGCCACGGACTCATCATTGAGTAAACTTTGACCCTGTACCTCACAGTCAGCAAACACATTCCAGCCAATCAGCAGCAGACCCTCCCTCCCAGACCCTCCCACCTCCTGGACAGCATCCATTTTACCATTGTGAAGCTGCATTCTTAGTGAGCTGTCCAGGAGGTGGGAGGGTCTGGGAGGGAGGGTCTGCTGCTGATTGGCTGGAATGTGTCTGCTGACTGTGAGGTACAGGGTCAAAGTTTACTCAATGATGAGTCTGCGGCGAACATCACTAATTGCTGCAAAAAAATCCCTCTATTCCAGACAAAATACTAAACAAGGCTCCGATGCTTTTATATTTGTTCTGCAAACATTTAATCAAACCTTTTCAGAATTTGGGGATGCATTATTGGGTTATGATTTAAAAGGCTACATGCAAACATAAAATGTAATTGTTTCTCTGGGTTGATATACAGCAACATCTAAAAAAAAGATTTTACCATCTGAAATTAAACAATGGAATGCAGAGCTCAAAAATTCCACTTGCATTCTCACAGAATGTGAGTGCAAAATGAGCCCAAGTGAGAGTGAACTGAACTATAAGTATCTATAGTGAAGCCATGGGGGGAAGAAAAGGGGGGCAGCTTTAGCTATTGGCTCCTCTCTATGGCTGCTCCCATTGCTTAGTGTTAGAAAGCCTTTTTATCAGCTGGCTCTGTTGCTGTGTGGGGCTGGTATTGGAGTACACAGTGACTGTGCCTTCAAGCTAGACCCTCACAGCACTGGATAAATTAACCACAGCAACACTATACAGAGACTGTTTTTCCTCCTAAACTAAGTTAGGGATTATTTTAAGTCTCCTATTCAACAGCACTATTGAAAAAGCTGAAGTGCAGGCTGGCTAAGCAAGAAGCGCTCCTTTCTTACACTGATATAGTTCTGCGTGCTGGAGCTGCACACGGAACCCATATTCACTGTTAATAGAATGCATCCTATTCCTGAAATTCTCATTCTTTACCTATGCTTAGAAAATCTTCTGGTGTGGAAAGGCCGCAGTATGTCTCACTGAGAGACTGTGCTCATCAGGTATTTAAAATAGAGAAAGCTATTCCCGTATACGTATCAGTGGGGGCTATTATGAATGTTTGTCTTTTGTATTATGCATTTGGATTTCTTCAAGTGACTTTGTGTGTTAATATTTTTACAGACCTAAAGCGAAGTATACATATATTAAATTATCACAAGTGATAAGGGCAAATTGTCTCACACACATTTACATATATATATATATATATACAACCGCACACATACATTTACCTAATCTCTCTGTAGATCAGGATGTGAAATTTTGAGCCATGGTAAATGTATTACCAGGAATATACATCAAGAAATATCAACAAAGAAAATACATACTCTTACATATGTTTTTTTAAAAACATTTGTGTTAATAGATATTAAAGGACAACTGTCACCTCATTTTTTTAATATAATAATATTGAAAGAAAATATTTTTTTAAATCATTCTGTATAAAAAAAGAGAATAATTGGGAACCTCATTTTTTTAATATGTTATTGAAAGAAAATATTTTTTTAAATCAAACTGTATAAAAAAAAAGAGAATAACTTGCCCATACCTTAAGTATATGACAGGATCATTCAACCGTATATACATGCACCTTGGGTCAGACAGTGTTTGAAAACCGACAGTCAGTCTCTATGGTCTTCCTTATTTCTGTGCTTTGGTGTTGAAAATGAACACGTTCTGAAATTGCACTTTTTGTTTGTTTCATGAGTCGGGCACATTTTGGCTCAGAGTTCAGGAATTTAAACAATCATTCGATCCACCCAAATTCGATTGAATTGTAGTTCATAACTAGAAAGCTACAATTTCTGGGGAAATTGTGTGAAGTGTTCTTGCCTCCACCAATAGTCTCCAACTGGAGTGGGCGGAGCAACTGGGTGGAGTGGGCGGAGTAACTGTTATTATTTATTTATATAGCACATTTAATTGCAACGTTGATGCCCAAAGTGCTTCACAGTTACATTAAAACATACATTTATAAAAAAAACATTATCAGGTGTACAAAAGGCCCTGTCTATGACATCACTTGCTGCTGCAGCCTTGCCAGGTCAGAGTATTTTGGCGGTTGCCATCTTCAAACGGTTGTATTTTAAAAACTATAAATCGTACAGCGAAGAGCTTTATATTGTGAGAATCACAAGACCCAGACCTACATTTCGATGCATAGTATTTCTTTGAAGTATTAAAAATGAAGGCACAGTCGCAGTTTAGAAATTGCACTTCAAGTTTGAGCTGACTATAGTGGAGTTTCAATAAATGTCAATGGATGGCATGAGTTGCAAACAAATGGTCATATTGTGAAAACTATCAGGACTATGGCTTAGCCGTGGACATTTTTAGTGGCAGCAGGGATAGCTGAACGTTTTGATATAAGATTTGTGTAGGTGGGCCTGAAAATAAGGGAGTGGTGGCAGTTTAGAAATCATGTCCCGATTTTTCAGCTTTTGCCAGCTCCCACTCTAGTTTTGAACATTTTGCCATTCATTCCTGTGGGACCAATTTTGCCAAAAGAATGACAATATTCCGTGAACCATTCAGCGAAATGTTCCACAAAGTAATAGCAATCCAATCGGAAACAATCCGCACGTTTTGGTATATTACTGTTTATATAGTGTAAAAACTGTGGGAGGAGTTAGGGTGGTAAATTTGGCTATAATAAGAATAATAATATATATGTGAGATAACATTAAGTGGTCTTGCTATGCAAGAACACTTAATAAAAAATAAAAAAAACTCAAGTCTAATAGCAACTTCAAATTACCAAAACATTTTCAACCATGTCACTGGCTTTTATGGCCTTCCATTAGTAACATTCACTACAAATTATAGAGATAACTGCCCATGTTTACTCAAATATAATGCCCCCCCTTAATTTTTGAAACTTGGAAGCTGAAAAAATATTTTTGCTGGCGAATGTAATGCGCATTTATACAAGACGATACTACTATACAACATTGTGCTACAATGAAAATGTTTATTGCCATATATCATAGTAACATTGATGGTATTTCAATTTGAGTGTTACATATAGGAGAGGCACTAAGACTAGTGGTGTTGTGGAGAGAGGCACTGAGGCTAGTGGTGTTGTGGAGAGAGGCACTGAGGCTAGTGGTGTTGTGGAGAGAGGCACTGAGGCTAGTGGTGTTGTGGAGAGAGGCACTGAGGCTAGTGGTGTTGTGGAGAGAGGCACTGAGGCTAGTGGTGTTGTGGAGAGAGGCACTGAGACTAGTGGTGTTGTGGAGACCGGCTTGGAGACTATGGTGAGGCCTAATAGAAAGCAGTTGTTGTTGGGTGATTCCATTATAAGAGGTGTGGAGATGGACAATGGTGGTCTTGTGAGGTGTCTTCCCGGAGCTACTGCTCACAGAGACAGGAGACGTATCTGTAATATTGTTAAGCAAGCAAAGCAGGAAGGGGAATTGGATGTACTTGTCCATCTAGGGACAAATGACTTGGCTTGCAATGAGGTTTCAGAGGTTAAGGAAGTTTTTAGTGTTTTGCCAATGATATACGGCAGGTTGCTTCCACACTGTCATTCTCTGAAGTTCTGCCTGTGCATAACACTCAGAACGACAGGCGGATGCGTATTAGGGACTTTAATTTGTGGCTTGGTGAATGGTGTCGGGAGCAAGGATTTGGCTTTATTTCTCATGGTAGCTCTGTTTGGAATGGAGATAAGCTGTACAAAAAAGATGGTTTGCATCTTTCTCAAAAGGGAACAAATGTTCTCAGTGAGCAGTTCAGAGGTTTTGCTAGGATGTATTTAAACTAGGAGGGGGGGGCAAAAGGGTGATAAAACATCAATCCAATTGTCCCCAAAACAAGGACAGAAGGTGCCTGTAGCAAGTGTGTTAAAAAATGATAAGCTAAGAGTCATGTCTACAAATGCTCGCAGTTTAGGGAATAAGATCCATGAACTTGTGGCAATAATGGCAACTGATAGTGTAGATTTAGTCGCTGTTACTGAGACATGGTACAATGAGAAAAATGACTGGGACATAGCAATACCAGGGTACTCTTTATATAGGAAAGATAGGGAAGGCAAGAAAGGGGGAGGGGTGGCCTTGTATGTGAAGGATAGCATAAAATCTAGCCTAATAAAAGTTAGTGAGGCAAACATAGAGTCCGTTTGGGTTACGTTAGAATTTGGTAATCACACAGTAACTCGTGTAGGTGTGATTTATAGGCCCCCAGGACAAATTGAAGAGTTAGATAATCTACTAGTTGAGGAAATAGCTAAAATGACAATGAAGGGGGAAGTTATCATCATGGGTGACTTTAATCTTCCTGATGTAAATTGGAAAACAAAATTAGCTACTTGTGCCAGGAGCACACATATTCTAAACTCCCTACTGGGATTGTCTCTAAAACAAGTTGTTGAGGAGCCAACTCGTAAAGAGGCCATACTAGATTTAGTGTTAACAAATGGAGATTTGGTATCAGATGTTACTGTAGGTGAAAGTTTAGGATCCAGTGATCATCAGTCAGTGTGGTTTAATATAAGAACAGTGACTGAGTCACACCACACAAAAACAAAAGTTTTAGACTTTAGAAAAACAGACTTTTCTAAAATTAGAATATGGGTAGAGGAGTCATTATCAGACTGGAGCAATTTAAATGGAGTCCAAGAAAAATGGGATTATTTAAAAGTTGCACTATTGAAGGCAACAGAAAATTGCATTAGGCTTGTCAGTAAAAGCAAAAATTCAAGAAACCACTGTGGTACTCCGCAGATGTGGCCAAAATAGTTAAAAACAAAAAGTTAGCATTTAGGAATTATAAAAAAACCCAGAGTGAGGGAGACAAAATGATCTATAAGATTAGGCAGAAAGAGGCTAAGCAAGTTATAAGAGCTTCCAAATCACACACAGAAGAGAAAATAGCACAGTCAGTAAAAAAAAGGGGATAAAACATTTTTTAGATACATAAATGAGAAAAGAAAAGTAAAACAAGGATTAGTTAGATTAAAAACAAAAGAAGGAAGGTATGTAGAAGAGGATAAAGGTCAGGCTGACTGCCTCAATGAATATTTTGTTCTGTATTTACAGAAGAAAATGAAGGAAAGGGACCTCAGTTGAGAAAAAGGATAAATGAGTCATTTATTACACGTGAGTTTACAGAGGAAGAGGTTCTATTTCAACTGTCAAAAGTAAAGACAAATAAGTCAATGGGACCTGATGGAATACACCCAAAGCTATTAAAAGAGCTTAGTGGTGTACTAGCAAAACCATTAACAGATTTATTTAACCAATCATTGTTAACAGGAGTAGTCCCAGAAGATTGGAAGTTAGCGAATGTTGTGCCCATTTACAAGAAAGGTAATAGGGAGGAGTCGGGCAACTATAGGCCAGTAAGCCTTACTTCAGTAGTGGGGAAAGTGATGGAAACCATGTTAAAGGATAGGATTGATGAACATCTAAAAACACATGGATTTCAAGATCAGAGACAACATGGGTTTACTTCAGGGAGATCATGCCAAACTAATCTTATTGATTTTTTTGATTGGGTAACTAAAATTATAGATCAGGGTGGTGCAGTAGACATTGCTTACCTAGATTTCAGTAAGGCTTTTGACACTGTTGCACATAGAAGGCTTATCAATAAACTGCAATCTTTAAGTTTGGATTCCAATATTGTTGAATGGGTAAGGCAGTGGCTGAGTGACAGGCAACAGAGGGTTGTAGTTAATGGAATATATTCAAAGCTTGGACTTGTCACCAGTGGGGTACCTCAGGGATCTGTACTTGGACCCATTCTCTTTAATATTTTTATTAGTGATATTGCAGAAGGTCTTGATGGTAAGGTATGTCTTTTTGCTGATGATACTAAGATATGTAACAGGGTTGATGTTCCAGGAGGGATAAGCCAAATGACAAATGATTTAGGTAAACTAGAAAAATGGTCAGAATTGTGGCAGCTGACATTTAATGTGGATAAGTGCAAGATAATGCATCTTGGACGTAAAAACCCAAGGGCAGAGTACAGAATATTTGATAGTGTCCTAACCTCAACATCCGAGGAAAGGGATTTAGGGGTGATTATTTCTGATGACTTAAAGGTAGGCAGACAATGTAATAGAGCAGCAGGAAATGCTAGCAGAATGCTTGGTTGTATAGGGAGAGGTATTAGCAGTAGAAAGAGGGAAGTACTCATGCCATTGTACAGAACACTGGTGAGACCTCACTTGGAGTATTGTACACAGTACTGGAGACCGTATCTTCAGAAGGATATTGATACCTTAGAGAGGGTTCAGAGAAGGGCTACTAAACTGGTTCATGGATTGCGGGATAAAACTTACCAGGAAAGGTTAAAGGATCTTAACATGTATAGCTTGGAGGAAAGACGAGACAGGGGGGATATGATAGAAACATTTAAATATATAAAGGGAATCAACACAGTAAAGGAGGAGACTATATTTAAAAGAAGAGTAACTACCACAACAAGAGGACATAGTCTTAAATTAGAGGGACAAAGGTTTAAAAATAATATCAGGAAGTATTACTTTACTGAGAGGGTAGTGGATGCATGGAATAGCCTTCCAACTGAAGTGGTAGAGGTTAACACAGTAAAGGAGTTTAAGCATGTGTGGGATAGGCATAAGGCTATCCTAACTATAAGATAAGGCTAGGGACTAATGAAAGTATTTAGAAAATTGGGCAGACTAGAAGGGCCGAATGGTTCTTATCTGCCGTCACATTCTATGTTTCTATGTTTCTATGTTTCTATATTAAGTCTATTCTTTCTTAAGCCTTTTTTCAGGAATGAAATTTGCCTTTGAATATGGTGCGCCATTGAATCTAATGCCCATTCAAATTTTAGAATACTTATTTTCCAAAAAAGATATGCATTAGATTCAAATAAATACGGTTTATAGTAATTCCCTGTTGCTATTGGGGAAATGTTGTAGTTTGTAGTTGGTAAACAGTCGCTACTCCGTAAGGGCAGCAATAGCTATTTTATTGAATAATCACTGGCTGGTAAAACTTACTGACAACTTAGATTTAGAGTGGAATATTTTAAGATCACTTTTGCTAATTATCCCTAAATGTCTTTTAAAGCTGCAAATTTGTATTACTAACATAATGTGATAGTTTTCTAGGATAATGTGTTATATTAATATTTTTTTCTTTCAAAATGTTTTCTTTGATTTATCCTGTTTTGTGTCACTATATCTTTACAAAAAAAAAGTTAAAAAGAAACAAAATGTGTACCTATATGGTCATGTGAGACAGCAAGACAGACATAAATTAATATTGTGCTATTACCAGGCATTTGCAATAATACCCATAGAATATTGTTGGGTTTAAAAGTGCTTAAACTTGGGTGTAATAGACTAATCAATCATGTGCTAATGATCTTTTCTCCCTGTGCTTGATGGCTTGTACAAGAAAACTGCAGGCAAAGCACTTTAGCTTTGCAACGCTGGTGACATTAGGGCGCTTAGCATCCATCATATTGCCTATGCCACAGCAAACATCCTTACGCAGTTTGGCCATTTCTTCATAAACCAATGTCTGGGCACTTTGCATTTACAATTCATTACTTGGAAAACAGCCTAAAAGCTTTGGTCCAGGCCCAGACAATTATTTGCTGTTTTATTTTGGCTTACGGTCTAACCACACTCATTACATGCATTTAAATTCATTCTGTAAAAATATTCACATCCTGAATATAGTGCCCTATGCTCTTACTGCTATAATCCTGCAAAAGTAAATCATTCAATGACTAATCTGACCAGTATGACTGATTAATAGTTATCAGTTGTTACTTTATTAACAAATTGCATGGTCAAAGTATTCAACTTCTGAGGTCTGGGTGGAGAAGGGGTGCAGTGCATTATGTAGTTATGAAAAATGTCCTATAGTTCCCAGAACAACTACAGCTTAATTTAGTTGTTCTGGTGAGTATAGTCAATCCCTGCAGGCTGTTCGCTGTATGCCCTGTCTTTACAGCCTAGGGACACCTCTAGTGGCCAATCCTCAGATGGCTACTAGGGGTGCATCTTGGGGCAGTGCTGCACAGTGTGACTGACATTCAGTGTCTCCAACCTCTGCATGCAGACACTGAACTTTTCTTGTAGAGATGCATTGATTAATTTCATGTCTATGAGGAGATTCTGATTGGCCAGGGTGGCATTTGGTGAGATCATCAGAATTAATATAATCTCAGCCAATCCAAAGCTTTCCTGTTGGAAAGCATTGTGAATGGCTGAGATAATCACTTTTGATGATGTCAGCCAAGGAGGTAGATCAGGTGCAGAGCCAGCACCAGCAGACTGAAATAATGTTAAGATTTTACTATATTTAAGTGGGCTAGATTGTGTTTTTAACACTATTGGATCAGGAATACATGTTTGTGTTCCTGACCCTATAGTGTACTTTTGATAAAATTGGATGTTAGAACTGTTTAGTGATATCCATTTAATTTGGAAAGTTTTTTGGACCTAACTTTGTCTCCTATTATGTCTTTATATTCTCTAATACTTCTTCAACACCATTATTTTTCTACTCATGTTACTCTACATTTTCAAGATGTCTCTACAAGATTAATGTACAAACTCTGAATAATTACAAAGTATTGCCCTTTCCACAATCTAACCTACACTCATTGCTAGCAGCCTATCATTTCCGTCCAAGGTAGAAAAGGCTAATGCATAAATTAACCTTTGCTTTAGCTAAGCCCCAGCAGAAGGAATGGGCTTTGGATGCTGAGAGAGCCTGTATTTTTGTCAAACCTTTTAAAGTGGTCTCATACTGGCTGTAAAAATGGCTCCTAAATTCTTTCAACCAAAGTCATTACTATGAATGGTAGTCTTCATAGTGCTCAGAGCTTCATTTTCTTACCAACTACGATTGTTCAATTTCCCAAACTCACTATCAGATCACGTTCCTAAAGACTTGTGTCAAACATGTAAATTTAAATTTTTAATTTGGATTTCTGGCTGTGTCACCAAAAACCAGAGATGATTGATGGGAAAAAAGATTGATGACTAGGGCACAGTCCCTAAATGTTGATTTTATTCACAGTTCAGGTGAACAGTAAAGGGAAAAAATGAGAAGCAGTAAACAATTCTATATTTATTCAAATCTTTATTTTACTGCTGCCCCCCTTTTCATCTATTGGCTACTTTTTCTCACTTGATCTGTAAACCAAATGGCTAGAAAATGCTGAATGTTATATACGTATATATTTTGCAATACATTGATTGGCTCCTTTTCATGCCCTTTTGGTTTGCCAATTTCATTTTTTCATTACCGAAATTCTGTCCAATCAAACCACCATTAGCACAAATTTTGGCTGTCCTGAAACTTTTTTTTCATTTTTGGAAGAAATAGTTCAGCAGAAACCACTTTTCTCACTGCTCACACGTCTGACACATCTAATAGCATTTGTGTGTGGTCTTCAGAACATGCTTGGAATTCCAATGCATTCTTCTTGATAAAAAAATAAAAATTCATAAATAAAAAGAAAAACCTTGTGTTTTTATGTTCATCTTGACGACTTAGTAATGGTAACACTTTTATAATAAATCACAATTGTAATTTATTATACTTTGCAATTAAATATAAACCTGTAAGTTAAAACTTTATTTCTTGATATTTTCTATTTTCAGCATTTAAGATAAATATATATATATATATATATATCTCTAATGGTTAATTGCTGGGACACACAACATGAAGATCTGAAATATTCTCAAAGCTAATGTAGCACAAATATCTTAGTAAAGCAAACAACATAAAAATAGTGAATAATTTAAATAAAACAGGAAAAATATGCAAAACTTCTTCAAGAAAAGTTTTAATAAGACAGACATTTATAAGTGTGCTTAATTTAAATATACTTAGATCACATCAGTTGGAGACACTTCATAAAGAAATGCAAATTACTTTGGATTCTGTACGCTACATATCTCTATCAACAGTCTCTGATTTGCAATATGCTACTCGATTCTTTGGAACTTTTAGAGAGAAATGGCATAAATAGAAAAGATGTTATCGTACCAGGTTGTGTTTAGAAGAAGTAATATCTACTGCACTGTTACAGCATCCAATTCAGAAAGTTAAAGATATTTTAAGAAAACTCATAAATGGTATTTTGTTAAGATTTGACTTTTATTTAGTGTATTGTGCAAAATATATTACTATAATATGGTCTTTTACTTTTACTTGCCTGTTTTATAATAGTCAGTCAAATTCTGTAAACGCTTTGGACGATGTAACACGTGTGGGGTACGGGAGAAAGCATTCAGTTTGGCAGTGTGGGACCAGGGAAGAAGATATGGAGGATACTATCCAGTTTAACCCCTTAAGGACCAAACTTCTGAAATAAAAGGGAATCATGACATGTCACACATGTCATGTGTCCTTAAGGGGTTAAATCGTTTACCATACTATATTGGCTTTACTACATTCAGAGTGTGTATTAATTATCCATTAATAATACTGAAATGGATTTGTATCAAAGAGTAGTTTGTACATTCCCAAAAATAAATGAATGGTTCTCGTATCTGTTGCTAAATTCCTTTTTATGATTTGCAGGATTTCTTTTAGGATTACATTTGTATTATACATTTTCAATGTGAAGTCTAAATAAGAGCCACTTCTCAAAATACATTTTTACAACCTAACTGGGGACAAATTATAATTTGACATTATTTTGGTGCTAAAAATGGATTGATTTAATTAACACCAACTTTGCTTTCTTCCAAACACAGGATCTTTTTCTTATTCTTCAAGTCGTTTGCTTTTGGAAATCCTGTTTTGAATCTCTAAGAATTTGTGATATAATTCAAACACCACTTGTTTTGATGAATAAACAAATAGTTCAATCATTTACATAGATGACTTCACTTGTTTTAATGCATTGTACGTAAGACTTGATAATTTCAGTATGCTATTTATTATGTAATGATACAAGAAAGTGTTGCATTACTCAAAATGAGTATCCGTAAACTATTCTTTTCTCATTGACATGCTTTACTACATTCAAAGCCGAGAGTTGTTTAGTGTACTCTTTTTTATAAGCTATCTATAGTTTATTTGCATAATAATGCAATTTAGTTTACTTTATTCAAAAATTTTCAATCTATTTTGCAATTTCTTTGTTCATTCTAATATCCTCTACAGGGAAATGAATATGTAAAAACTCTAAAACATTCAGCATGCGCTCTAAATGCTATTGACCTAAAAACAGGTTTGCAGTTAATTTGGAAATTTTCTAATTATGGCACAAATAAACAGTTAAATAGTTACACAGTAGTCTAGGTTGAAAAAAGGCTGAAGTCCATCAAATTCAACCTTGAAACCAAATTCTTAATTTAAGGTTACAGAGTTCTACAAAACATTTTTTGCTCAATCTATGAATTTAGGAAATAAGCTAAGACTTGTGGTGATATAACAACCAGTTTTTGAAATGTGAAAAAAAACAGACTTTGTGTTTGTGTCCTTGCCTAACTCAATAATTTACCAATAAGTCGGCAATCACTTAACTAGCTATTGTTGTCCAGCTGTTACAAAGATACAAAACTTGAACTTGGTGTAAGAAAACCAACAGTTGCAAGTTGCAAGTTTTAATATCTCACACAGATTTTATTAGGAGATGCCGTACACTAAGTAACACTTAAATTTTATGTTGGATGGATTTACCATCGGAATAAAAATGAACCCTTACCTAGTTGTAAAGACACAATGATTTTTGAAAGTCAGGTGGATGAAACCTATTGGTATTTCTGGGTTGCAATTGCCTACCTAGTGGTCATTTTACTACTTAGTAGCTGCACTATATCAATAACCATTGAAATTATCCATTTGCTGGATTGAAAGATCACTGCGGTCCCTGTTTTATTTTACATGTTCTAGCAATCCTTGCACATTCAATTATAAGACTGACCTCTGTGTGTCTTAAATGAATGAAGTGGGGGAAGAAAGCAAAATGCCTGTGGTTATACAGGTCTTAAAGTAACTCACATTTTGCATCCAATTGGTTTCTGTAAAGAGAATAGTTGCAGTACCTAAGCTACTCATCAGAGGTTAGAACAGATGCCATTTATTTTATTATTAATTATTATTTTTTTTGCATTTGTGGTCATAGCTCATGTTTTGCATTGAGTAAAGATAAGGAGATTGATATACCCAGCTAACCTTGGTTTATTGTTCAAGCCTGAACAGAATGATCAGATTGCAGTATACCCCGAATATGAACTATTTAGTATGCCCCGATTACCAAGCTTGATGTCTTTCTGTCACATATATAACCCTAACCATTACCTTTTTAAATAACATACCAGAAAGTATTTTTAAAAAATGTTATATAAAGACTTCAATACTAATATATCTCTGGTTTTCTTTAGAACTACACTTGTGAAATGTAATTTTATTGTCCAATTTTATGCTACCATTTGTTTTGGTTTTTTTGTCTTTTTCATTTTTTTACTGTAAAATATTGCATTCCTTAATAAAAGATTTATAAAAGAATTGATCACAAAATATCAATCTTTGTTATAGTGAACGACAGGCTTTTATGAAGATATGGTAAATATTCTTACTATTAACTGGTAGGGACCTAACTGGGGATAGGAGAGATAATTAATTATCCAAGTATTAACAGATAGATTTGGGACTCCCCTTGCTGACCCCACCTAACCCTACCTTTGGAATATAGTATAATAGGTGATTTTCAGCACTTATCTATCAACATGGACAGGAATGAATGTTGCTTTCAGGTTGTGTTCTATTTATCAAAGTTAACAAAACATAAGAAAATATTTCCCCAAAAAAATGCAGACATGCAAGAAATCATACACAAATTGACATTTCACAAATTACCATAAGCTAAAAATGTCTTGGTAAGAAATAAGCAAAATGTTAACAGAGCTGTAATGGTGGAGAGCTACATGGGAAATGTAGTTATCCTATATACTCGAGTATAAGTTGAGTTTTTCAGCACATTTTTTGTGCTGAAAAACCCCCACTCGACTTATACTCAAGTCAATGTCTGTATTATGGCAACTTACATTGCCATAATACAGACCAGGACCGCCGGGCTCATTACAAGCCCGGCGGTCCTGTTGGGGGCTGGCAGAGAGCTGTAACTTACCTTTCCTGCAGCTCCTGTCAGCTCCCTTCTCTCTCCTCCGGTCCAGTCAGCTCCCCTGTCAGCTCCACTGTAAATCTCGCGAGAGCCGCGGGGAAAACTCCGCGCGGCTGCAAGACTTACAGTGGAGGAGAAGGGAGCTGACCGGACCGGAGGAGAGAGAAGGGAGCTGACAGGAGCTGCCGGAAAGGTAAGTTACAGCTCACTGCCAGCTCCCCTCCTACACAGTGCACCACTGAACCACCACGGAATGAGAGCCCCCCTCCCTAGCCAGCTAACAAGCAGGGAGGGGAGACGAAAAAAAATATAAATAAAACAATTTAATAATATTAAAATAAAAAAATATTAATAATAACTAAAAAAAATAATAAAAATGCCCACCAAGGCTCTGCCTCACACACACTGCACACACTGCACTCATACACACACACACACTGCACTCATAAACACACACACATACTGCACTCATACACACACACACATTGCATTCATACACACACTGCACTCATACACACACACACACGCACACACACTGAACTCATACACACACACACACTGCACTCATACACACACTGCACTCATACACACACACACACACACACACAGCACTCATACACACACACTGCATTCATACAAACACACTGCATTATATACACACACACTGCATTCATTATATACACACACTGTAAATAAATATTCAATTAATAGAATTTTTGGGGAATCTAATTTTATTTAGAAATTTACCAGTAGCTTCTGCATTTCCCACCCTAGTCTTATACTCAAGTCAATACATTTTCCCAGTTTTTTGGGGTAAAATTAGGGGTCTCGACTTATATTTAGGTCGACTTATACTCGAGAATATACAGTATGTATAGAACTCTCAACACAATTTGAAAAATTACATCCTGTGACATCTGATGTGATTTGAAATACTGCAATGCAAATTGTCTAATGGGAAAAGAGTTTCATACCATCTCAGCTTGTATAGAAAAAAAATAATCAAATTCTACAAGTGTTTCAATGGAATGTTATATAATGTTATATAATTACTCTGTAAAAAACAGATAAAATTCATATCTTGTAATACCTTTTTTATTGGACTAACAGAATTTTTTTAATGACGAGCTTTCGGAAGAATCTCTCTTTCTCTTTCTCAAGCCTAAAGCATTTCTGAGCAAGACGACAACATAGAATTCAAAGTTGAGTTGTGATACAGGGGTTAAAGCGACATGTGCAGATAAAACACAGGTTTCATAGAAAATAGACGTAAATATCTTGTGTGAAGATTGTGAAGATCACAGAGTGACGGGGAAGAGAAAGAGAAAAAAAACAAGGAAACAGTGCAGAAGATGGTGCTAGAAGGGGAGAATAAAAACAAAATCATTACTTATATTAAGAATGCATAAATTCCCATCCAAGAGTTACAGGATATGCATGAAGGTCTATATCCAGCATACACAGACACTCACACACATGTACATATACACATACACAAGTGCCTACACATACATAGACCCATAAATATGTATATGTACACATACACCTATTTACATATATGCATATATGTACACACTTTATACATACACACAAATATACATATATGTATACGCATACACATACATACATACATACATACATGAACACATATACATAAACATACATATACATACACACAAACACATATACATACATGAACTAATATACACAAATATAAATGCACAGTCACATATATAAGCACACATGCATAAGAGTATGGAAAAGCATAAGTCTTTACATAGTACTATGTATATTGATAGAATAAACATATCATTGGAATGCATTTTACAATGTTAATACATATAACAGAACAGTAAGATAACGCTGGGGGAGTGTTCATGTAAAGTGTTGGTAGTGGGACAGGAAACCCAAATCAATATTTAGTCCTCTATTCATGCTGTTAAACAATTTGATCATTCTGGCTTCAAAAGGTTTTCTTTCTTGGGTATTTTTAAAATCCCCTTTCGGTACTTTGATTTTTAGGTCCTTGATTGAGTGGCCAGGCTGGGTAAAGTGGTGTTTCACCGGAGTGCTGTAGGATTCTTCTTTGTGGTGTTTAATGGAGTGTCTGATCATATTCATTCTGCTATTTAATTGCTGGGTGATTTCCCCGATGTACCATCTTTATTTGTGTGTGTGTGTCTGTGTATGCTGGATATAGGCCTTCATGCATATCCTGTAACTCTTGGATAGGAATTCAGGCATTCTTAATATAAGTAATATTTTGTTTTTAGCACCATTTTCTGCACTGTTTGCTTGTTTTGTTTCTCTCTCTCTCCCCCCTCACTCTGTGATCTTCACACGAGAGATTTACGACCCTCTGCAAGAATGGTATCTATTTTCTATCAAACCTGTGTTTTATCTGGACTCATGTCACTTTAACCCCTGTATCACAACTCAACTTTGAATTCTATATGTTGTCTTTCTCAGAAATGCCTTAGACTTGAGAAAGGGAGGTTCTCCCGAAAACTTGTCATTAAAAAATTGTTAGCTCAATAAAAAAGGTTTAACAAGATACAAATTTTATCTGTTTTTTTGCATCTATATCACTGGACTAATACGGCTACAATCTCTACTTGAACAATAATTATTCTGACTACCGGATATACTCGAGTATAAGCCAAGTTTTTCAGCACATTACAGCCTATACTCGAGTCACTGTTTGTATTATGGCAACTTACATTGCCATAATACAGACCAGGACTGCCGGGCTCATTACAAGCCCAGCGGTCCTGTTGAGGGCCGGCAGCAAGCGTTTACTTACCTTTGCAGCAGCTCCATTCACCTCCGTTCTGTTCAGCTCCCAGTGTAAATCTCACGAGACCCGCGTCCGTCAGAGCGTTGCCACGGGTGACCACGAGATTTACACTGGGAGCTGAACGGAACGGAGATGAACGGAGCTGCTGCAAAGGTAAGTAAACACTTGCTGCCAGCTCCCCCACTGCACAGCCCATGCCACTGGACCACCAGGGAATCATATAGCCCCCTCCCTGGCCAGATAACAAGCAGGGAGGGGGGACAAAAAAAAGTTACAAAATTAAATATTAAAATAATCAAAATAATAATATTTAAAAATATATTAAAATAATCAAAATAATAATATTAAAAAATAAAAAAATTAAAATAATAAAAATGTCCTCCTCCCACCCAGTTTACACACAGTACACAAACACACACACACTCTGCATCATATACACACACACTGCATTCACACAAACACACACCATGTAAACATTCACAGTGCAGGTGGAAAAAGTATGTGAACCCTTGGATTTAATAACTGGTTCAACCTCCTTTGGCAGCAATAACTTCAACCAAACATTTCCTGTAGTTGCAGATCAGACGTGCACAACGGTCAGAAGTAATTCTTGACCATTCCTCTTTACAGAACTGTTTCAGTTCAGCAATATTCTTGGGATGTCTGGTGTAAATCTCTTTCTTGAGGTCATGCTACAGCATCTTAATTGGGTTGAGGTCATGCCTCTGACTGGGCCACTTCAGAAGGCGTATTTTCTTCTGTTTAAGCCATTCTGTTGTTGATTTACTTCTATGCTTTGGGTCATTGTCCTGTTGCAACACCCATCTTCTGTTGAGCTTCAGCTGGTAGACAGATGGCCTTAAGTTCTCCTGCAAAATGTCTTGATAAACTTGGGAATTCATTTTTCCTTCGATGATAGCAATCCGTCCAGGCCCTGACACAGCAAAGCAGCCCCAAACCATGATGCCCCCACCACCATACTTCACAGTTGGGATGAGGTTTTGATGTTGGTGTGTTGTGCCTTTTTTTCGCCACACAAAGTGTTGTGTTTCTTCCAAACAACTCAACTTTGGTTTCATCTGTCCACAGAATATTTTGCCAGTACTGCTGTGGAACATCCAGGTGCTCTTGTGCAAACTGTAAATGTGCAGCAATGTTTTGTTTGGACAGCAGTGGCTTCCTCTGTGGTATCCTCCCATGAAATCCATTCTTGTTTAGTGTTTTACATATTGTAGATTCGCTAACAGGGATGTTAGCATTTGCCAGTGACTTTTGTAAGTCTTTAGCTGACACTCTAGGATTCTTCTTCACCTCATTGAGCAGTCTGCGCTGTGCTCTTGCAGTTATCTTTACAGGATGGCCACTCCTAGGGAGAGTAGCAGCAGTGCTGAACTTTCTCCATTTATAGACAATTTGTCTTACCGTGGACTGATGAACAGCAAGGCTTTTGGAGATACTTTTATAACCCTTTCCAGTTTTATGCAAGTCAACAATTCTTAATCGTAGGTCTTCTGAGAGCTCTTTTGTGCGAGGCATCATTCACATCAGGCAATGCTTCTTGTGAAAAGAAAACCCAGAACTGGTGTGTGTTTTTTATAGGGCAGGGCAGCTGTAACCAACACCTCCAATCTCATCTCATTGATTGGACTCCAGTTGGCTGACATCTCACTCCAATTAGCTCTTGGAGATGTCATTAGTCTAGGGGTTCACATACTTTTTCCACCTGCACTGTGAATGTTTACATGGTGTGTTCAATAAAACATGGCAACATTTCATTCTTTGTGTGTTATTAGTTTAAGCAGACTGTGATTGTCTATTGTTGTGACTTAGATGATGATCAGATCACATTTTATGACCAATTTGTGCAGAAATCCATATCATTCCAAAGGGTTCACATACTTTTTCTTGCAACTGTATATAATATTGTTATTTTTAATAGCAATATTCAACCATTTAATCTGTAAGGTTAGTTTAACGTTAGTTGGTTTTAAAGTATTTTCTAGAGACTTACCATCACCATTACCTAATATAATGATTGTCATTTTATGGACAGTGGAAGAGTAAAGGCTGAATTTAGTTTGTCTGGAAACAAAACTTACATAGGAGGTGTTACACCTGAAGCTTAAACCACTGAGCTATCACACTGAGGTTAAAGGAAATAACAATATACCCTTTGTTAATAAGTGGCCTGCAACCTTAATATCACTGTGTCCTCTATATTAAAATGATTGGTTAATTATAATTTTATATGGCAGTAGTTGTCTGTTTGCGTTCTGGTTTAAGATACTGATCTTGGTTTTATTTTTCATGTTTTAATGATTTCTGGGTCAGCCAAAGTTCACATTTCCTATTCAAAAAAAAATCCAGTCATTGTTTGTTGCTCTGCATAGCTCTGTGATGGCTTCATTTACAAGTGAAAAAAACAACGTCGCCTTGATGAAGCTATTATTCTGAAGGCGACCTCTCTTTTGAGCATGGTGCCATGGGACATGTAATGTTTGTTTTGTTTACTGCGTTGTAATAAAGTCATAAAATTCTGTTTTATATGCAGGATGAATTTTTGTTTTCACAAATTAATTTTGATCTAAAGCCTGGAAGTGATTAATGGAAAATAATCATCAAGACAGATCTGTGTCATAAAACCGCATCAATTTATTACCCAGATCTCAAGGACTGACTACCTGTAACACATAGCGCTCGCTATAAAAAATTCTCTACAAGTCATATTTTATTTACTATTTTTTGTAACCTTGCTATTAAGTCCTGCTCTCCTGACCTTTGCATGTGAAATATTTTATATTATCTATTAACAGCTGACAACTGCCTTGACCTCAAACATTAAATAATTTAAGACTCTTTATGCTGCAATATTAATAACGTCAAAGTGTTTACAATGACAATCCAAGCACCATGGTAACTGATACGCTTGTATAAGTTATGCTGGAATGAAGTCCCATGTCTACCTGTGGAGATGAATATTCTTGAATAGAGCGTCAGTACGCTTTTACTAGGTTTCCAAGTAACTTGTTATTGTTAACTTACTTACTTGTACACATTTTATAAATTTTAGATTGATAAAGACCTGAGTTGATTGCAAGTTATCAAACTTATCTCACTGGTAGGATAGTTTTAGAGCACCAATCATATTATCTTCCTCAAAGTATATTCATGGACCTCAAGAGCATATGCTGCTTCTCAAACTCTCACCTGCTACAGTTCATATGAAGTTTTAGTCTTTTCTAATAACAGATAAACTTCCAGCAAACACTCCCAGTTACAAACCTCACTTACCCCACCCGTCAACAGGTCACACACCCGCCTCTCTATAGAAGGGTCTAATGTAAGCACATTCACAAGGGTATCAAGATCTGAACCCAAGTGCCACTGAGCCTTAGCTCACACCTATAGGAAGAGCTTATATTATTAATCAACATTCTGTATATTCTGTATATTTCATAAAATAATCTCACTGTTTAAAGAGCAAGGGTGTGATAATTAGTATCTGTATATTAAACATGCAATGAAAGTATACATTAAAAATTGTATGTTTCTATGGGAAGGTTTTTAAAACCTACAAAAGCACATTTAACTAACATAAATGTTATATAGCTACGGTGAAATTTAGATTTAAATATTATTTTTATATATTTTTATATATGAGTGATTTATTTTATCAGGACATTTAAACACATCTCTTCATGAATGTCTTAGATTTAAATAAGTTGGAGGCAAATACAAACAATTGTCTTGAAATCTATTTATAAACAGGACTATGCATACAGTGATGGAAAAAAAGTATTTGATTCCCTGCTGATTTTGAACATTTGCCCACTGACAAAGAAATGATCAGTCTATAATTTTAACCCCTTAAGGACACATGACATGTGTGACATGTCATGATTCCCTTTTATTCCAGAAGTTTGGTCCTTAAGGGGTTAATGGTAGGTGTATTTTAACAGTGATAACAGAATAACAACAACAAAATCCAGAAAAACATATTTCAAAAAAGTTCTAAATTGATTTGCATGTCAATGAGTGAAATAAGTATTTGACCCCTTCGACTTGGTGGTAAACCGCTTGTTGGCAGTCACATAGGTCATATGTTTCTTGTAGTTGGCCACCAAGTTTGCACACATCTCAGGATAGATTTTGTCACACTCCCCTTTGTAGATTCTCTCCAAATTATTAAAGTTTCAAGGCTGACGTTTGGCAACTCGAACCTTCAGCTCCCTCCACAGATTTTCTATGGGATTAAGGTCTGGAGACTAGCTAGGCCACTCCAGGACTTTAAGGTGTCTCTTCTTGAGCCACTCCTTTGTTGCCTTGACTGTGTGTTTTTGGTCAATGTCATGCTGGAATACCCATCAACGACCCTGGCTCTGCCCATCGTCCCTTTGATGCAGTGCAGTTGTCCTGTCCCCCTAGCAGAAAAACATCCCATAGCATAATGTTTCCACCTCCATGTTTGACGGCGGGGATGGTGTTCTTGGGGTCGTAGGCAGCATTCCTCCTCCAAACACGGCGAGTTGAGTTGATGCCAAAGAGCTCAAATTTGGTCTCATCTGACCACAACACTTTCACCCAGTTCTCCTCTGAATCATTCAGATGTTCATTGGCAAACTTTAGACAGGCATGTATATGTGTTTTCTTGAGCAGGGGGACCTTGCAGGTGCTGCAGAATTTCAGCGTAGTATGTTACCAATTGTTTTCTCGGTGACTATGGTCCCAGCTGCCTTGAGATCATTAACAAGATCCTCCCATGTAGTTCTGGGCTGATTCCTCACTGATTCCTCATGATCATTAAAACTCCATGAGGTGAGATCTTGCATAGAGCATCAGACTGAGGGAGATTGACAGTTATTTTGTGCTTCTTCCATTTGCGAATAATCGCACCAATTGTTGTCACCTTCTCACCAAGCTGCTTGGCGATTGTCTTGTAGCCCATTCCAGCCTTATGTAGGTCTACAATCATGTCCCTGACATTCTTGGACAGCTCTTGACCATGGTTGAGAGTTTGAAATCTGATTGATTGCTTCTATGGACAGATGTCTTTTATACAGATAACGAGCTGAAATTAGGAGCACTCTCTTAAAGGGAGTGCTCCTAATCTCAGCTCGTTACCTGTATAAAAGACATATGGGAGCCAGAAATCTTGCTGATTGATAGGAGATCAAATACTTATTTCACTCATTAACATGCAAATCAACTTTTTTGGACATGCATTGTTTTTTTTTTTTTGTTATTCTGTCTCTCACTGTTAAAATACACCTACCATTAAAATTATAGACTGGTCATTTCTTTGTCAGTGGGTAAACGTTCAAAATCAGCAGAGGATCAAATATTTTTTCCTCACTGTAGGACAAGAGGTCACACATTTAGACTGAAGGAAAGACGTATTAGTTTAAGGCAAAGGAAAGGTGTTTTGTTTTTTTTAAAGTAAGAACAATAAGGATGTGGAATTCTCTGCCTGAAGAGATTGTTTTATCAGAGTCTATATAGAGGGATAAATACTTGCAAAAACATAGTAAACAGGGATATAATTTCTAATTAGTGCGGTAATAGCTGTTTGACTCAAGGAGATATCTGACTGCCATTTTGGGGTCAAGAAGGACTTTTTCCTAGTTTGTTGCACAATTGGAAGAGCTTCAGACTGGGTTTTTTGCCTTCTTTTGGATCAACAGCAAAAGTCAATGTGAAGAAGGCTGAACTTGATGGACACATTTCTCTTTTCAGCTATGTGACTATGTAAGTACAAAATATACTAGAAAAACTCCTAAAGTTGACTGACTATCAATATATTGCCATTTTTATATGCCTTTCCACATTAATTTTCCTATAAATTTTTTTTTTACTTTATATGCAATAAAAAAAAAAATAACTTTAACAAAATACTTTTTAATTTGTAAATCTATTATTTGGTGTGTTTTTCCTTTGATTACCAATATTTTAATATTTTAATATACAAAAGCAAATAATGATTGAATTATATTTTTGCATGTAATTAACACGGATACTGAATTCTGAAAGTTCAAATTTATGCTTCCTAGCAGATTGCATAGCACAGTTGAAATGGGAAAACATCTGATTACTTATTCTAGCAGAAGATTAAAGCACTCCCAAAAATTCTTTTTTTAATTTCCTTACAATTAATTAAAAAAAAAACATTTTTTTAAAATAAACATTTTTGAACACTAAGGTATGATAATATGTAAAATGCATTTAATGATATTGACTGTAATAAAATATGAAAAAAACAAAACAAAAACAACAACAAATTTTCTTTAGGATAATCATCTTGGTAAACCATATGTTAATTCTAGTCCTGTAACTAAAATAATCTTTATGTGAATTAATAGAGCATAAAAGGTTGTCACATGTTTTAAAATGGTTCAGCACCAGTGAAGATATTTTAATTACATTTATCCATTTATATTTTCCATTGCTAATACTGAGCTTCTATTTCCCAGCATGCCATATTTTTACCCTGATTGGCTATTCATTTTCTAATTTCCTCAAATAATTCATAGGAGGAAGTATAGATAAAAGTCAAAAAGCCCTTTGACGTGATTGTTACAGCAGATCAGCAGATACCATTAAGGATATAATATAAAGCAAAGCTATTTTTTTCAAAAAATATTAACATATCATAAACACAATTTTTCATTCTATTTATTATTTTGAGGATTTTCTGATGATATGACACATTTATCCTTAATAAATGCTGTGGCCATGTTAATAATGGAAATACATTTAATTTAGGACTTTCTCAAAATGGCTTTGGGTACCACAGCTAAAGAATTTATTTTAAAAGGGTGTCAAGACTAGGGATTGTATATTCCCTGTGTAAACACGTTTTGGATCATAGGACTGGGATACAGTGATGAAAACATTATACTGGTTAAAAACAAAAATACCTGCTGTATGTGTATATTCTAGGCAACTTTAAAACAACAGCTAATCTTGCAGCCCTATTTAAGTTGAGTTGGCGCAGTAGAAGCAGCTATGACAACGAAGGCCCAACATCTGCAGGTATTGGTGGGAATTAACCTGAAGACCTGCTAGTGTCAGCCCCTTTTCATGTGAAGGTGTTGTCTGTTGTTTTGTCCTGACATTTAGTCCATCTTGTGTACTGGTAAGTCAAGTTGTTTGAGCCCTTGTGTTAATTGCCTCTGGCAACCATCTGAATTAAATCCACATTCCCAGTCTTGCTTCTACCCTAGCATACTCAATTAAACCCTGGTTTCCTATCCTTCTTCTTTTATAGTTTTCTACCTGGCATCCATTTCTTCATGAATTCTTTAATATATAGTAATTTAGTAAAGAAACCTCCATAATGTTAACACTGACATCCACAACTCCTGCAAAAAAAACACAAAGTAAAAATGATGATGGACTGGAGTCTCTCTCTCTCTATATATATATATATATTTTTTTTTACTTCTTCACAAATATATCCTCCTCGTGTGACTCTCCATATTACATTTAGCAAACAAATGGTAGATGTTAGATTGTTTCTTTTGGCTATTTGGAAATGATTGCTTCAGTAAAATTCAGCTGAAAGGAAGAAAATGACTTTGGCAGGAGTACTCTAACAGATGTCTGCCCATGGAAGGCACTACCTGAAGCAACATAAATATGCCATTGTTCGAATTAATTACATTGTAAAATATAGCTCAATGTGTATCTGTAAATTATCTAATTGGATGGAAATGACAAAATATGCAACATTTAAAAGTTGTAATTGTCTCTGTGTCACCAGAAAAGAAAGTGGGTTCTCTACACAGGTTTCTGTATTTTTAAGATATCTTTTTTTTAAGATATATTGGTATCTAGCAATATTAACCCCTTGAGTTGTGCCCAATGCCTTGTTTTAAAGTAAATTGGTCCCGTAACTAAAATGCGAAAGGTTAGGTATTGTCATTAAAATTGTAAATATTATCCAGGACCATGCTATCTTATAGTTTGCTTAAAAACCAGCCAAAATTAGATTTTGATTTAACACCATATCAATGGTAGCATAAACATTGCAGCATCACATACATTTTTTCTTTCCTTTGGAAAGACTCCCAAACACACTGCTCTAGTTGGATAGGATACATTTTCTCTTTGCTAATGAGCCAACATTTGTCATTGTGGGTGAGTCTGAATGATAAAACCTTTCACATCTTAGCTGTCATTCTGTAGGCATGCAGCACCACTAATGCTTTGTTCTTCCAAGACACAAAATTAAGATTAAAAAAAATGTCAGCTGCAGTGAGTTTGTCAAGATAAAAGATAATTCAGTTCTTAGTAATTTCATACACGTTTAGCCGAAATTCTGATGTCTATTTCTTTCTGAGTGCATTCAACTTGTGTGAATATAAAATGCATTTAATTCAACTTGGTTGGAAAGCTGATTTAAAAAAAAAACCTATATATGTGTTTATTTTAAATTATATATACTGTCTTTTTTTTTTTTTTTTAAAGGAGCACTACAGGGTCAGGAACACAAACATGTATTCCTGACCCTATAGTGTTCAAACCACCATCTAGCCCCCCTGGTCCCCTCTTGTCTCCCTAAATATAGTAAAATCTTACTTGTATTCAAGTCTGAAGATGCTGCCTCTTCTTGTGAACTGCCTCTGTCTGCTGACATCATCAGAAGTGGTGGCCTGAACAAATCACAATGCTTTCACTTAGGATTGGCTGATACTGTGAAGAAGACAGATCGGGGCAGAGCCGGCACATGTCAAACAATAAGCATCTCCTCATAGAGAGGAACTGAATCAATGCATCTCTATGAGGAAAGTTCAGTGTCTGCATGGAGAGGGCGGAGACACTGAATGGCAGTCACACTGTGCAGCACTGCCCCAGGAAGGATCTAACAGCCATCTAAGAAGTGGCCAGTGAAGGTATCCCTAGGCTGTAATGTAAACACTGCATTTTCTCTGAAAAGACATTGTTTACAGCAAAAAACCTGAAGGGAATGATTCTACTCACCTGAACAAATTCAATAAGCTGTATATTATACAATAAGCTGTAGTTGTTCTGGAAACTATAATGTCCCTTTAAATCAACTTTCCAACCAAGTAGAGTTAAATGCATGATACATCAGTAATAATGAACAGCTTGCAAATAAAATGGCGTTTCTTTAGATAGCACTCTTCAAAATAAAATGTAACTGCATTGAATCTTGGACATATCGGTACAATAAAGCCAATATAGGAAAACATGGATCCTTGGTGAGGTGAGTGGACACTAAATGGAATGAGACCTCCACCCACGAGGTTTGAACAAGTTATATAGTTGGTGCTTTAACCAACAGAGCCCTCATATTGGCATGTAGCTATTTTATTAACTAAAGTTGTACCAACATTTTTTTATAGTTGTAACTAGAGTATCACCAGATTTATCTGATTTAAACTGCTTATTTGATAAACAAATGGTCATATTGACAGATGGTGCATGTTTTGAACTGCCGCCATCTCCTAAAGATTACTGTGTACAGAACCATCTAACATCAACAATGATTAAAATATGTTTAATTGATTTTTTTTTGCTACCTGCATGTCACCATGACCCAGTTTTCATTTTGTACACACTCAAATATGCATGATGACTTTCTGGACAAAATAAAAACACAAGTTTAGAATAACTGAGTTAGAAATGTGTTATGATGGTTCTAGCAAAACTATTTTATTTTATAGTTGTTATTTCTCTGCTTGATTTTTTTTCATTTCTAGTTAATACATTTTTTATTGTTATTGTGTAGAAATTTGGAGTTCTGAACAAGGACATAAAGAAAACAAACAAACAAGCTAAGGTTAAAACCTAGTTTACTGTACATGAACAACTATTGATCGTACCATATAATGCATTTGGTATTTACCCCCCATATTTACCTCTAAATTCAAACAGTTTATGTTACTTATCTTATCAAAAAGATTATGACTCCATATTTATAAAACATGTTCTACTGTGCTGTTCAATAAGGGAATACAATTCAACATTCAGCAAGACATGTTTGCTCGGACCCAGCAATGATATAAGCCCTGCTTTAACTAGTTTACAATACTAGCCATACAGTACTAGTGAAATTCAGAACATAAAGTAATTATTTCACTGTCATATACATAAAGCAATACCATACAATATTAGGCATAGCTATCACGTAGGATAAAACATCAATAAGGTCATATATATATATATATATATATGTATATATATATATATATATATATACATATATTATTTTTTTTTTTTTTATTGTTCTTGTTTTACTGAAGTATTGTGAAAATATTAAGTTTTGGAGATTATATAATATTTTTTACTTTGCAAAATAGTAATGTCAGTGGCATGTGGTGGTGGTGGCAGAAGTGGTGGTGGAGGTGTCAGCAGTCCTTATGGCCAAGGAAGAGACATTAAGACTCTTAGAGGCACTGGCACTACTGCTGATGGTGGATTTGGAGACACTACTGTTACCCTTCCTCAATTTCACCTTAGTAAGTTGTAACCGCTGGTGGTTCCCTTATTTACCACTATAATGTCTTAAAGCATAGAACTTAGTAGGGCTAACCATACAGATATCTTAGCCATAATTTTATATAGTGAAAGAGATCCTCTATTTAACATATATAAATAATTGAGAATACAATATAAAATAAGGATTGTCTTGGAAGCAAGATTGTCTTTTGGATATTTATTATATAAAAATATAAAATCCATTATAGCAGAGTTTATAAGATTTAAATTACATGCTTGCAAATATCATTAATAGGTTAACATACCCTTCTGAACATGTCATCATGTCAGCCTCTCTGTCATTTTAAGATGGAGCAGCGTCTGTCTCCAAGTCTCTCCTCTGTGTCTTAACATTTAAAAGTACACCTATTTATACCTTAGGTGTCTCCATTTTAGGTTACTGTAGTTCAAATATGAAAAAGTAACACTTCTTTTACTTTATTCAATTTAGGACCTCCCTTAATTTGGCAAACATACAAGGCCATAACTAAAGGGTGTATACGTCATGGAAATTTTCCTGACTTAGTTCAAGATGGCATCTTAAAGTCTGAATAAGTTATCTGTTGTTTATACTAAGTCATAAGTGTACAGTCGTGGGAGATTCCAGGATTTGGGGAAGTTCCATTAACTTGGGGTTACCACAGTATATTGTGTACTGCAAGTGTCGTAGAATAGCCTTGAAGCTTGTTTATGCATTATTGTTATTGTAATTCGTCTGGGACAAAATGGCGCAAACATATTATGCACTGAGGTTATTGCTTAAAGAAACAGTTATGAAAAACAATATGTTCCATTTCTAACACCTTGTCAGTTTGCAATATCTCTTAAAGACAAAGTACACAGTTTAAGAAATACAACATTTCATTCTAAAACTTGTAATATTTGCATTTGCCCGTAACACATTGACGATGGTGGCTTTATTTTTTATTATTAAAATATACTGGAATATGAGTGTGTATTTTGTAATTAGTAACATAACCATATTAGGCACAAAAACATGTTTTTGTTGAAAAATTTTTTTATTTTTTTTGTGTGGATTTACTAGAAAGTACTGTAGCGTTGTTATTGTCTTTGACTTAAAGAAACATTATACTGCACTCAACATAGCACACAGAACATTGAACACGGTGCTCACACACTGGACTGAACTTACTCCAAAAGATTTCCCCCCCCCTACAAACAGGTAACAAAAACAAAGACCTGTCAAACTCAAAATCAGCAAATCAAATGCTGTACGTGGCGCTGTCAAGGCACAACAGTAACCACCAGTCTCACACAAGGATCAATTTAACTTTTATTAATATTAATACAGGACATATCTATAAACAAATAAAAAGTTTGTGTAAGTCGTATTGTGCCACTAACAGTGCCGCTACAGCAGTAACCTAACATGTCTTCCACTATGATCAATGACCCAGGCTATCCATCTCCCAGACAGGTGCGACAGTAGACTAAGCCTAAGCAGTCTTAACCCCTTCCCAACCGCGGACGTCCCAGGTACGTCCAACAAAAAACGGTCTTTAACCCCTTAAGGACCAAACTTCTGGAATAAAAGGGAATCATGACATGTCACACATGTCATGTGTCCTTAAGGGGTTAATGACCTCAGACTTTCTTGGAACGTCCGCGGTAAAAATGACCCATTTACTTAACTGGACAGGCGATCCCGGTCAGGGGGGACTGCCCGAGACTCCAGCAGTCCCCCTGCAGCAGCTCCGACTTCTCTGGCATTCCAGGGCCATGTGATCATCATGATCACATGGCAGTAATAGGAGTCTATGGAGCTGCCAGCAGTGGGACTGTGTGAGCTGTCAGGCAGTCCCTCAGGCAGCTAATAGTGTAAAACATTAATAAAATAAATATATTATATATGTATAATATATTACAATTTTTTTAAATTATTTTATAATATATTATACATATATAATGCATATATATGTTGAAAAAAATCTCTTTAAAACATTACGCAAAACTAGGTGCCCTGTACAGAAACAAATCCTGCCTAAGTCCTACAGTAAGGAAACAGATAGTGCAATAAATTCTAATGCCAGTCATTTATCACAAACCCACCTTAATATGTTACATTCTAGTACAAAGCAGCAGAACAAATTATATAATTACTTTACCCACCATTGTGACTTGTTAAAACAGCTAAACTGGCTATCGCACTCTTTATCTTTCTAGCCTTGTGCATTAGAGCTTTTATGGGAAGCTCCCACCCTACCTGAGTAGAATGTTCTCCCCGGCTGTTCCCACCTCCTATAGCCTCCGATCCAGTACTAGCATGATATTTAGCATACTGCAATACAAAAATCAAGTGCCTCGATCATCATTTTCCTACATAGCATGGCAATAATGGAATAACCTCAGGGACACAGTCAAATCTTCATTCAATCTAAAATCTTTTAAGAGATCTATGGCAATATACCTCAGCAGAGAATGCACCTGTCATGGTTGAATATATTTATCACCTGTTATGTGTTAAATTTATACGTGTGGGTATATATATGTTGAGGGCTTGGCACTCTCCTTTAGGGTATTAGCAATATAATTGCCTGTGTGATATCCGCGTTTTATATATAGAAAAAAAATGTTTTTCTATGGAACGATGTGATTTAATGTGAAAAAATTACATTCAGCAAAGCAATCAACATTTTCAAGATCACAGAATAGGAAAAAATCTTGTCAATATATATAAATTATCAGTGCAGTGTTGTCCCGCAATCCGGAACTACCAGGAAGTGTAAGGAAGCCGTGTTGACGCACAGCGGATTGTACTTGTTACTATGGTTACCAAAATACAAAAGTGCCGTGTCTCCGTGAACTATGTCGAATCCATGGTATCGGCAACCAGTGAAATAAATAGAAATGAGGTGAAATAAGATATAATTAATATATGGAGGATTTGTATATGTCCTAAGAGTTGGATAACTAGATGAATAAATAAATAGATGAATTGCCTAAGGAGAAGAGTGAGCCTCAGAGGAAAAGTGAGAGAAAAATAAAAGTGTGTATATATATATATACTAAATAATAAGTAACAATATATATATATTTGTGCTCGGAATTTAAAACGTAATGGATAGTATCTGTAAGGACAAAGTTGGTTGTGGTGTGCCAAAACCAACGTACGAGTGGGCCTGTAAATAAAAGAGGGCCCACCAAGGAGAATGTAATTATAACAGGGTGTAGGTGGGTGGGGACAATCAACTGAACGGCAGAGGTGAGTAGGGGCTGGGAGTTTAAGTAGGGGACTTACTCCTCCCACAAATTCAGGCCTAATGGCCTTTCTACTTGTGCTCAGAATTTAATACGTAATGGATAGTATCTGTAAGGACAAAGTTGGTTGTGGTGTGCCAAAACTAACGTACGAGTGGGCCTGTAAATAAAAGAGGTCAAAAGAGAAGTTCGAGAAAATACACACTTTATTACCTTTTTACATAACCAAGTTCCTGAAAGCTTGACGAAGCTCTTTTTCTGGTCGTGGAATATAAGTATGGTATATGCAGGATTTCCATCGACCCAGTCTCTTGATGATGTGGACCAGTGTATTAGTGCTGGAGGCTGAAGAGGCGGCTCCTATGCGAAAGGAGTGCCCGGAGAATGAAGTCGGATTGAAACCCAGTTTAGATAGTAGTGTTCTGACGTGAGACGTGAATTTAGCAGGGGTAAGCGGGTGCCCTTGTATTGATAAGAGCGGAGAGTCTGGTAAGTGCGCGTGAAGGGTTGACCGTAGGTGGTCTAGCGCCTTGACGGAAACCAGGCATTATCAGTAGGGAAGAGAGGAATTACAGTGGGGTGTAGTGAATGGTTGGTTTTAGTTGACGGGATCGAAAGTAGATAGTGATCCTCCACCTTTGTGAGGTGCAATGTTTTTTAGGCTGTGTGTGATATCCCCTTGATGAACAACGGTGAACTCTCTAGGTCTGAGAAAACTGTAGAAAGCAAGATAGATAGCCGCTTTGATCACCAGGTTTGTGTCGGGATCAAACTGGGATTCGTCAAGGAGATTGCTAAGTGATCATAAGATAGGCCCATCTATAGGTAGTCTTGTGATAGGAGCTGAAACCTTTAACATACCTTTCAATACCTTTTTAATGGGATATGATGACAAGAAGGGGGTGTTGTTAGGAAAATTTGTGAGGCTATGGTGCTGCACCCCGGTGAGGTAAAGTTTTATGGTGTTGTGGGAAAGTTTAAGATGTAAGTGGCAGAAAGAGGCGAAAGCCACCATGGTTTGTATAGAAAGGTCGCCTTGTAAACCGAATTCTGCACAGAATTTGTTAAATATGGTAAGTGCCCTATTATAAGAGATAGCTGTGTTAGATGATAGTGCTTGGTGAGTGAGAGTCCTAGCGTGATGCATTAGTGTGCTCAGTCCAGGATTAGTTCGTGAAACTGTGGTGTCCTGGATGGCTGGTGGTGAGCCGTAGGGAGTGCCTGAGAGAATACCTGGAATTGAGAGCGAGAAAGAGCATCAGCTGCAGTGTTGTGGATACCCGGAATGTGAAAACAAACTAAGTGAAACTGATCTGTTGCTGCTAGCCAGGTCAGCTTGCGAATCAGCCGCATGATGGTCAGGGATGATGAGTGCCCCTTGTTAATGATTTCGCAAGCTGCCGAGTTGTCAGAGTAGCATTTTACTGCCTTGCCGGACCAGAGATGACCCAGGTGTGTGCGGCCGCCACAATGGGATAGATTTCAAATAGGGCTGAGGTCTCCCTGAATCCTGGCAAGGCATCCGTCTCAGCGGGCCAGTGACCCCTAAACCAGTGGTTCCCAAAGATGGCTGCGAAACCAGTGTTGGCTGCAGCATCTATGTGAATGATGGGTGAGGAAGTGGAGAGAGGGGGGATAAACATGGAGATACCGTTCCACTCTGCCAAAAACTTCCCCCACATAGCTAAGTCAGCCTTGGCGTGGGGGTCCAATGAAACTGGGCAAGAGTCTGGTACCCCTTGAAGCAGGCAAAGAAGCCTGGATATAAAAGACCTTCCCTGCGGGATGATGCGCATGGCGAAGTTCAGGGATCCCAGAAGGGACTGGAGTTCCTTCCTGGTGCAAACATCATTCCACAGGAACATGTCTATCTCCCCTCTCAAGCGGGTCATTTTTTTGTCATGGGGAAGGCTAGCTCTGAGGGTAACGGAATCTAGCTCTATCCCCAAAAAGGTTAATTTAGTTGTGGGACCAATTGTTTTAAATGGGGCAAAGGTACTCCAAGTGTGGAAAAAAGTGCTGTAGTGCGGCTGATAGCGGTGGGTGTTTGTGCCCCTGGCTCTATCAGTAGGAAGTCGTCTAGGTAGTGAATAACGAAGTGACACCTGAGTACGTTCAGAAGCAGCCAGCATAGTGTCTCAATGAAGATATCAAAAAGTTTGGGGTTTCTTCGAGAACTGAAAGTGAGTCGCGTGGAGAAGTAGTACATTCCTCGCCATTTAACACCGTGCAAGTGCCAGAGTGAGAGGTGCATGGGTAGTAACTTAAACTCATTTGTGATGTCTGTTTTGCTGAGCCAGGGTCAATTACCAGAAGAGATGATGGCCTGTATAGCGTCGTCAATAGTTACGTACTGGAGTGAGAATTCGTCTGCTGGAATGAGTGCGTTTATGCTGGGAACAAAAGAGGAGTGCGGTGCCGATAAATCGATAATTAGACGTTTTTTATTTGAATATTTGTGAACTGCAACGCCGATTGGGTTAGTGCGCCAGGAGGAAAAAGGTGAGGAGGTGAAAGGCCTGATCATGAAACCATTGGTAATTTCAGAGGAAAGGAGAATGTCTGTGGAGACTGGGTCTAGACGTGCTGACAGGAGATTAGGACATTCAAGTGTACCTGAGGGGATGGCTACTATACCCGTGAGAAACCCCTGTGTAAACCCTGGGGTCAGATATTCCACCAGGTGCCTGCTAGGGTGTGACCTTAAGTAAAAAAATAGGTTGTCGACATTAATGTCAGTTAGTCATTTGTTTGGGGACAACCTAGCCGGACACATGGTCTTGGTATGTGCCCTGAAGCAAATGGAGCAGATGTGCAATAATCTACATGCACTGAAACTGCAGGAGCCTGCATTGAAATTATTGCACACCTGCGCCTTTCCTAAAAAGGAGATGGGTCTACCCAGCTTGTCACATAGACCACCCGTTGGTTTGTTGTGAGGGTTGTAAGAGGTATGAGGGGTGGGAGTGGAGGTGGTGGGATCTGCTTCAGACCGACATAAGTCCGCCATGTGGGATGTGGAATTACATATGGAACAAGACAGGGGTCTGAGACCCGCGAAGTGGCGACAGAAAAGTTCTGTATCTAACTGACACCAGTTAATTCTAACATTGAACTGTTTCAGATGGGTCGCCGCCTTCGCTGATACTGACTTATGATAGTCGTAGTAAAAACAAAGAAAAACGTTACCTGCGCTCTGGCCTAGATCCCCATGTGCATTTGAACAAAAATGGAGGCTCTTTAGTTCTATTCTAAATGGCCATTTGAATATATAAGCTCACCAGCCACGTCAAGGCAAGCCTCAACAGGTGAGTTCCTACACTAGCCATTAGATACGCTGATATCAGCCAAGAGTCTCCAATAAGACAGGAAGGGGTATTTTATAAATCCTTTAACATTTAACCCTTTATAGGGCTTCTGCACATACAATAAACTTTGCTGATATCAGACAAAGTGAGACAGAAAGGGGTGTTTTATAAACCCTTTAACATTTAACCCTTTATAGAAGCCCTAAAGGCTGATTGAGGCCTTGGGGTAGTGATTGCCGTACGTGAGTAAGGACGTAAGTACCTGATGGTATGCCTGAGTACCGGATCAGGTAGGTTGGATGTTTTCCTTGGCCTGATGGCAGTATGACCGTAGGCCTGGGTAGAGAAATTGTAAAGAATTAACATACCGTGGGCATAAGACCGTGAGTCAATCGTAATGAGACCGAGACCGCGTAAGGTCTTGTATAGAAAGGTCTGGAAAGAGTGGGGAATTATACCTTGAATGAAGTACGAAACTTGTGATGAGCGTAACTCGTTTAATGTGTAGAAACTGGTGGAGGCCTAGATTACTGCTGGAGCTAAGGATTAACCAATTAATATTTAAATAGTTAACGACAGATGTGACAGTATGTAATAAATACCAAAATGTCTTGCTGTGACAAGTCTAGATAGCTTAATTGTATTTGAGGCCTAGACCTGGATGAAACCAAAGTGAGAAAAATATTATACCTTTTCCTGTAATAAAAAGAACTTGAAATAGCAACTTTTGAGCAGGAATGCAAGAAACCGATGCAATCTGCAAAGCCAAAAGACAAGTGACAGAGGCAAGAATAAATTACTGTGTGATTCTAAGGAGAAGATGTAGTCCAGATGTGGATTTAACGCAATTGCCCTAGAAGATCGTGTTTAATAATTAATATTTGTATGTAGGGTTTGAATAGGGCTGGTGTATAGTTAGAAAAACCTGTTCTTTATATTGGTAACATGAGAAGTCTATAAGAATTAATAAAATGAATATTAAAACGTGGTTACTATTTAATTAGGTGTAGGGAAAAAGAACTGTATCTTATAAATAATTGTTGAGATTTTAAATGTTTTAGATATATCAAACCGGCCAACACAGTTTAAGAAAAAGACTGGTAGTTAGACCGGATTGAATAACCAATACTGACATGTAGGTATCAGCATTTAACTGACCGAACAGGGAATATGCGTTTACATTTAAAATTCGTGTAAATGAAATTCATGAATTTACTTAGCATGGTTTAAAAGAATTAACTGTAATAGGGATTTGTACCGTGCGTTCGTTTAAACGGTACGAATAGATCAGTACTGAATGAGAAAATAGCGAGGGGTGAATAGGATTATCATCTAACGTTAAGGATGCATGAACTGGTAAGTACGAGGTTCGTGCGTATGACCGATCAGTAACACAGAAATACAATGATTAATATGAGCGTTTATACTTATGCATAGTTCGGCATTTTCCCGTACGAATACGTGAACGATGCGTAAGTGTAACGGGCGTTCGTCCATTTTGGTGCGAACGCTGAATACGTTAACTGTGCATGGATATGTTTAAAGAAGATAGAGGGAGCCTACCCCTAAGTTTTTAGGCCCGAATGGAGGGAAATAGCTGAACGCTATTTCCCTCACTTAGCTTACGTGAGCGTGCCGGTCTCGTGACCGGAAGCCAGGTACCGCGACCGGGAGGAAAACCGCGCTGGGGCCTCAGAACGGATGGAGGATTGCTCTGGACCTCTTGCTGCAGGAGACTGAAGCTGTTCTGGCGGGAAGCTCGGACTGGAAGTGCTGGTTGCTATGGGCATAGACAATCAGCTGAACGGCAGAGGTGAGTAGGGGCTGGGAGTTTAAGTAGGGGACTTACTCCTCCCACAAATTCAGGCCTAATGGCCTTTCTACATATATATATATATATATATATATATATTGTTTATATATTTTATTTTTTGTAATATTGTATCCAATTGCAACAATGCCATGTTTTGTGGACCTAGGACATATTTGAAAATAAGAGAAATCTAAATGTATCCTTCCTGGTAAAATATTTTATAAATAAATAAATATGATTGCATTATCACGAAGATGATATTACCAGTAAAATTGCAGTTTTTGTTTAACAAAATGCAAAAAACAAATATGAATGCTAACTTTGCCAAGCGTTTGTGGCTAAGTGGCTGGTACAAAATACTGGACATACCTCATTTTGAATACCCTGGGTTGTCTACTTTTTCGATTGGTATGTCATGGTGGGCTTAATTTTCATTTCTGGGCTGCCATACCGTCTCAAAGGCAACATAGCCAATCTGGCAAATAGCAGTTTACAAAAACAGAATTTGTGAGACATTACTCTAGACAAATATGAGTGGTTTAGAGCAGTAAAATGTATTATACTGATATTATCATCGGTGAAATGTCAGTTTATGTGTGAAAAATGGCAAAAAAAAAATATAAAAGCTAGTTTTGACCAAGGATTGTGACTAAGTGACTACTAAAAAAGACTGGACATACCACATATTGAATATCGTGGGTTGTCTACTTTTACAAATGGTATGCCATGATGGGGTTAATTTTCACTCCTGGGCTGCCATAGGGTCTCAAAGGCAACATCGGCCCAGCAAACCAATCTGGCAAATTTCAATGTGCAAACATTCAAAAAAGGGGAAAGCCCTACATTTAACCCATGTACGTTTGCAAAAAACCATAAAACCTGTACATTGAGGGCCATTGGGGGCACTGTTGTACTCGGGAGATGTTGCTAAACACATATTGGGATATTCTTTGTCAGTAACACATAACAGGAACTGAGAATCCATGTCTAAAGTACAATGTGAGAGAAAAAGAACACAAAAAATGACTATGCAAACATTTGACAAGACTGGTAGTATAATTAGTGCATGGAAAGTGTTAAAATACCACCATTTGAATTCCCTTAGGGTGTCTACTTTTCAAAAATATATGGTTTGGGGGTAAATTACATTGGCCAGCTTCAAAAATTTCCCAACTAGGACATGGGTGCATGATGACAAGCTGAGAAAATTCAATGTTGGAAAACTGGAATGCGCACCCTCCAAATACGGTCTTTTAGCTCCATGAGAACCCGACACACCCATACATGGGGGGTATCACTGTACTCAGGACATGTTGCTGAACACATATTGTGGTATTCTTTGGCAGTGACCCTTAAAGTTCTCAGTATGTGTATTCTTAAATTGTTATGTGTGTTCAAAAAATCACCAATTATATATATTTTTAATTTGGCATAGATTGGTGGTAAAATGGCTGCATGAAAAGAGTCAAAATACTACAAGATTAATACCTTAGGTTGTCTTCTTTTCAAAGATATATACATGTGAAGGGTTATTCAGGGATTCCTGACAGATATCAGTGTTACAATGTAACTTAATAAATAATTTTTAAAAAGAAATGGTTTGGAAATAGCAAAGTGCTACTTGTACTTATTGAACTACAGAAACAAATGGATTGGTCAAAGATAATTAAATGGGGATATTAAATATATGGGCAGCTTCACACAATATACGAGCAACTAATATAGATGGAAAAAAATTAAAATATGGTGTGAGCCTCTCCTGACAATAAGAAGATGTCTACCAAATCATAATAAAAAAATGTAATGGTAAAATATAAACAATAGCTGATTGATAAAGTAAATTCCAAATAGCAACAAAATAATACAATATATCCTAAAAACGCAGTTTCAAGTAGATAAGAATGAATAAATCACAATTATGGAGTAATGTATTACAAACTGTAACACTCAAAATCAAATAGGGTACCACATAAGTTAAAAACAGATACACTCAAACATAAATTAGCACACTCCAAGTTCTAATGTCGTGAAAAAAACAACTAAAACTAGAGTGGGGTAGTGGGAGGAGTGAAACTAGAGTGTGTACATGTCACAGACTAAATCCATATATATAAAATCAGCATAAGAGATGGGTGAAAAAAGCAGCGATGAAATAAAAGATGACATTATGCGTACTAAATGGTAAAAACATAAAATGAGGCAACCCGAAGAGAAGCACTAAATAAATGTACAAGAAAAAAATATATAGGTAATAGAAAAGCTAGCACATAAGTGAAAGTGGATTATGATATCGGTGGGGGGGGCACACCATATTTTTATTTTTTCACTTGTTCTTATTGCCCTATAACTTGCAAAGAAAAAGCTAAGAACATATTAACATTTAGTATTTCTAAACTCAGGACAACATTTAGAAACTATGTAGCATGGGTGTTTTTTGGCGGTTGTAAATGCGCAACAGATTTTGGGGGTCACAGTTAGAAAAAGTGTGTTTTTAACCATTTTTCATCATATTTTATATTTTTTAAAGTAAAGTAAATCATATGATATGGTGATAATGGTATCTTTAGAAAGACCATTTAATGGCAAGCAAAACGGTATATAATATGTGTGGGTATAGTAAATGTGTAAGAAGAAAATTACAGCTAAACACAAACACGGCAGAAATGTAAAAACAGCTTTGGTCCTTAACGGTAAGAAAATTGAAAAATGGTCTGGTCACTAAAGGGTTAAATTAGGATCGATTCCATGGACTACCTCCCACTCCCACACAGACATATATATATAAGGTAGATGCGCTGAGACTAATACAGCGTACTTCATTTGTTGTAGTTCGATAAAATTATATTGTATAAATTATGCATCACACAAATTGTAGTTATATTTCCTTCAAACACCAAACAAATTC
The DNA here is from genome assembly GCA_933207985.1 of Pelobates cultripes. Lineage (NCBI taxonomy): Eukaryota > Metazoa > Chordata > Amphibia > Anura > Pelobatidae > Pelobates > Pelobates cultripes. The sequence continues at coordinate 90,872,825 of OW240924.1, read as the reverse complement.
AAAATTTAAGTAAACATGTTGCAGTCAATCTATATTTCAGGTAAGATATATTTAATTATTAGTAATTTTATCCACTTTGTATGGGAGTTACAATTCAGAAGGTAGCTGATACTGCCTGGAATTAAACCCTGAAGTTTTTGTATGTTCTGCAACTAGTGCATTAATAAGCTGAACAATTTGGCTGTCTAAATTAAGGCAAAGGTCCATTTTTACATTATTTTATCAAAATTATTTTCACAATGTTCTGATCTTAACTGATAATTTTGTAAAATATTTTCCTATTTCTATATTAAAGAATAGCAAACGTGAACTTTTTTTTCCTCTAAAGTGGCAATTTCACCAGGGGTCGTGCAAATAATTTGAAAAGTTAGGGACCTATCCAATTAAATTGGAGTTATACTAAGTATTTTTCAAGTATATCTAGATTGTAATGCACATTTTACAACATTTTCAGATTAGGAATTGTGTGACTCTGCCAGAACAATGCTGGATAACTTCTGTTTTAAGACAATGCTGTGCAGTCAACAAAAATAGGTCAGATCCAAAGGGATTACAGTGCTTTCCAAAATCAAATGGAGTAAAAGTACCAATGACATAGAAAATGACTGTAGCAAATCATTTCTATGGGGAGATAAGTTCAGAAGACTAAGTGACCTGATCTCTATGGTGTCATGTGTTACTTTGCTGGTCCACCACACTTGGCAACGCTGCTCCCTCTGCAACAAGCAGGGTTGAATGGGTCAATTAAAATTCATCACATCCTACGTTCCTCTGCATCTGAAATATAAGGAACATACTGTTGTTCACAAATAAAATGCAGGTAAATATAGTCCCTGTGTGTTCACACTCTGACTTTACATGACTTTATGTCGCTGTGCCTAGACATTTTACAGTCACAGGTGTATTCACTAGCAGAGCATTTAATAACAATAACAGACTTGTGGGATGCATTTTAACTGCAAGATTCTAAGAATAATAATCGTACTGCGGGTGGCATGTAATATTTGAAAGCTGCGTTGTACATGTACACATAATTCATGTTAAAAGTTGTCAAGTGGCAGAAATGCTGATCTATTTTTGGATATTACATTTTATATGTCAGCAGGTTAGGCAAAAGCATTTGTAAACCATAAATGTGTACTTATTTCATAGTTCTTAGAATAACAGCAAATCTTATTATACATCATGTGTATATATCACGCTTGCAATGAAATATAGAATAAAAAGGGCACCTCGGACTGAATTTCTTTAGAACAAAATCAGTCCTGGCTTTATAATTATGTGGGATAAGGAATGATATCACAAATATAAAGGTTAGCACATCATCACTTAATGGCCGAGGATGATAGAAACGATAATTCATTCACATTGTATGATGATATCCAATAAAATAAAGAAGGAGAATTAACATCTAGTGAAAACAAAAACATATTTTCTAAACAAGTTCAAAAATAATTATTATGAAAGTATGTTATACTGCGTTTCAATAAATAAAAAAATAAATAGCGCAGATTATTTCATGATAACATCACCCATGTATGATTTATGAATCGACATCTTCACCAATGTCCTTCTTCTCTCTGACTATTTAGACAGTTGTTTCCAGCCATATTGTAGCTGCTGAGTTCCCTGTATTCTAAAACCAGTAGTTGGTCTGTCTAACTGTTTGGAACACTGTAAGCAGCCTGTAAGAACACATGCACTTCTTAGACAAGGCACTGGTCTTAACTTACTGACAAGACAGAGGCTGGAGAGTTAAATACATTCCCAATATTCTTTAACCCCTTAAGGACCGGACTGTTCTTGCGATGTTGTACATTTGCGACCAGGCATCTTTCTACACTTTTGTGGTGTTTGTGTTTAGCTGTAATTTTCTGCTCTCTCATTTACTGTTCCCATACAAATTATATATTGTTTTTTTCAGGACAAAATGGGATTTCTTTACATACCATTATTTATATAATCTCATGTAATTTAATTTAAAAAAAATAAAAAAATATGATGAAAAATTGAAAAAAATACAAGTTTTTTTACTTTTACATGAAAAATCCTCTACAAAGTGAATGAAAAAAACTGCTAAATAGATTCAAAATTTTGTCCTGAGTTTAAAAATACCCAGTGTTTACGTGCTTTTTTGCTATTTTTTTGCATGTTATAGAGCTATAAGTACAAGTAGGATATTGCGGTTTCAAAACATACATTTTTAAAATGTATCAATAGTGACATTGTATCACTATTATCTGTCATAAATCTCTGAATAACACCCCACATGTGTAACAAGAAGAAAGAAAGGCTGCACCAAAAAGAGGATAAGAGAAATACTTAATATATAAAAAATTACATAAAAAATTACAATAATAAATATAAATAGTCCCAATGGAATGTCTGAGGTTAGATTGACTTAGTCACTGTATTCGCTGGTAGAGTGTCTTCTATGTTTCTAGTAGTTCAAATCGTCTCGTGATATGGAAGACACAAGAAGAGAGGACCAATCGTGCAGAATGTATAAGGTGATTGTTAAATAGATTAAAATATAAATTAAACACTCACATTTAAATGAGCTATGGCCAGCTCAGGTAAAACATACCACGGTATAACCCCTGCTTATATGGGCTACCATACGCTCTCAAAGGCAACGTAACCAACCTGGCCATTTTCAATGTAAAAATATTTGACCCATATATTTGACCCTGTAACTTTCAAAAACGCTATAAAACCTGTACATGGGGTGTACTATTATACTCAGGAGACTTTGCTGAACACAAATATTAGTGTTTCAAAACTGGAAAACGTATCACAACAATTATATCAGTAAAAGTGCTGTTTGTGTATGTAAAATGCAAAAAAAAGTCACTTTCACTGACAATATCATCGCTGTGATATGTTTTACTGTTTTCATTCACTAATATTTGTGTTCAACAAGGTCTCCCGAGTACAACAATACCCCCATTTACAGGTTTTAGGGTGTCGTAAACGTTACAGGGTAAAATACAGTGCCAGCAAATTAAATTCTCTGGACTTTCGGCCTGGGTTGGCAAGCAGGTCCCTCAAATTGCAATCAATAAAATTACTTAATTATGTAAAAATATTACACAAATACGCACGTAGAATTTAAATATATAAGCATATTTATATATTTGAAGTCTACGTGTATATTTATATAATTATTTATGCAATTTTGTATATGGACATGTGTATATTTCGTATTATTTTTATTTATTTATATATACATAGATATATATACAATTTCATTCTAAGTGTATTTTGATATTAATATATATATATATATATATATATATATATATTAATATCAAAATACAGTTAGAATACAATTTCATATAGATATATAATTTTTTTAAATGTTTTATTATTTTTACATTTTTTAATTTAATTGAAATTACTTACTATTTGTATTGTATATATATATACGAGTGTAACTATAAGTGTATTTTTATGTTAATATATGTACATATTAATATAAAAATACACTTAGGATGACATTATATATATGATATATATCATATATATACACATGTATAATTTTTTTTATTAACATTATTTTTATTATTTTTTTAATGATTTTACACTTGCAGGGAGACTGCCTGTCAGCACAGACAGTCCCCCTGCAGTCTGACACATGGACACCTATTGTGACCATGTGATCGCTCTATTGAGCAATCACATGGCCACAGGGGTACTAATCCGCCATGGGGAGACTGTCTGGGCTGCAGGCAGTCTCCCCACACCGGGAGCATGGCTAATAGCCGCCGGGGGAACGACGGCGATCGGGTAAGTAAATAAGACCGTTAGGACTGTTCCGGACCATCGCCGGTCGGCAAGGCAAAAATGCCATCCTCGGTCCTTAAGGGCTTAAACCAGGGGTGCCCAATAGGTGGTTCTCTAGATGTTTTCAAACTACAACTTCCATGATGCTTTGGCATTCTAAAGGTATGCAAAGCATGGGAACATGGGATCTACCTTCAAACCAAAGGTTCATAGATATTAGAATTTTAAGTATCAAATATGGATATGAAGTACAACATATCATAGAAACACATAAACATAAAATGTGACGGCAGATAAGAACCATTCGGCCCATCTAGTCTGCCCAATTTTCTAAATACTTTCATTAGTCCCTAGCCTTATCTTATAGTTATCATAGCCTTATGCCTATCCCACGAATGCTTAAACTCCCTCACTGTGTTAACCTCTACTACTTCTGCTGGAAGGCTATTCCATGCATCCACTACCCTCTCAGTAAAGTAATAATTCCTGATATTATTTTTAAACCTTTGCCCCTCTAATTTAGGACTATGTCCTCTTGTTGTGGTAGTTTATCTTCTTTTAAATATAGTCTCCTCCTTTAATCAAATATCAAATGTTAATTGTCCATGCTAGGGTTTTCATTAAAGTACTTATTATTCTCCTTGAAGGAACACACACATGCTAAAGTCTTCCTGACAGCCATTAGAGACACTAACTTAAATTAAATGCAGAGAACAACAATATAGCGTTAGAAATACAGGTTTGTATTAATAACGCTTTTGTGTTCCTAACGTTGTAGTGTTCTTTTTAAAATATAATTATTCAATTTTCCTCTGTTTTAGATTATTGTGCCCCCATTTATATTTGGAAAAAATAAATTGAAAAAAGCTTTAAAATTTACCATCAAATTAAGATATATTCTTGCGAATATCAGAGGAACGTTAGGCAGCCAACCAATCATAGCATCTTCTTAAGAAATTGATGGATTGTTTGAGATTGTTCTGTGAATTTCAATTAATCATGAAAGTACTTCACAGTGGAATCTTTTTCACAAAATGCTGTTTCAACATTTCGAAGGTAATTGTGTTTTTTTTCTCACTTCCTTATACCTTTATTTTGTGTTCATTAAGCGTGGTGATATATTTTAGGAAGTAAGCAGACACCACAATAACATAGCTAATTTATGTACCAAGGAACTTCTCACACTATAACCACTGCAGCACCTGGTACTTTTCTTGGTGTTTGGAGTATTCCTGTTATAAAAAGGCTTCTAAAACCATACATTTTCAGTTGTAGTTTAAAGCAGCCTTGTGTTATTTATGGATTATGCAATGTATTAGTTACTATAACTAAAAATCAAATCTTTATTTATACTGCAGTTTATATTCATAGGACCACAAATAATTGTTTGTTTGAGCTATAAAAGAATGGATATGGTAAATTATGGACTACCAAATTCCCCTTGGAAAGTAAAATGAATGTAATAAAATATCGTTTGTACAAAAATATTTTGCTTTGCGAAAACAATATAATAATGTTGTAAGGAGGTTTCTTTTATTAAGGTAATAATTGCTCAAGTGCTTTCTACGTTACATATATAACAATAAAAGTCTGGTTATCAATCAGTATCAAATAATACCATTTTCCAAGCATGACAGAATAACAGTACAGTAGGTATATTGTTTGGGACATTGATATTTCTGCAATTTAGTTTGAGAGCCTTATTTTATATGACCGTCGCTTTCACTATCATAATTTTATTGGTTACTTCCAACATCCACTTTTCTGTTGACATGCTGCTAATAGTTGCATTTGGACAATTGAACAAGTGAAGTTTGGAGACTGCTGGTTTTCACATATTCGAAAAAAATATGTTCTTGGTAGTCCATTTATGATTGTTTTGCTTCTGCAGAGTCATTCAATCAAACAAAACGTAATAGGCACAATAGCGCTTGATAGATGTACAATACTGTGAAGCTTTATCACCAGATAAATTGAAGCTTGAAGATAAATTTTTGATGTTGTGTCTTTTTTTCCCCATCATCCCGTGGGAATAGAATCCTTAACAGAATTGCTCACACGTCTGTAGACTTCTTTTTGCAAAAGAAAAATAAAAGAAAAATAAATAAATATTGAAAACGTTTTTCAAATATTATCTCTGTCACGAAGAGGAAATGTAACATGAGGATCAGATAGAAATGTATTTCTTTCAAAGTGAAATGATGGAACACCATACTGACTGCTAGTGAATACAATAGAATGAGCAGAATATTACTTAGACGAGGGATTTAATGTCTGAATATAATGAAGAATCCTCTACGCATTATATTTCTTTAAAAAATATGCTTTAAGCATTGGATAAAATATCAGGGTTATTCACTTTAAATTTCTGTAAATATGTTTATTTATTTTGAAAATCTACTCATGCACTGTCAGGACACTAACAGGTGTATTTACTAAGGTGAGAATTCAGAGGGAATTTCAAATTTTATTTTTAAAACTGCAGCCTTTGTGGCCCTCTCCTTCTACCACAGCCAAGACTTGCTGTTGCTGTTCTGTAAGTAAAATAAAATAAAATGATATAATTTATTACATTAAATATTTTGTTATCATTTGTTTTTACTGTTTACATGTAATAAAATATATCATTTTATATTAATTGTTACTTCTCCTCCTTGCCATCCACTGGTTTCCTGATTCTTCCACATCCCTAGGTGGGAATTATACCACCTCTGCCTATCACACCAGAGCTGGATATTTGCTCTTTTAAATGTTAGGTAGGATATTTCTCCTATTTATATATTTATTCATCGTAATACTGTGACATTGGTTCTTTAGTATTGGTTTGTTCACTCTGCATATATCTTCCATTGCTGGACATGAAGACCAATTATTGCTCAAGATCTACCTGTATCCTTAGATGGTATATACCATCCACGCTTATTTCAGCAGAGCTTTTGGTAGCTCTTGGAAGAGTCAGTTTGTTCTCTTTTGCCCTTTACTTACACATTTGCAACTGGCTGTTTTGCACTATTCTCTGTTTTGTTTATTTATCTTTTAAGATTCCCGCAATCGATTTTGATACCAGTCATCCTATATTTATCACAGTTTTAAGGGTTGTAAAGATATCATTGTTTACTATTGCTATTAGGCATGGTTACTTTATTTTCTGTTGTGTATTTTGCTTTTTGCAAGGTTGGGGAACACATGCCTATGTTACTGTTTCCACCTTTCATAATTACAGTGAGTGTCTCTATCTGTCAAAAAAAAAAGAGAGCAAGGAACACAACGTTCCAAGTCCCTGTATAGCCGCCGCACCCACCACCTCAAAACCTCCCCAAAAGGGGGGCAGTGGCTGCAGGGGTCACGCAGAGACAAACGTACCAGTATGAGACTCCAGCTGTCTCAGAGGGGCTTAACCCCAAATATAAACACAAGAACAAAGAAATATGCAGACCGTCTCAATTATATGAATGAAACTTACTGCATTGACTGGAAAAAATATATCTATGTATAGTGCGATGTTCCAAATATAGAACCTGGCTATTAGAAATAATATGGTCAGAGACCCTAGTTAAACAAAGTATATACAAGTGAACCTACAATCCTATGCCAGCCCAGGGTAGTATAGATCAAGAGGTAGTAAAAAAGATAACCTCACTCCCCCTTATAATTAAGCTTTATTGTGATCTGCTATAGGGATAGGAGTATACAGTAGCTAAGTCTCTATAATCCATGCATCCTAGGAAGTATCCTGGTCACACTAGAAACATATTAAGAAAAACAGAGAGAGATAAGGACTGAAAATAGAAGTAAAAAAATCAGTCAAAAACAGACTGATAATTAGCATTGATAAAGCCTCTCTCCCTGTAAAGCTAGCTAGATAGGCATAGGAAAGAAAAGAAGCAAACGATATAAAATAAAGTTAAATTAAATGGTCATCATGGTGCTCCAAACACCAGTGCCCAGTGCAGAAAAAACGCCCTCTATCTGTCTACTACAATCAGTTAAAAAGCCTAAACAGTCCCTTTCAGTGAATTTAGTAGCTTTTTTAAAATTAGTAAATTAGTATTGCTGTTAAAAGTAAAAAAAAATGAAAAAAAAATTCCTAACATCAACTTTTTTTGTATGTTTGAGTAAAAAAAAAAAATGTGTTAGAAAAAGAGACAAAGGTTATAAAAAGCAAGATTCATCCAAATTAGATGGATTCACCTTTCTGACATTCATGATGCTAAGCTAAATGAATTCCAGATGGTGTTTTAGTTGATAATCACACATGTTGCAAACATTACAGTGCAAACTATTAAAACTCAAATCCGGAACTTGGTTCTAATTATAATGATTGAAGAGTTTGGTTAGAGATTGAAATGACTTATTCTTGTTTAGAGAAACATCAATAAAGGTAAGAAGTGATGGATTGGATATGATTGGCATGCATAAATGATATGAGAAAAAGTTTGAGTCCCCAAAGCGTGTTTTAATTTTGAGTTTTAAGTAGATAAGCTGTAACTCTTTTTATTCTGAATGAAACTGACATTTCTGAGAAATGCGAGGATGTTTTCATTAACTTTACCTCAAAATTCTGAACCTATCAAAATACAGCATTATTATAATAATTTACCAATATTTTTTAGAAGAAAGGACAAAAATTTAATAGTTTCTGGAGGTTGAATCTGATGTGTTTTTGTGTTTTAAAAACATGTTTTTCCTAGTGTTACTCGATGAATACATGGCCACCTAAGTGTTGAAACAGGATGACCTCTTAAGTTTAGTACAGTGATTATGGTAAGGGTCCTGCTATTATCTTAATATTTGCATAAATATTTGAAATGTATCACCCTTTCTATTCATGTCAGGTAAAGGAAGTTTCACAACCTGATTTGATTCAGCAAATATTTGTATATCATATAATTAAGCAAATGAGATTTTATACTTTTGGGTGCTGTGCAATGGGTTCCAAGTCATATAGCAGCCTACACAAATCTTTAATTTATTTATTGATGATATTTGCATGTTCATACATTACAAATACCCGAAGCAAAGATTCCTCATTTATGATGGCTTCAGACATTTATGCAGTTATTAAGATATAAAAATGAGAAACCAGGGTCAGGGCCATTGAACTTACTTACAGTAAGCAGAAGTGGCTATGGTGCTTGAAGTGTCCCTTCAAAAATAGCTCACATTATCGAACAAATTGTACTTTTCTTGTTAAAACCATCAAGGTGCTATTTAATTTTATGTGTTAAAAATGCCTAATTAATAACTTGTCAAGGTAACTGTTGATGAATTTTTATTAATAATAGCAAAAAGACAATAGGTTTGGTGATTTGGGAGTACTGGTGGGGTGGAAAAGGCAGCTCAACAAACGAATCTCGAGTCTCTCTTTTCCGGTAAAATAGAGAATGCATGCAGGAAGAAGTGGGAGAAGAACCTTAAAATGTTCTCAGATGTTGATAATATGGAATGAGAAGAAGGACAACGGAGAAGTATATAGTGACATTTATATCGTTTATAATGGAGTGTAGAAGAAGAGACCTAGAATTGATGGAATCATCGCCATTTCATATTAGAATTGTGTCTAAAGGTATATAATCTAAATATTGTGCTGTGATATAACCAGGATTTGTATAATTCAGAAGGAATACATGCCTTATGCTTCCTGTTGTCTTCTCTAAGTATCTAACTACGCTTAGATTTCCAACCCGACTGCTCTCAACCAGTACAATTACAGGAAATATAAATATTAATTATTTAGTGCTTTTGCTTTTTTTTAACCCTTGATGCTTTTTGTCAATATGTAATTTAGCATATTACTTATTGTTTATTAACTTAATTTGGAATTGTGAAGAACTGAGCATAAAAATCACCCTATTACGAGGGAACTCTTTAAGTAACATATGCATATTAATTTGCTTAATGCTACTCAGCATTCTGGGAACATAGTAGACATATCATAATGTCCAGATTACTGTGAGCAACACATTTTCTTTTTCTTTATTTTTTTTCCCTGCATTTATGTTGTAAACCAGTTTATTTTTTTATTTGTGATTTATTTTTTATGCAGCCTAATTCTGTAAAGTAAATTTAGATTTTAACAAACTTACTATATTAAGTTCTGTGAACTCATATATCTACTACATGTCTATTTATTTATGCGGTTTTCTGGAAAATAAAACAAGATAAATATTACTTTTACGCAAGAACAATAATATCTCAAAGCAAAAATAGGACCAGCCCGCAATTCTTCCAGTCATCTGTTTCACGAGGATCGTGAGCTTTAATTTTCCCGAACAACAAAAGACAAACTGTGGGTGTTTATTATGGAAGAAAACAACTTTGATGAAAAGCAACCATCTGAATAATGACTCTATAGAAATGTACATTACAGTGTTTTTCCTCAACAATGAAAACAACTAAGTACAGATTTCATATATCTGTCGGGAAATTCATTTGTTATTTGGAGTGAAAGTATTTTATTGTATCAATGTAAATGTGAGTTATGTACAGTCTTTGATTCACATTTTTCTTTCTGAATTTATAGTTTCTACATTTCAGCTATGTTAAAGAATTTATACACTAGTCAGTGAACTGGAAGGTGTTGACAACAACTCTGAAAAATGTAGGTACAAAATGACAAATTGAAAACAACTTTTTTGAGCTGACTATTTTTGTCTGTACCTTCCAACTCATTTGCTAATTTACCACAAATTATACTTTACTGAATACATTTTGCTGCTTTGTCCATAGTGAGGTGGATGTTTTGACTCCTCAAAGGTAAAAGAAGATGAATAGTACCATGGCCTGCATGGGATCAACAGATGGTCAAGGTTAGGTGACTGATTGCAGGAAATTACTTATGCCTAACTGGCACATAAATTCTCCTCTATGGGAGGCTAGATTTTGGACCATCACATAAGACAGAATTGGTTGTAAGACAAAAGGCATATAGCATAGGTAGGCAACCTTCAGTACTCCAATGCTCTTACAGCCATAATGCTGGCAAAGCATCAGGGAAAATGTAGTCCTCAATATCTGGAGTGCCGAAGGTTGTGTATATCTGGTATAGACCATACATTCATCCACAGTTGGTAACAAAGTACTAATTCTATAGCAAAAATAAATTTCAGAAACTGGGCTAATATTTATATGGACCCAATGGCATAACAACCGATGAAAGATTCAGAATTCAGGTAGACTGACAAGAAGATTCTGGATATACATGCAAAAAGCAAATTTTAGGATATAGATACAAAGATCAAATATCAAACTTCTGGTGCATATAATTGTTTAATGATAGAGGAGATTTGAGTCTTGAACTGTCTTGAGTGCAAATCTTTAGTATATTCAATATGTAGATGATTAATTCACAAATATATCACATGGCTCTCTAAAATCAAAAAGCAGAAGGTTTTCCTCTGAATTAATCAAAAATGTTTATATAAATATGTCAGAATATGATGCATAGGCTAATGAAGACTCTCAAATATATATCCAACTATTCACAGACATCTCAGCTCTGATACTACAAAGACATAACACTTACAGAGGGGTTACTGAATCCCTTAACCATGTCCAACCACCAAAGAGGGTTGTTGATATGGAGAGCAACCCACCTTAAATTCATTGACAGCCACTAGAGGTGCTTCAGTGCTTCTCACTGTGATTTTCACAGTGAGAGCTCGCCAGCGTCCATAGGAAAGCATTATGAATGCTTTCCTATGAGACCGGCTGAATGCGCGCGCAGTCAGCCGCATGGGAGGAGAAGAGGAGGATAGGAGGAGGAGAGCTCTCCGCCCAGTGCTGGAAAAAGGTAATTTTTAACCCCTTACCAGAGCCGGGCAGGAGGGGGACCCTGAGGGTGGGGGCACCCTCAGGGCACTATAGTGCCAGGAAAACGAGTATGTTTTCCTAGCACTATAGTGGTCCTTTAACTTCCCAAAACCAAATGCAGCCCCCTTGGCACTGAAGGAAAAAAAAAATAGCTGATTAGTTCCAACATAGTTACAAACTATTCCAACAGGTATTGGAAAAGACCCTAAACTCATGGGATGGAAAATGTATCCATTGCTTGCAAATACCTTAACCTAACATATATCTAACTAGCCTTCATTTGGAAGAAAAAGAAAGTAGGAATAGCTTGGAGACTTCTTCAACAACAAATGTGTATAGGTGATCTTGGGCATCCCAACCTCACAGCCTATTATAAAGCAGCAATAGTGGGCACAATAATCTCAGCTCCAACACTGGTAAATTCACTTCAATGAGTAGCTATAGAATCGCAGAAAAAAAGGGGAATATGTTCTATTTTTGCTGCCAGATACTCTAATGTTGGTATTGCTCATTTTAGATCTATTTTATGTAGTTACCACACATTCTCCTTAGCAGCACCCTTACTATCTGTTACATTGGGAGTCTCTTCCTTTAATATGAACCCATGGGTACAAAGTAGCCTAACACTATACCTGTTTATTAACTGTATCAGAGAGGATTTCTGAGAACATATACAGAGTTAATAGATAAATAAGAAATACAAATTTTCACACACTACTGTATTTTCATACTTGCAACTAAAATCCTATTTAACAGGTAAGACAATTAGCCACCCAAGACATCAGTTGTAAGAAGATTTATCACCTTTTCAAAAATCTTATTTACAGCATAGCAAACGCACGAAAGTACTATTCGCTATGGCTATTCCATTGTTCATGGGGAGACGAACACATATACTGGATACATTCAGGCCTGGCATAATGGTCTTTATGACCATGGCACTAAGACATGGGGCAAAATTTTCCTTATAAACAATGGGACTGTTCATTTAGCATTCACAAAATATTATCATCATGCATGTCCCATTTGGAACACATTTACAAAATTCAATACCGATGGTACCTAACTCCTGATTGGCTAGCACGGATCTACCCAAATAGCTCTATCTGTTGGAGATGTAGAGTAGAAAGCTACACAACATACCAAATCTGGTGGACATGTCCACTTGTAGTCTCATTCTGAGCAAGGGTTGCAAGACTACTGTCTTCCCTGCTAGCATTCAGCTTTACATTTAAACCTGAAGTTTGCTTGTTATTAAATCTGCCATGTACTTATTCTGGTGCTAGCCTTAAATTATTTTACCAAGCATTAAGCGACAAATACATTAATGGCCCAGTCATGGAAATCTCAGCCTAACTAACAAAGATCTGATCCAACAGATAACTATTAACCAGTCATACGAATGCATGGCACACACTCAAATGCGCACACACAACATTAAAGTAGATGTCAGGGCCCAGTGGGATGCCTTCCTAAAAGGTTGCTCTGATGTTTTAAGTTGTCTGTGGACTATTGTTTCCACTTTTGTACCTCTGCATGTTTTAAATCAATTATAATTGTCAAATTGAAGAAAATACACAGAGTATTATTATCCTCAGAACTTTGAGAGGAAGCCACATTACATACTATATAGAATCTTCCACCACTGAATTACCAGGAAGCAAGGGTTATTTAATTAATAGACTGTTGAACTGTTGAAATCTCCTACCCAACTGAAAAGTTCTACTGTTTGACCACCAAGACTCCAAAAGATTGTCTACATATAATTACAAATATTTTAATGGAACCATTAATCGATATTCAGTTTCTGGTATCTGAACACGGGACCAAATCATGATTTAATTTTACGTACTGCCCACAGAATATGATTTCTACATGTGCCTCATTACAACTCATTACCATTTCACAAGCGCTAGCTTAAATAGAGTGCAGCATTAATCTAGTACTGATGTCAAATCGTATTGAATACACACACATTTTCGAATCCATATATTTATGTGTATACATCTTATAAATGTTGATCAGAATTATCAATTTTTATCTATTTATATATGTAATTCTTTGTTTACGTTATTATTCATATATGTCCATCTCTATGGTTCTGAGATAGAAGTATTTAAATTCTTAAAGCAGATATAAAATCATAACAGTAAAAGCTGTTATGAGATCGCATCAGTATTCACCATGACAGGTAAAGTTATTCTATGGCATTACTGTGAAGGAAACTCTATGAAGCTTTCATGCAGATTCGGAATTCTGTGCATCATTCATTATGAATACTAATAGCATCAAAAAGCAATTTCAAAGATTACATTCAGAAGACTGAGTAAAGAAAAGTTAAGGCTTCAAGAAGTGGTTGAACTACATTAAAATTCTTATTTTAAGCCATCGAGATATAACATAATTTAAAAAAGAAAAGACTTAAATTACATTAATATTTTAATGATTTAACCTTTTTCTTTATTAGAGTTGTAGAGCTACATGCTTATGACAGAATCGGAAAATTAATAATTGATATCCTTTCTACAATATTTAATGCACAATTTGCCCCAAGTTATTATTTCCTTACATGCCTCTATTAAATTAAAGTATGGGACGTGGGCAGCATTAGATATTAAAAATTATTTTTTTTACAAAGTATTGGGTTTTTGCATAAACGACAACGTTAAAAATGAAAAAATAAAACAAACGGAAGAATAAAATAAGGTATAATGTTTACACACTAGTTGTATAGACTGAATAAATTAAAATTTGAATACAACTCCTGCTTCCGTATCTGAATTACAAGTATGATTTTTAGCAAGACCAACTCAGCCTTTCACAATTCTGAGACCAATAAAATGAGTACTATTAAACTGGACATAGGCAACTAGACTTGGAGTTTCATTTCATTATGAACTGTAATTCATCTGAATTTGGGAAGATCGGACAATTGTTCAAATTTTTGAACTCTGAGCCAAAATGTTTCCAAATCAGGAACCAAGCAAAACGCGTAATGGTCAAGCATGTTCATATGATTTGTGTTTCTTAATTCTTCCCATGACAGATCAAGTGAGAAATGAGCAATTGAGGTGAAAAAAACAATTTAATATCATAAAAAGTAGTTTAATGTTGTGATATTTAGATTTTGTTTTATATTTTGAAATATTTATATAAATTCTATATTTTTTTTTATTTAATATGTTGTCATTTTTTTTTTAAAGTTTATACTAACTCATTTAGAAAGTATGTCCAACAAACTGGTACTTTAAGAGATTCATTAAAATTGTAACCCTGCCTTCATATAATTCAACTCACAAGAGTCTTCTATCACAGTGTGAATTTAGATTAATCTTTACTCCATTCAGAATCACCTACACCCCTTATTTTCTAGACTTTCTGGTTTCTTAACCCCCTAAAAGTACAAAAGTGGATTTCAAGGATAACACATTGCAAATATTACTGACCAGAGGTAGTCCGTAAACAGAGAATGAATGGTGGTGAATTGAAAACTATAATTGTGTGATGCAAAAAAAGTTTGGTTTGTCAACAAAGAAATATATATTCACTCCAAGTGATTTCATGGAGTAGACTTGGTTGCAAGCCTTTATCAAGCAAATTGTTTCGGTTTAAAAAAAAATGTGGTTGAGGTGGAGCGATGACGCAGCATGCACGCTACGCTTGCGGGTTTATTAGCTGGGGAGGGGATGATGGAAGGAGAATGCCGCGGCTGGTAACTAAATTATTGGAACGTCTCTAGCAGAAAAAGAAATGGACCATTTACATCGACACTGACAAGATACTAGGGGAGATCATTCACCTGTGACAAATCAAAACGTGTTTGGGAGCCTCCGAGAATAGACACAGTAATACCTGCAGTGAAGTGTGTACGACGGCAGACCAACTTCAACCGGGGAAACGTGTATGCAGAGCAGATAGAATATAGAGAATGTCTGCATGTTTCCACGGCTTCAATTAAAAAAATTAGCCGAATCTGTTGTGTTGCCTTTGAGAACGTATGGTAGCCTAGGAATAAGAATAACCCCCATGATGGCATACCTTTTGCAAAAGTAGACAACCCAAGGTATTGCAAATAGGGCATGTCCACTTTTTTCAAGTAGCCACTTAGTTGCAAACACTGGCCAAAGTTAACGTTGATATTTATTTTTTGCATTTTTCACACACAAACAAATAAAATAGCAAATTTTGGTGCGTGTTTGTGACTAAGGGGCTACTACAAAGACTGGACATACCCTATTCTGAATACCCTGGGCTGTTTACATTTTCAAATGGTATGTAGTGGTGAGGTTTATTTTCATTTCTGGGCTGCCATTCTGTCTCAAAGGCAACATAGCCAATCTGGCAAATAGCAATTTAAGAAAACCGAAATTGGCAAATATGTTTGATCCTGTAACTTTCCAAATCACCATAAAACCAATGCTTGAGGGGTACTGTTGTACTCGTGAGACATTATGCTACACAAATATGAGTGTTTTAGAGCAGTAAACCATATTATACTGATAATATCATTGTTGAATGGCAGTTGGCATGCGGACCCTCCAAATACGGTATTTTAGCCCCCAGAGAACCCGACACACTTATACATGGGTGGTATCACTGTACTCAGGAGATGTTGCTGTACACATATTAGGGTGTTCTTTGGCAGTAACCCTTAAAGTTCTCAGTACATGTATTCTTAAACTGCTACGTGTCAAAAAAAAAATCACAATTTAAAAAAAAAAAATTAATTTGGCATAGATTGGTGGTAGAATGGTTGCATGAAAAGAGTCAAAATACCCCATGTTTTATACCTTAGGTTGTCTTCTTTTAAAAAAATATGTACATGTGAAGGGTTATTAAGGGATTCCTGACAGATATCAGTGTTAAAATGCAACTTGCATTAATTTCGAAAAAAAATGGTTTGGAAATAGCAAAGTGCTACTTATACTTATAGCCCTATAACTTTACAAAAAAAAAGCTAAAAACACGTTAACATTGGGTATTTCTAAATTTAGGACAAAATTTATACACTATTTAACACTGTTGTTTTTTGGCAGCTGTAGATGTGTAACAGATTTTTGGGGTCAAAGTTAGAAAACGTGTGTTTTTTAAAATTGTTTCATCATATTTTATAATTTGTTTTATAGTAAATTACATGATATGATGAAAATAATGGGATCTTTAGAAAAACCAAATTAATGTCGAGAAAAACAGTTTATAATATGTGTGGGTACAGTAAATGAGTAAGAGGAAAATTACAGCTAAACACAAATACCGCAGAAATGTAAAAACAGCCCTGGTCCCAAATGGTAAGAACATTGAAAAGCGGTCTGGTCACTAAGGGGTTAACTAACAAGTTGAAAAATATCCAAAAAGCCAAATCTATATCTAAGATAATTTATAATGATGAAATACTCTTATCCCCAGAAAAAATAGCCAAAGCTTTTGAGAGTTATTATTGTGGTTTATATAAGATTGGTTCTAATGAGTCCCAACAAAACATAGAATCTTATTTATATGGGAAGGAATTTAAAAAAATAACTTCCCTGCAATTAGAAAAACTCAATTAGCCATTCGCAAGGGAAGAAGTTATAGAGATTATTGATCATTCCAAACTTAATAAAGCACCAGGACCTGATGGTCCAACAGCTATATTTTATAAATCTTTTAAAGAAAATTTGGCTTCACATTTATAAACTACCTTCAATGAGTTTACAGAAAAAGACAGTCTTCCAGAAGATCTATTAAGAGAGAATATTGCTACCATACTAAAGCAAGAGAAAAATCCCCATGATGTTAAAAGCTATAGACTGATCTCAATTTTAAATGAAGTCCTAAAACTATATGAAGGTATTATGGCGTACAGATTAAAATCCATTATATCTAAGTTAATCCATATGGACAAGGTGGAATTTATTCGAGGGAAAGCATCAGTAAATCAAATGCGAACATATATGTCCAATATTTTTGAGATCACTAAGTGAAGAAGGGTTCCGATGCTGGCCCTGTCATTGACGCAGAGAAAGCCTTTGACAGGGTCAGCTGGGAATTCTTATCAAACACTCTAAAAGCTTTTGGCTTGTCAGGAAGTCTCTATCAGGCCATTATGGCTCTATATTTGAATCCTACAGGAAAATCCTTTCAGGGTATCCTTTCTAATTCATTAAAACTAAAAAATGGTACCAGACAAGGCTGTCCGCTTTCTCCGCTTTCTCCGCTTTTATATGTCATGACTTACGAAGTATTGGCAATGGAGATAAGAAATAACAACAAAATAAAAGGTTTCAATGACCATACGGAGATAAAAATAAAACTGTATGCAGATGATGTACTCGTTGTGATGGAGGACCCTGTAAACTTAATTAACAAGTTAATGAAAGTAATACGGATATATAAACAAAAGAACAAAGCGGAGGATGCAATATCTGTATAAGAAATGGAATACTTATCTGTTGTGTATAGTATTATTTTGTTATGTGTTGCAGTCTGCTCTTGTTTGAGTCCTTATATGACTTTTTAATCTACCAAATAAAAGCTAAGTCTTATTATAATTATTTGTCTTTCACCTTTAGTATTCCATTCCTTATACAGGTATTGCATCCTCCGCTTTGTTCTTTTGTTTATTGCCCATAACAGGGTTTATCCCCCATTTAGAAGGTATGCATAGGCTTTAGATATATTTTTTCTTCTTTTTTTCTTTTCTTTTCTGTTAGTCTCTAATACGGATATATAGTCGTTTTTCAAATTATAAATTAAACATCTCTAAGACAATGGCCCTTTCTTTTTTTTTATGACACCTCAAATGAAAACAGATATTATGACCAATGGCGTACTAAGGGGGGGGCAGAGGGGGTTGGTCTGCCCAGGGGGCCAGCAGGGTGGGGGGTGCCTTGGGAGGGGGCGCTGGCCCCCCCATGCTGCAGCCGCCCGAGCACTCTGTAGAGAGCCTCATGCAGCTGCAGCTTTGCCCGGGCGGTGCGTCCAGGAGGGCGCACCGCCCGGGCACAGCATGAGGAGAGGGGCTGACAGGAGGGAGCACTCAGTGCTCAGCGCTCCCTCCTGTCACTCCCTCTGTTGTAGTGTGGCCGAGCCCTCTATTGGTCCGCGGGTACAGGGAGCATCTGTCTCCTGTACCCAGCCGGACTAACATGAAGTGCACTTCCTTTTAGTCCGGCCGGGTACAGGAAACAAAAGCTCCCTGGACCATAGAGCGCTCGGCCACGCTACAACAGTGGTGGGGGGGAGGGGAGAAAGAAATTAGGAGGAGGTGGGGGAGGAGAAAGAAATTAGGAGGAGGTGGGTGGGAGGAGAAAGAAATTAGGTGGGGAGGAGGTGGGTGGGGGAGAAAGAAATTAGGAGGAGGGGGTGGAAAGAAAGAAATTAGGAGGAGGGGGGAAGAAAGAAAGATTAGGAGGAGGGGGGAAGAAAGAAAGAAAGATTAGTAGGAGGGGGGAAGAAGGAAAGATTAGGAGGAGGGGGGAAGAAAGAAAGATTAGGAGGAGGGGGGGAAGAAAGAAAGATTAGGAGGAGAGGGGAAGAAAGAAAGATTGGGAGGAGGGGGGGAGAAAGAAAGATTGGGAGGGGAAGAAAAGAAAAGATTAGGAGGAGGCGGGGGAAGAAAGAAAAGGTGGAGGAGGGAAGAAAAGAAATTAGGAGTGAGGGGGGAAGAAAAGAAGGATTAGGAGGAGGGAAGAAAGAAGAGGAGGAGGGGGAGAAAGAAAGGTTAGGAGGAGGGGGAAGAAAGAAATTAGGAGGGGAAGAAAGAAAGAAAAGAAAGGAGAAGGAAGAAAGATTAGGAGGAGGAGGGAAGAAAGAAAGATTAGGAGGAGGAGGAGAAGGAAGAAAGATTAGGAGGAGGGGGAGATGGAATAAAGATTAGGAGGAGGAGGGAAGAAAGAAAGATTAGGAGGAGGAGGGAAGAAAGAAAGATTAGGAGGAGGGGGGAAGAAAGAAAGATTGGGAGGAGGGGGGAAGAAAGAAAGATTGGGAGGAGGAGGAGAAGGAAGAAAGATTAGGAGGAGGAGGGAAGAAAGAAAGATTAGGAGGAGGAGAAGGAAGAAAGATTAGGAGAAGGGGGAGAAGGAAGAAAGATTAGGAGGAGGAGGGAAGAAAGAAAGATTAGGAGGAGGAGGGAAGGAAGAAAGATTAGGAGGAGGGGGGAAGAAAGAAAGATTAGGAGGAGGGGGAAGAAAGAAAGATTAGGAGGAGGAGGAGAAGGAAGAAAGATTAGGAGGAGGAGGAGAAGGAAGAAAGATTAGGAGGAGGAGGAGAAGGAAGAAAGATTAGGAGGAGGGGGAGAAGGAAGAAAGATTAGCAGGAGGAGGGAAGAAAGAAAGATTAGGAGGAGGAGGGAAGAAAGAAAGATTAGGAGGAGGGGGGAAGAAAGAAAGATTGGGAGGAGGGGGGAAGAAAGAAAGATTGGGAGGAGGGGGGTGATTGACATTCATCACACACACATACAATGCACCCCTTGCACACAGAAAAACACACAATGCATTACACACACAGACACACATACACAAGCAATGCAAGCGTTACACACAATGCATCCCTTACACACACAGAAACACACAATGCATTCATTACACACACTCAATGCACCCCTTACACACATTCAATGCATCCCGTACATACACAGAAACACACCTTGCAGCCCTTACACATACAAACACAATTTCACACAATGCATTCCTTACACACATATCAGGACATCCCCTACACACTCCACCCCCTGTGAACAAACTCATTGGTGGAACATGAAGGTGGACCCTGGGACCCAGACCTTGAGCTGTGTAAAGGACCCCCCAAAAAATGGAGCTGCTTCCCGTTCTCCCAGAACATTGATTTTTGTGACCACAGTTACAAACCGCCTCCAGAGAGCCTGTTCTACACCAGACCAGTGGAGCCAGACTGCAGCTAGAGCCCATCATCATCCTCATCTGGTTGTAAGTAGGCAATCTTGTATATTATTCGTGGCACTAAGCTCTAATTTACCTCACATTAAAGAAACACTATAGTCCCCAGAACCACTGCAGCTTAATGTAGTGGTTCTGGTGTCTATAGCCTGTCCCTGCGACGGCACTGCACCACTGGCATTAGTTAACATTGCAAATCATATGGGTGGGGCATTGTGATGTCACATGGGGGGGTGGCAAACTTTACTTTTGCCTAGGGCGGCAAAAATCCTTGCACCGGCCCTGGGTGGAGGGGGCTGTGTTAGCTGTGGCAGCACAGTGCCCCATGGTAGTAAGGGTGCCGTGCGGCCAGTACAGCTCCCACAAGCAAACAGCTGATAAACTGGCCGCACGGAGGAAAAGTGGGCGGAGCTAAGCAAAATTGGGGTGGGGCCAAACTGGCACTGGGGGCGGGGCTTAATATGGCCCTTACCCACTGCTGTTAGGAGGTGTAGCAAGATGGAATCTCTGCTTCTCCACAGGCTTCAGAGAAGGACTTCAGGGAATCCAGTCCTCCTCCATCCCACTGTCTGTAAGTAAGTGTGTGTCTGTGTGTGTGTGTGTGTGTGTGTGTGAGACTGTCTGTGTGTAACTGTCTGCCTGTAACTGTGTGTCTGCGTGTGACTGTCTGCCTGTAACTGTGTGACTGTCTGCCTGTAACTGAGTGTGTGACAGTCTGCCTGTCACTAAGTGTGTGACTGTCTGCCTGTAAATGTGTGTGTGGGGTTGTAGAAAGGGGCGGGGGTTTTGTATTGGGACAGGAGTCTTTATAAGGGGGATAAGCAGGGGATTTGTGGAAGGGGGTTGCGGGGGTTTTGTAGATGGGGCAGTACAGGATTTGAAGAAGGGGCAGGACAGAGGTTTTGTAGGAGGGGCGGGGCAGGACAAGGGTTTTGTATGAGGGTCTGACAGCGGTTTTGCAAAGTTTACAAATTGAATAAAAAAAAAAAAAAGAAAGAAAACCTTTAACATTTCTTTTTTACAGATTTTTTTTATTTTTTTTCCGGGGGGGTGGGGGGGGATGCCAAGCTCTGGATCGGCCCCGGGTGCCAAATGCTCTAGGTACGCCCCTGATTACGACTAACTTCAAATTTCTCTGCGCAGAGGAACATTTCTCTTATCGAGGTCTGAATATTTCAGCAAATCAACAGAATTGAATGGCAATTAACTTGCTCCCATTGATAAGAAAAATCAATATAAAGTTAAAAATCTGGGAAAAAAAATTAATATCATGGTGGGGTAAGATTGTTACCATCAAGACTTATGTTTTACCAAAGCTAACATATATATTGAGTCCAATTCCAAGTAATATTTCTAAAAAATTGCATTAATCTATTACAATCTTTAGCAAAGTTTATCTGATCAAAGAAAAGACCTAGGATTAGTTCTAAAAATTTCACAAAAATAGAAGATGGAGGTTTAGGGATCCCATCCTTGATAAGACTGGTCCAGGCCACTCTCTTAACACACGCAAGAATCATCCCAAGAAAAAAGCTGGTATAAACTAGAAATTAAGAGAATAGATCCGTTTTAAAATGTTTCTGCAATTTTCTGGTTATCTAACCAAGAAATCAGAAAATGCAATTTTTATAATGAAGACTTTTAAAATGTGATTTAAAGCAAAAACTGGTATGAAATTAAACGTAAGCTAGATATAAAGGAAGAAATTCTTCCATCTCTTAGAACAGAATTACTAAATGATTTATTGCCAGATATCAATTTATACTCTTGGTCTGAAAAATGTATTAAAACAGTTGCAGATTTAATTTCTGCAGGAAAAATAAGAACCTTTGATCACCTTAAAATTACATCACGATTTATAAATAAAAAAATTTTCGACTACTTAAAAGTCAGATCTTATTCATAGAAAAGGTTAAAATTTCCTAATGAACAAACAAATTTAAAATAGTTTGACCAACGTATTAATGTTAAGGATACTAAAAAACTACTTTCTAAAGCAAATCTTTTATTATATAATATGGAAAAGAAATACTACCCGCAAGCAATATTGAAATGGAATAGAGATCGAGATAAACAAATCTCTTTTAAAGAATGGTGCAGCTCCATTCAGATGCTTAGTAAAAATCTACACTGTTTGAACCTGAATGAGTTGCATTATAAGATTTTAAACATAAATAAAATATTCCCTACTCAACCTTCTGAATGTTGGAGATATGGGACAAAAGAGGCAGATTTCTTGCATATATGGTGGGAGTGCCAGACCATTAAATAATTATGGCGAGAAGTGGGAAAAATAAAATATACAATCCCGAAGAGCACAATACCCCTAAAACCAGAACTCATGCTCTTACATATTAACATACCTAATATTAAAAAAAGAAAATGATCTTGTTACTCCATGTGTTGACAGGTGTTAAGCTAATCATAGCTAGGAACTGGAAAAGTTTGTTCATACCTGACTGGTGCCTGATTAGGCATCAACTAAACCATCAAATAAATATGGAAAAATATATTCCGACATTTAATAACAAAAAACTTAGATATAATGGTTTTTGGGATGAATCAATAAGTTAAATAAACACTGTATAATTTAAAAACACATAAATCTAAGGGAAGTCTAGAGAATGTACATTGTCGTCGTCCCCCCCCCCACCCCCCCCAGCCTCCTTTGATTGAGAGAAAATGTTATCTTTTTTAAAATTCTTTTTATTGTATTGTGATTTGTACTAACACCTGCAGGATTTGGACAGATTAAATGCTAGTAGTGACTTTTTGATACTTTCAATGCCATAAATGAGAATACTTTGTAATTTTCAAGTATATGTATCAAGAAGGAGAGGAGAAAGGAAAGGAGAGAGAAGAGAGAAGGAAGAAGGATAAAGAGAAAAATAATAAAAGGCTCTATATATAATATAATGAACTAATATGATTGAAGTAGATAATTGCAGGAAAAGAGTCTCTGTTCTCTAACAAGCATGTCTCCAAATGTATAGACTCTACATTTGACTTTGTATTTGTGATAAAAATGTGAAATAAAAATTATATTGGAAAAAAAAATGTAATAAACAGCTAAAAGGCCTATGGGGTCAATATGGCTGATGCCAAGTTGCTAATACAGGACCATACTCATAACGAGTTGATGAAGCTCTATAAGAAAAAAAAATGGTTGGACATACCAAATATCCCAACCTCCATCCATGAGCAGCCAGTGGACCCTCTAAAAATTAAGTGAAATATGCTAAACTGCTAAATTTACGCAAATATTTTGAAAGATTCTACAATTCCTCTGTACTAAACCACATTTTGATAGTCTGTCCAAAATCTTGAACACTGGAGGGTCACATGGGCACATCACTAAACAAATTAAATTGCCAGTATGTAAACTATTTCATTTGTTTAATGATTCAGAGTTAAAATCCCAACTACTGGACCTATATTGAACCCCCTTAGACCATTTTTCTAACTCACTATTCTCTTTTCTCTCATCAGTCTGCTGCAGTACACACTACCGCTACCTTTCTGTAGTGTTGTTGTATGGTGCTACACCCAGCTGGCCCTACTTTGCAATTATTCTCTTCCCTATTTAGTTAAGACTCACCCCTTCTTGCAGTTAATTAATTTAGTTTTTGGTCTGCTCCCTGCATCCTGTTACCCTCAGTGTTCCAGAACAAGCTGATTTCCTGTACAAACCCTTGGTTTTCCAGAGCATGTTGCTTTGCTGTACAAACCCTCGGTTTTCCAGAGCACGCTGCTTTCCTGTACAAACCCTTAGTTTTCCAGAGCATGCTGCTTTCCTGTACAAACCCTCAGT
The DNA here is from genome assembly GCA_933207985.1 of Pelobates cultripes. NCBI lineage: Eukaryota > Metazoa > Chordata > Amphibia > Anura > Pelobatidae > Pelobates > Pelobates cultripes. Next base: position 90,848,522 of record OW240924.1, on the reverse strand, counting down.
TTTCCAGAGCACGCTGCTTTAATGTGTGTAGCCCCGGTTTTCCAGAACAAGCTGCTTTTCTGTATAACCCCCCCAGATTTCCAGAGCACGCTGCTTTCCTGTATAAACCCCAAGATTTCTAGAGTATGCTGCTTTCTTGTGCAAACCCACAGATTTCTAGGATCCATATACTTTCCCAAACTGAAATATCAACAATACCTTCGTAAGCAAATGCAAGGCATATAGAGATGCACTGCAAGTACAAACTCTCAGTTCATATACCACTTGAAGGTCCTCCAAATAATTTGAAATACTTATGAGACCATGGAATTAAATATCATAAGAAAGATATAAAAAGAATGTCCTACTACGAAATTCCACATTTAGTGCTGCTTGGCTAATGGTGGCTAAGGTAAAATGTATTTATTTTACCTACAACTGTAATGTCCACAGCTTCCTATTTTTGTTTTTACTATATACTAAACAATTATTTAAAACTACCTATTTATGATCCTAAATAACCAACACACCCATCTCTGGTTGTAATATTTTATTTTTAAAATTTGTTTGCACTGATCTCCTTATTGTCCTAAGAATGCTTTGTGTAAACGTTGTGTAAATAATTTGTATTTAAAATCCATTTAATAGCTATACATCCTCTTTCCAAATAAGAAATTGCATTAAAGAAAAAAAAACATAAAGACATATTTACTAACAAAGGTTAAGGAGGTCTATAGTAAAATCTTTTGATTTCAGCATTCAATAAAGATTTACATCCAGGGTGTGGTTGAATAGCAAAACACAATCCGAAAAAACAATTCAGAAAAAAACAATTCATAAAATGTTTAATTATTTCTTAACATTTTTGGTGTAGTGTATTTCAGTAGCTTAATAAATAACAGCCAGTCTGTTCATTCTGTGTTCTTAATCCATGTTAAAATGTATCTAATTTTCTGATATAATCACATTAATGGCTGGTAGGAAGAAAACAGCTGACTTGCAGGTCTGTGAAACACAAGGCGTTGTGTCAATAATGCAGTCTCTGCTGTGCTGAACAGTGGAGAAATTCAAAACAAGTGATGCATCAGCAGGTTATGAGACATCAGGATTATCAGGTGGTGCCTAGGTACAAACATATTGGAAACTGCATAGCTAATAAATATATTAAAGCACTTTAACTTCATCTGTATAAAACCTGATATTCCAAAGGATGTCAGGCAAAAAATAAAGGCACAAATTTAAATGTCGTAACATCACATTTCTTCAAATCTATGTATTTCTATCAATTTTGACAGGGCCATCAGATTTTAAGACGACTTTCTAAGATATTATTTTTATGTTGTGCAGAAGCTCCACATACATATTGTCTATTTTAATGCATATTAGTTAGACTTAGGCACTTCTGAAATGTTTCGTTTCGTACAAATGCATATGTGTGAAAAAAAACATTTGTTTTGTCAGAACTGGTATTCTTCCATTCTTTCATTTGTTTTGTTATGAAATTCATTTGTTTTTTTCGCTTCAGATAACCCATTCGTTCATTTGGCGCGATTTAATTGTACCTAATGAATTTAACATAAAAATCAGTTCCCTAAATACCGAATAGCCTGAAGTGAACAAAGTAAAAGCATTAATTTCAAATTTCGTACATAGATCACATCAAGGCATTGAACAATGTTCTATTTACCTGATTTCATGCCGAAAACTCCTGAATCAAAACTCCCAAACTGCAAATGCCCGAACGTTTTAAGTCGCATGAAAATGTATTGGCACTATAAGTAAACTCCCAAACACTCACTATAGGCATTCATATGTCGAATTGCATTGCAAATGCTTAGTCTCTTGGGCTTATGAATCATCATGGTACTACAATGACAGGTGGGAACTGGCAATACAATATCATTTTAGAAAGGAATGGGACTGGGAAAAAGTAGCCAATTAAGTAGGCCTATACATACTGCCAGACAAAACTGTAAAAAAAAAAGTATCTATTCAAAACCACACTGAGGACTTGGTGAAGAAATGGTAACTGCACTTAAATTCCTAAAAAATCATTTTCTTTATTCCATGTTCTTTAAAAGCATAGCTGCCAATGGTGGGGGTGGGTAGCAAAAGCACATAGAGGTAAAAAATAAGTTTTAAAGTCTTTTAAAGTGAGGGTTGAATTACTTAAGCACATAGAGGGGAAAAAACAGCATGTGTAGCTGAGCTTTAACCCCTTAAGGACCAAACTTCTGGAATAAAAGGGAATCATGACATGTCACACATGTCATGTGTCCTTAAGGGGTTAAAGGAACACTAGGTAAAAGTGTATTTTAGTGCATTTCATTCTTGTTCAAGTTTACTCAAATCAAATAGAGTATTTAATTATTAACTGTCAAAAAAATGTAATGAGAACTCTTAACAGTAACTGACTCTTAATAACAGTAACTTAGTCTATTAAACCAGATAATGAACTCTGTTACTATTACTGAAGGCACACAGGGCTCAGTGCTTATAGTGGTATGTCAGTGGTTATAGTGGTATGTCAGTGGTTATAGTGCTTTGTCAGTGAAGGCATACAGGGCTCAGTGGTTAGTGTGCCTTCACTGACAAAGCACTATAACCACTGACATAGCACTATAACCACTGAGCCCCGTGTGCCTTCACTGACATGGAAATATGAACCCTGACATAGCACTATAACCACTAAGCCCTGTGTGCCTTCACTGATATAGCACTATAACCACTGACATAGCACTATAACCACTGAGCCCTGTGTGCCTTCAATAACAGTAACTGAGTCCATCAGTGGTTATAGTGCTATGTCAGTGGTTATAGTGCTATGTCCGTAAAGGCACACAGGGCTCAGTGGTTATAGGGCTATATCAGTGGTTATAGTTACATGTCAGTGGTTATAGTTCTGCATACACAAAACAGTGTCATGTTGCCCCACATAACATGCCACAGTCAGTTGGCCCATTTAACCTGTCAAGTCAGGTGCCCAGTAATAAATTCAGTAGGTTTTCCATTTAATAAATACCACAGTATGTTTGCCCATTAACAAATCCCACAGTAAGTATGCTTGTTTATTAAGGAGCAAACGTAATGCAATAATTATTAACAGGCAAAGTTACTGTGGTATATATTATTAACGGGCATACTTACTTAGGTATTTTTTACTTACTAATGTATTCATTAAAGGGCAAACTTACTGTGATGTTGTTTAATAATATCACAGTAAGGTTGCCAATTAATAAATACCACAGTAACAATAGAAAACGATATATACCAGTAGACCCGGCTCTAAACGTCGGAGGGCAGGATAGTACGTCCCCGCCATTCTATGAACTTACCCGCTCTCTGGCAATCCCCGGAGAGTGGGTAAGTGCATAGGATGGGGGGACGTACTATGCGGCCCGCCAGCGTTTAGAGCTGGGTTCCCAAGGACGGCATAGCACGCCCGCCATCCTTAAGCGCAATCTCGTTTTCCTGGCACTATAGCTTCACCCTCTGTCAAGCCCTCCCCCCCCATGGTGTATAAGGGGTCCAGCGAAGATGTCCCTTGACGCTGGCTCAGCTCCGACCAATGCTCCTCCCTCGGTGGCGGATAAAGGAGGGGGAGACCTAATGCACATGCGTGGCAATGGCTGTGCTTGCATTAGAATTTTCCCCTCCCTCCTACTAGTAACTAGTAGGCTGCCAACTCAGTTCCCATGCATTCGTGCATACGAACGGCGGCCACCCAGCTGCACAATTAGAATACACAATGATGGAGGTGACAGGAGAGGTTAATAGGGGTTAACAAGCACAGAGGTGGTCCGCAATTCATGGGTTTGTTCAGTTCCCGAACAATACAGGGAAATCACATGAACAAAGTCTTTTAACAGCTCCTCCAGGAGCTTGTGGAAAACGTACCTGTGAAGGAACATTTATCACACCGGTGTTCTATCCGAAATCTATGTTTATCAGATTCTTATACCTATGTCACTTCTGTGCACCCACGTCACCAGAAGTGATACGTACGAATACGAATGCCCAAGTTTAATATCAGTACATAAGCATCATTTACATTTGCTTGTTTTTTTACATTTACAAAATGTATACAGTTTTATAAACAAGGAAATGTTCTGGGAACATGCACGTTTGGGTTTTCACTCTATGGTGGGTAAGGGGAGACTTGGTACTTTCTAGCAGATAAGGATATATATCTATCTGGATTCTGTACAATAGGATGGGAGAGGGATTGAGCATCCCAATGGAGTAAATAAGACAAATAATTTGGGGTTACAAAAAAAACCCACATATCTGTGCCCACTATAAACATATAAGACAATGTAATAGAGCAGCAGGAAATGCTAGCAGAATGCCTGGTTGTATAGGGAGAGGTATTAGCAGTAGAAAGAGGGAAGTGCTCATGCCATTGTACAGAACACTGGTGATCACTTATAGTATTGAATGCAGTACAGGAGACTGTATCTTCAGGATGATATTGATACTTTGGAGAGAGCTCAAATAATGGTTCAGATAAGGACTGCTAAACTGATTCATGGGTTGCAGGATAAAACTTACCAGGAAAGGTTAAAGGATCTTAACATGTATAGCTTGGAGGAAAGACGAGACAGGGGGCATATGATAGAAACATTTAAATACATAAAGGGAATCAACATTCCTTGATTTTGCAAAGGCCTTTGACACGGTAGACCACGACATTCTACTGCACAAACTAAAAAACTCAGGTATTGGTTATCGTCCCCTAACCTGGTTTCAATCATGTGTTGGATCGATCACAATATGTGTCCATTTCTGACAGCGACTCCCTCCCTCTCCCAGTCATGTGTGCTGTTCCCCAAGGTTCCATTCTTGGCCCCCTACTATTCACATTATTTATAAATGATCTGCCTAATGTCTGCAAATCCTCAAATGTACACATGTATTCAAACGACACAGTAATCTATGCTAGCAAATCCAATCTACCGCAGCTTGAGGCTGTGCTCCAAGACCAGTTCACAGAAGTAGAAAAGGGGATCACAAAAAAAACAAACTCTTCCTAAACACTGACAAAACTGCCACAATGATCTTTGGAACAGTACCTAAATTACACAAATTACAAAATTCCAATCTATGCATCAAAACTAAATCAAATAGTACACTCACCGTAGTCCACTTCTTCAAATACTTGGGTATGTTGTTAGACCCCAATCTATATTTTGCCCTTCACATAGAAAAACTTGCATCAAAACTTTAGCCAAAACTAGGTGCCCTGTACAGAAACAAAATCCTGCCTAAGCCCTACAGTAAAGGAAAAGATTGTACAGCAAATGCTGATGCCAAACATTGATTATGGAGATGTAGTATATGCATCTGCATTGCAAATCTAACCTAAATACGCCTAACACATTGTATAACTTGTTCTGCCGCTTTGTGCTACAATGTACTTACATGACCCACCATTGTGACATACTTAAAGAACTAAACTGGCTGTCGCTGGAATCCAGACGCACCCTTCATCTTTCTAGCCTTGTGTTTAAGAGCTTTCTTGGGAAGCTCCCACCCTACCTGAGCAGAATGCTCTCCCCGGCTGTTCCCACCTCCTATAACCTCCGATCCAGTACCAGCACTTTATTTAGTCTACCTCAATACAAAAAGAAAGCGGCTTGATCCTTCTTTTCCTACTGAGCACCGCAATTATGGAATGACCTCCTGCACACTTTCAAATCTTACCAAAGCCTAAAATCCTTTGAGAGATCCATCTCTACATATCTCAAAACAGAATGCACCTGTAATGGTTGATTATGTTTCTGATGTTATATATTACATTTTGTAAATATTGTGTGTTAATATTGTTTTGTATTTTATTGTACCCTATTGTATCAATGCCATGTTTTGTGAGCCCAGGGCATATTGAAAACAAGATAAATCTCAATGTATCCTTCCTGATAAAATATTTTATAAATATATAAATCAACACAGTAAAGGAGGAGACTATATTTAAAAGAAGAAAACTACCACAACAAGAGGACATAGTCTTAAATTAGAGGGGCAAAGGTTTTAAAGTAATTTCAAGAAGTGTTACTTTACTGAGAGGGTAGTGGATGCATGGAATAGCCTTCCAGCTGAAGTGGTAGAGGTTAGCACAGTAAAGGAGTTTAAGCATGTGTGGGATAGGCATAAGGCTATCCTAGATATAAGATAAGACTAGGGACTAGTGAAAGTATTTAGAATATTGGGCAGACTAGATGGGCCGAATGGTTCTTATCTGCTGTCACATTCTATGTTTCTATGTTAGATCTCCACTCTATAGACCTAATTCTTCAACAATTGCAAATAGAGTAAAGTGATAGATATCACGGAGTAGGTCAATTTGCATTACATTTTGAGATTAAATGTTACCCTCTGTACATGGAAACAATACATTGTTTATATGCCACAAGAGATGACATAATGTTAAACAATCAATTATTGTTTTATATTTAGAATGTAAGCTATAGTTCAAATATATTAAATGATTTTTTGTATGCAAGTCATCATTTTGCATTAACGTATATTATCTCTAATTGCTACATATGGGATGACATATATTTACATGTTTTGCATTTGTTTTGGGTGCTGACATTTTATTATGCATTATTATAGTTATAGATCATTTAAAATACATGTCATGGGAGCAGGGTATTATGCAAACATTTCCGAAATATCTTTACATATATTTGTAATTTCCTTTTGAGCTTTACTGCAGAGCATAAACTATCATAAATATTTTATATTATTGACACCCCTGGTGTTTTTAATGAGTTAATTATGTATGTATCAAGTGAATCTACTGGAAACATTTTTCTAAGGTTTTCAATTGTTCCCTAATATTCCACTCTATATAGCAAGACCTCAGTAGTTACTATCTATCTTGACTCAAACTGAATTTCTTCATATAAAAGTACACTAATCGCATTGTGAGGTTGAATTACACGTTCCTATGTCACATGATAGTTAAGACCAATCAAATTATTGTGAACAATAATAACATGAAAACACATCTAGACAAAAAGTTTAAACAAACAAAAAAATGTTCTGCTACATTGTGTTTTTATCTCTCAGAACAGTTCCACACCTTCCTGAAAAAAAACTCTTATTGTAACCCATTAAAATGTTCCAGTTTTATCTACATTCCCCATTTTTTTATTCACTCAGTCTTCACACCATGCATTGTGATAATCATTTTATTATTAATGTCTTGTTTGTTGCAGATAGCTGCTTATGCAATATAATATGCAGGAAATTTACCTGAAATGTCATACAGGTTCTTTACAATAAATATTGCTTCATTTATCACTGTTAGCAGAAATAAACTAATTTGGTGAACCAATTGCTCTTTCAATTCATTGGTAGGCAGACAGCATCCATCTTGCATTACATACAACATGGATGTCTAATTAACTTGTATATCGCACTCCCAACAAACAATTTATCATGTTGTGGTTGATTATTTATTTATTCAATGTGTTTTTCCTTGGTATTCTCTTGTTTTGCCCAATTAATATTTACATACATTACTATAAATGATTATGGTATCTCAGTAAGTTTTGTTAGGTTGTAACGTGTAATCAGGTGCAATGGCTCACAGATAAACATATACTTAGTAACACTAGGCTAAATAGAAGGTTATCTGCAATATAGCTGTATCGATTATGTCTCTTGATCCTATTTGTTTTGAGTTATAGCTGTAATTTTACTTATCGTGCAAAAAGACACAACATTCTTTCTTGTGAATGAGATATAGTTGTACTTGCTAAAGATAAGCATACTTTCAAACAATGAAAGTTCTTACAAGGACACTATTTTAGAATGGCCACTTAAAGGGAAACTGTCATCATGTTTTATTATTATGGAAAATAAAAGACTACATGTGTTGGTCTCACTTTGCAGCATTATATAATGCTAATAAGCTAATAACTCGTTTTAATTAATTTCCTGCCTTACCATTGCTTCATTAGGCAGCCATCTTTAGCCCTCTTTGGTCAGAAGCACTACATAATTTGAAGGTCTTTAACCATCCCAGAGTACATTATTTTTAGATGTCCAGCTTTTACACATGATGTCAGGATACATGAATGAACACTTCACTTGCTGATTTCGGTCAGGATCTCATAAGTAGAAATAGTAATGGTGGTAGTTGAACATATAAAAGAGAACGAATACAACAAAATATAGTGTAGTATATTCTGTATAAAATAGTTCAACGTTAAAAGAAGTGCACTTACTGAGTGTAGAGCTTGAGTAGCTCTAATACAAAGCACCTGGGCGGTATGATACCTGCCTAAATATGACTGATCTCTTTTTCAATAAGGTGCTTAGGTGCATGGTGACCTTAGGTAGGTAGGTTAGCCCAGGTATATTTCCCAGCAGAAGACATTATGAACTTCCAATCAAATGTCCTGATGGTTTATGGAGATAAAAATATAGTGCACACTGCTAAAAACCCTAAAATATTAAAACAAGGTAGGAGGGCTATTCGCAGACGGAGAGCAAGGTGGTACGGTAGTACGCTCGCAGCCAAGGAGAATTGTATCCGGGCTCCAGCAGAAAAGATCGGGGGTAAGTCCAGAAGATGTTTCAAAATAAACAACTACTTTATTTGACAAAATAAGTATATATAAAACCAATCCAGATAGTAATAAAAACACTTAACGTTTTTCACATCAATTACTATTCAATTTCTGTATCCTCAATTTAAAATGTATTACTGTAAGATTATTATTTCAAAATGTATTCTACTTAATTGTTTTATTTGATCACATGATTGACGTGATATGTCAGTTACATTTGAATTTGCTCCCTATATAAACCATGTAAGTCCATATGTCTGTAATACTTTTGAGAAAGCCTTTTAAGCGGTTAAACACGTTAAGTATATATAAAATCTGTCCAGGTAGCAAAAAACACTTATTTTGTTGTATTCTCCCTCTTTTACATTGTCAACTACCACCGAGACTACTTCTACCTCTGAGACCACACCAATGCGCTACTCCCTTCTTCTACCATACGCATTTTCTTTTGGACCGGAACTGAGAGACTCTGGTTTATGTGTTTGAGTTGGAGTTGCCTTCAACTGTATGAATAGAAATCTATATTGTAAATCCTTTGGAAAGTTTTGTATGGAAGACCCAAACAACCAGGCCATGCACAAGTCCAATGTTTATCAGTGGAAAGCCTAAGCTACATTGTCTGCTTACTGATTACAGAGCTAATTTGTCCTTGTTTAGTTAATGTCAAGTACTTTTCAATGAAGAAAAAATATATATTTGATATCAGGCAGAACAATTAATAGACCAGTGTAAGTAAAATAAAATGTCTAAATAAATTAAAAATGTAGAAATGATAATGAAAAGATAATAAATAGGACCTGAGTGTAATACAATGTGTACACGTGTTTGATTCATTTTACTTGATTAGTTTAATTGTGTTTTAAACATATATGGGGAGAATTAGATTAAATATGTTTATGATTCTTTATTATTTTTCTTCAATTTATAGATCTAAGAAGATAGACTTGTTAATTGATTTTCACATTAAGCTAAGAACGTCTACTCCTATTTGTATCCCTTCAATTACTTGATGACATCCTATTGGGAGCTATCATAAAACTGCAAAATCTGTAAAAACTACAAGCTTTATTGTCTTTCATTATTTATAACCAACGCATGTATTTGCCTCTCACTATCACTTCTGATGTTTAAAATTGCATCCTCAATTTTTTTTCTCCCTATTATTCTTCCATGGATAAGATTACATCAGGCTTGATATCTCTGATTTTCATCTTAAATACAACATTTGAAAGGCTGTCAAAAAGATGGATATACTGTATAAAAATCGTTTCCTTTGAGATTCAACATTTATTTCCTTGAATATTTTTCTGCCGTATTGTAAGTCATATGCACTACTAATAAAGACGTGTGCATAGCTCACAGTCAAGCAAAACCCCAGAGAACTTAAAACGAGTGCAAAGGTTGGGAGACATTTTGCCCTAGTGCTCATAATTATTCATCATTAATTGCTTAAAAGGGTTACTTATTCATGCAAAATAGTCAAAGTAAATAAACTCGGGTTTCGTAATTCATTGCTAGTTAAAGGGAAATTGTCACTTCACACAATTTCTAAAAGTACGTTTTCCTATCTGGTATATTTAGAAAATAAGTGTTTTATGAGGTCTGATAAATAAACTTTAATGTAGAGACCCATATTGATGCATTTACTATCATCTTGTAAATGGGTGCTTCGATTTTGATTTCTTGCCAGTTGCTACAAATGTTGTAAGTCTTCAGCAGATCGTAAGGGCCTAGACGGGACATACTTGTGTATAAGGGAGGATAGATAGGTGGGAGCAGCATTATGTAGAGATTTGAAAGCAAGAACCAGAATTTTAAATTGAGCTCTTTATTTTATAGGAAGCCAATGTAGGGACTGACAGAAGGGTGAGTCATGGGAGGTGCGGGCGGACAGGAAGATGAGCCTGGACTGTAACGGCTCTAGTTGGGAGCACGTAAGACCACTGAGAAGCAGATTACAGTAGTCAAGGTGAGAAAGGACAGTAGAATGGACCAACACCTTAGTCGCATCTGGCGTTAAGTAGGGACGGATGCGTGCAATGTTTTTGAGATGGAAAAAAATGGATTTGGAGATAAATTAGGTAAACAAATCTTTACCTAAGCTAAATATGGTAAAATTGATGTCAATTCACAGATCTCCCAGTTTAGTAAAAAAAAGAAAAAAATCAATGCAGGGAAAGTTCACTCATGTATATCTTTTCAGTGATATCTTACTTTTTAGCAAGACATGTCATAGGTTGTCTTAAGATATATTTTATCTTGTTACTGCACATGCCCTGGACTGGTAATCTTCTATGACTTTTTAGCACATTTTTTTTTCTAAATTAACCTCTACCTATCAACTGTGCTTTATCTTAACCCTTCTTGTTTTTTCCTTCCTTTGTAATGTAAATATGTCATCTTCTTTTTGGATTTGACTTCACAGAGAACATTAAATTATTTTATCATAGTCTTTTTCTTTCCTCACATCAGAAGAGATTTGTGCTTATTCTGTTCTTTGATAGTATTTAGAAGATAATTATTTTTTAATGTAATTATATTTTTTTGTCATTGAAACATGGAAAATAAATGTAATATACCAGTTAGAGTTTCGGATAATTAAAATAAAATAAAAAAGAATATTTCTAGTTTAATCAGACTGTCGTTTGTTAAGGAAAAAATCTAGAACTCAAATGCCCTGTCAACCAATTTTCTGAGGATATCTGTCCATCAAAGGTAGTAGTTTTAGATCAGTTTATAGCAGTGCATTAAGATGAGTATGGAAAAAGGAAACAAAATATGGAAAGAATAGTTGAATAAGAGATGAACCAAACCACGTAGCTCTCTTTTGACCAAGGTTTGATGATTAATAATGCTAATCTTAACAGTCAGCAAGTTGGAAAACCTGTTCATCAAATCCGCAATCAAACAGATAAGCGAAATCATGGCGTCAAAAATAGCATGCTGAAACCACTGGGCTACTAATTGCTTAAGAGTTAAAAAAAAATAATAATCCATTGTGTGGTTGTTCAGATCAGGACATCAGGAACATGAAACCCAAAATCGCTGATCGAAAAACAGACTCAGATTCAGCCATTGCTACTTCTAGAAGTCTTAAGTACATACTCAAATTATACGTATAAAATAATGGAATGTAGTTTAGTTCTTCTTATCAGAAATAAAGCATTATTAAAATATATAAATATGTTGCAATAAACCTTAACATAGTAAACCAAGTCTAATGCTCGTGTGTGTAGAAATAGGATCAAATCCTAATCTAAACTAAAACAAGTCTTATGGGTTTTTTTGCGTTATGATTCAAATATTTAATACAATCTGGCAATGGGTCTAAGATAAATTTAATTTAACTTTGTAGGTGGGGTGACCTAAAGAAAAGATCATCTTTGCCTGAAGCAGTTAGAATAATTTACTGTTAATAAAATCTCTCGTAAAATTCATATAGCAATGTAACATTTTATATAAGAGTAAACAGAAAAATACACTATCATAATGTCACAAGACAGAGAGAAGATCACAGCACAGAGCTTCAAATGAAGGTAATACAGAGATTTATAGCAAACAGGGACATTACACCACTTCTAATTGATTTATTCCAGGAAAAAAAGTACATCTCTGTGCTGTTTACTACAAATATGAATAAAATTGAACAAAATGTATAATGCATTTCTACTTAGTCTCCTAAGGCTTTTTATTGTTGTATTTCTTTATCCTGGCTGCATGTTCTATATGTAAATTTATTAAATCAGATATAGTGTAATCTAAATTTGAATTATTTCTAGGGTAGTTATTTTGGATATTTTGGTAAGACCCATGATGGTGACTACGCCATTTGTTGTTGAGGTTGTCGGGGAAGCAGATGTACTTACCTGATGCTGTCAATATCGTCTTTCTTCAGCCCCTACTTACTTGATAGGGATGTTTATTATATATATATATTTTTTTTTTCTGTTCAATTAGATATTTTAAAATTAAATCTGAAATGGGCATTATGAAAAAAAAGTACTGTTCTCTATGAAAATGCTAAGCTGGTTTCTGCAATATAATAATTAGCAGAGCATTTTTCTAAAATAAATTGCACATGTTCATTTATAAATAATACCAAGTGTGCCAAGAATACATGTCCACAAGCACCATACAGGTATTGAATGATATAAAGAATATCTTAGAAATTCACACAAACTTTTGAAAATATTCTAAAAGCAAAACACCTTACAAGTAGATGAACCACAGCTTGAACATTGGGAAACGTATATAATACAAAAACAGAGAGTCGAAACAAGTTTGCTGATGAAATTATAGATATGGTAAGATGTGGTAAGATATAATATTCAGAAGATATTATATCAAATCCTTTTTTTTTTATTTGGTAATTTATTATATGTCACATATTTAGAGGGCAATATATCCCATTTACACACACACACAAGGGGGAAATTTAACATTAAATGAGACAATTACAGAATGTTACAGGAACAATAGGTTGATGAGGACCCTGCTCAAATGAGCTTACAGTCTAGAGGAGTGGAGTATAAAGACACAGTAGGAAGGGCAACGAAGGGGACAGCAACCAAACGATAAAGTGGAAGAGTAGCAGAACTGGAAGTGAGAGTGGAGTGTGGCTCTTCAGGAGAGCAAGAGACAGATTTGTGAAATAGAAGTTACTCTGGGAAATAAGCATTTCTGAACAGATGGGTTTTGAGGGATTTCTTAAATGATTGAAGACTAGGAGCGCAAGTTAGCAGTAAGGGTGCAAGACGCGGCATACTTATAAATCGGTGAAAAAAATATAATAGGGACTAGATTTGTTTAGAGCTTTATAGATAAGGGTTAGTATTTTAAATTTTGAACTCACTCCTATAGCATACAGGAAGCCAGTTAAAGGATTGACAGAGGGACGAGGTATGGGAGGTGCGACAGGAGAGAAAGATCAGCCTGGCAGCAGCATTCATCACAGATTGTAGCAGGGTAGTACGGCTTCTGCGGAGACCAATTGGGAGAGAATTTAAATGTACAGGCCCTGTGTAACATTGTAGCTCTATATTGGATTCAAAGTATGTTGGGTAACTTATTGCTTTAAACAATTTCTTAGAAACAGAATATGCAGCATTCCTCATGCTTGTCTGGTGATCCCCTATCTGCTGCAATGTATGAAAAAAGAGCTGCTAGTGATGTCAACTGACACATGGAATGGTAGCAGATACAACAGAGCACATAATGGCACTGCAGTTTCAGATGAAGTGTTAAACACACAAAATGCATAAGACATTGATCCCAGTTGCCCGATGTGGTGGTTCCCCCCGTTCTCTCAATTTTTTTTTCTACAATGAAAAATAAAGGTACTGCAATTTTATTTTAACAAATGCAAAAGAGTGGAGGCATCTAATATGTAAAATATATATATAACACCAAGGAAATGGGAATATAACAATGAAAAAATAATAATACAGCTTGAAAACAGGTCTAAAGAGCAAATTCTGCAGATGAGTGTGTCTTTTAGCTGGGTGTCGATATGTAGAATGTAAAGACAGACTACACGTGATGTAGAGATATGGTGTAGATAGAACGCATTATCCGCCCCATTCTCTCTCATTGATGTTCTATGGGTGAATGATTATGTTATAAAGACAGAAAGTATAACAGACCCATTATCAGAGAGGGATGAACCTACAGTTAAAGGGGACACTGGGAACTCTTCACTTTAATATGCTATGATTGACAAATGCTGGTCCCCTCTAATTGTTTACTTATTTTTGCCCTTGTTCCCAGCAAGAACATGCATTACTCCTTGAGTGCACCTTAGAATGCTGACATTAGTGTTTGATAAGTATATCACTCCATTTAAGTTTCCAACAAGTGACTACCCTTGGAGCAAATCATGGGAACCCAAACCATTATTAAATTTAATTTGTGTTTTTTTTCCCCTGTGATGTAGATTTGTTACAGTCTAGATACAAAGTCTTGAGCAATCCTATCATAGGAAATAATTTGAAACATCTACCAAATTGCATCCTGCATTTATACCACCTCAACATGTTAACATATATAAAATGAAGACAGAGTGGAACTTAAAATAATTCATCCAGCAAAAAAAGCCAAAGGTTGACATTGATTCAATTTTTTTTTTTATTAATTTCAGTTTCAGCCACTTTTTTAGACAAAATATTAGTTTTGTTGTCAAATGCCCAAGTTCAAGCAATAGATATTTTTTTTTAGCAACATCCACTATTTTCCAAACATACTTATTACACCGTGATCCGAATTGGTAGCTATTGTGCTGCTCCCTTCAATCATTCTATCTTAATAAGCTTCATCCAATGAGGGCTGCAGTGATCCAGATAATTGGAAGTTTTTTGAGACATGCAATCTCTGAAACAAAGCCTGAAAAGCAATTGTGAAGTGTCCTTCAAGGAGTCAAGTGCTAAATGAAACCCTTAATAGGATACCAAGTTAGAGCTAACTTCAACGCATCGTATTCAGAATTAACCACTTCAGTCAGAAATTAGATATTTTGCAACTAAAGAAAAAGGTTGATCCTCAAACCACTTAAAAGGTCAGTAATGCTTAATTATAAGTTGATAATATAAGTTACATTTATGGAACGTGCCCAATTTTCTTTATTTGCCCCATAAAGCATGCCTTTTATATTAAAAAAACAGACTAGAATCGGTAATTCATTCACTTATGGCATCTAACCATAAATTAAATTCCAGATGATGGGTGATAGGGTGACTAAATCAAATAGAATTTCAATTTCAATTTTTATATCTTTCTGTCTTCCCCTGTACTCAAACTGTCTGTTTCTTTCCAAAACGTAGCACTGCTTCCTGCAGTAAAATGTACACAGGCAAGTTTGATTAATTTTATAGATATGTAATATTCAATCTGTGAATACTTTATAAACTTTACACTTCAGTATTGTTTATGCTTCAAATCATGTGGAGTTTAAAACACAAACATTTTAGATGCAAAGATTAGCCAAAACACTGACAGACAATATTTAGATAAGAAGATAAGAAAATGTAGGGTATACCAATTGTACCCCACATTACTATACATCCTCCCCTGATAAAACATTTTTAAACCTTAATATTCTTACATTAATAAATATTTTTAATATGAAAACACTTTCTTGCAAGCAGAGAGCATATGTCTCCTAAAGTGTGCTAAAACCGAGAATCCAGATCATATTGATAGGTAGACACCATGTGCTATTCAATAACCGGATGCTTTGTGAAAGAATAGATAATAGTCTTTGTATAACTTTGTACTTGTTAAACTCTATCCAGGCATGTTACATCAACTGAAGATAAAACATGATTCTATTAATAACATTTTCTGAGCAGATATTTACTGAGTAAGAGAGGTTTACTATTAAGGACAGGGAGTTCTTTCAGTGAGTCCTTTCTTTGCGGACAATGTGATCCCTACATCTTACAATCAGATATTATTTGATACCAAATATCTGATTTGATAAAAAAAAATTTTTTTTGACCTTTATCTGAACAAATTGAAAAAGAAATAGCAGCAGTATTCAATTAGGATTTAATATTATTCATTTCTATTGATTCACTAACAATGTGCAGTTACGATATAGTAAATAATCTGTGAATATGGCCAAATGGTATAGACTTACAGGGAGTGCAGAATTATTAGGCAAATTAGTATTTTGACCACATCATCCTCTTTATGCATGTTGTCTTACTCCAAGCTGTATAGGCTCGAAAGCCTACTACCAATTAAGCATATTAGGTGATGTGCATCTCTGTAATGAGAAGGGGTGTGGTCTAATGACATCAACACCCTATATCAGGTGTGCATAATTATTAGGCAACTTCCTTTCCTTTGGCAAAATGGGTCAAAAGAAGGACTTGACAGGCTCAGAAAAGTCAAAAATAGTGAGATATCTTGCAGAGGGATGCAGCACTCTTAAAATTGCAAAGCTTCTGAAGCGTGATCATCGAACAATCAAGCGTTTCATTCAAAATAGTCAACAGGGTCGCAAGAAGCGTGTGGAAAAACCAAAGCGCAAAATAACTGCCCATGAACTGAGAAAAGTCAAGCGTGCAGCTGCCACGATGCCACTTGCCACCAGTTTGGCCATATTTCAGAGCTGCAACATCACTGGAGTGCCCAAAAGCACAAGGTGTGCAATACTCAGAGACATGGCCAAGGTAAGAAAGGCTGAAAGACGACCACCACTGAACAAGACACACAAGCTGAAACGTCAAGACTGGGCCAAGAAATATCTCAAGACTGATTTTTCTAAGGTTTTATGGACTGATGAAATGAGAGTGAGTCTTGATGGGCCAGATGGATGGGCCCGTGGCTGGATTGGTAAAGGGCAGAGAGCTCCAGTCCGACTCAGACGCCAGCAAGGTGGAGGTGGAGTACTGGTTTGGGCTGGTATCATCAAAGATGAGCTTGTGGGGCCTTTTCGGGTTGAGGATGGAGTCAAGCTCAACTCCCAGTCCTACTGCCAGTTCCTGGAAGACACCTTCTTCAAGCAGTGGTACAGGAAGAAGTCTGCATCCTTCAAGAAAAACATGATTTTCATGCAGGACAATGCTCCATCACACGCGTCCAAGTACTCCACAGCGTGGCTGGCAAGAAAGGGTATAAAAGAAGAAAATCTAATGACATGGCCTCCTTGTTCACCTGATCTGAACCCCATTGAGAACCTGTGGTCCATCATCAAATGTGAGATTTACAAGGAGGGAAAACAGTACACCTCTGAACAGTGTCTGGGAGGCTGTGGTTGCTGCTGCACGCAATGTTGATGGTGAACAGATCAAAACACTGACAGAATCCATGGATGGCAGGCTTTTGAGTGTCCTTGCAAAGAAAGGTGGCTATATTGGTCACTGATTTGTTTTTGTTTTGTTTTGAATGTCAGAAATGTATATTTGTGAATGTTGAGATGTTATATTGGTTTCACTGGTAATAATAAATAATTGAAATGGGTATATATTTGTTTTTGTTAAGTTGCCTAATAATTATGCACAGTAATAGTCACCTGCACACACAGATATCCCCTAACATAGCTATAACTAAAAACAAACTAAAAACTACTTCCAAAAATATTCAGCTTTGATATTAATGAGTTTTTTGGGTTCATTGAGAACATGGTTGTTGTTCAATAATAAAATTAATCCTCAAAAATACAACTTGCCTAATAATTCTGCACTCCCTGTATATATAAAACAATCCAAACTTTTGCACTCCTACCTCCAGCCAAAATTATACTTGTTTCCAATCCACATTTATATGTAAGAAATAGGGAAATGCCGGCACTCCTGAATTTAAGAGTAATAGTATTTATTGTCACGAATGTCACTTTGTGTCTTGATAAAAGTTCCAAGCTAGGAACTGAAACGTTGACATTCGTGACTATAAATACTATTACTCTTAAATCCAGGAGTGCCGGCATTTCTCTATTCCATATATATATATATATATATATTATATCTTAAAGTGCTCTGCAAGTGCTGATTGCAAGTGAATTAAACCCATTCAAAACAAAAAACATTGAAGAATTACCATTTAAATGTACTAAGTGTTCATGTTATTTAAAACCCTTTATTGTAAGGTTACAAACCTATTCCTAGTACTTTTATTTTGATAATTACAGATTGTCAGCATTGCACAGTTAATTATATGCTTAGAGAAAGATTTAAACCCTGCAATTGTACTCTCTAAATGGCAATATTTTCTAGTGTAAATCAAGATTTCTTTATCTAATTGGCTGCAAAAGAAAACATGGAATATTGAATTACCTGATGATGTATGTAATAATATAGGAACATCGTCTTCAAGACATGTTATAATTACCTAAAGTTAGCATTGAAACATAATTTCCTTGATGTTTAAGAAATTCACAACACATAGATAGGAGAGCAGATTTCTGCTATTCAAATGCTTTTTTCCCAAATGCTTTATACTTTAAGCCTCATTTGTTGGAATTAAAATCAAAAAGTTTGTCATTCCAGAAACAAAGTATTTATTTTCAAATTATTTATCTGTGCAGTGGTTTACATTTCTTAAAATATCTTTAACATCTTAAAAAAAGTTTATGTAGAGCACATCATGATTTATATTAGCTTAGAGTCACTTTTGAAGTCGAACATCTCTCTCTCTCTCTCTTTCTTTCTCTCTCTCTCTCTCTCTCTCTCTTTTCTTCTCCCTACCAACCATGGTACCCCTACATCAATTATCTTTACTTCTATTCTGGTCCTACAATCAATTTTAGGCATTCATACCATCTCTTTTTTTCCTGCTGGCCCTACCTTATTTAACGAGTAGGAAAAAAATAGAGGAAATAAATAAAGAAGAATGAGGAAGAAAAAAAGAAAAAGGGCACTTGCATTCTCTGCACTAGAGCTGGGGTGTGCTATCTAAATCTGAAGTGCATATTTTATGATTCTAGAGTATGCTCAACTGAAGTATTTTCTGATCAAGCAGTAACTGCAATATAAAACAAAAACAAATTTAGAACAATGTTTTAGATAGACAGTACCACACTGGTTTTAAGATAACTTCATGTATCATTGTAGATAGTGTTACATACATTAAGATAGTTGGTCTAATGAACTACACAGATTTATATGGGACACAGTAATTTTACAACATGACAGGAGGAATATTCATATTTTGCATTGTAGCGGAGTGCTGGTCTTCCACAGATTAACTCCACTAAAGATCCCAGTTAGGCTCAGGAACAAGTAATAAAATACCATAGAATAATAATCGCAGCAAGTAAGGTAATCCACGAATATCCCCATACAGATCCCAATGACTCGACGACACACAGCATCAGGAGCAGAACTAAACTTTTAATCACTCAACCTTCTTTTAAAGCTTTCTCCCATGCAAGGGAGGGATTCACAGTAATTATTACAGTAGCCAATAGTGTAACAGTTACCTCCCACACATCTCCTCCCATCAGTGTGACACCTAACCTCATTAAACATACTGTAGTTTTCCCTGAGTTCTGGATGTACCCCAAAACAAGCAGCTAGAATACTAATTTGGGTACCCCCTAACATATTTAAAATTCACCCAGATCGGACCAGGAGTTTGGGAGGTAGGTGGAAGGTGAAATTTGACTGACCGCACACGAGGTGGTAACCCGAAAAAGGCTCCATGTGTTTTGGCCATGCGGTCGGTCTCCGTTTGGTAGTTAAAACATACAGTAATTCTTGCCATCCACAGATAATCTTCTATTCGTTTGTATTCCCTTGTTCGGTACATTAATTTTACCGAACGAGGGACTGACTGGCCCCTCTGTTTGGGAGTTATGGAGTTATGGAAGTCTCAGCGGTGTTCAGGTGTTTTAGTGTCCGATTTGAGTTCCAGACACTCGACGACCAAACACTGCTGAGATTTCCTTTCATAAGATGGCCACCGCACGTGGTTCGTATGCCGAACGGCGACCCCACAGGTACATACAATATATCAATTTCACGGTCAATTAAGCTGCGGTTTCCAGAGTGTGAAAGCTTAACAAGATGCACACTTCTCACTGGGGTGGTCTGATGGTTCGGTAGTTTCATTCGTATGAAAACTACCGAACAATCATATGAAAGCTACATACACTTACAGTTATACAGAGAACAATTACACAAATACATTTTGAATACGAATTCTTGAGGACAGCCTTAATGCAATCTGCTACATGCATAATCTCTATTTACTAGCGCCACAGCAGCAAAGAAACACATAGTAAAAACCACAAGAGAGACTGTACATGAGGTATAGTGACCTAAACACTTCCTCTTTCTTTGCTGCTCCATCAAGCAGACAGGTCAGAGTATTACTCTTCTCCATTACTTTATGTTTCTATTGCCTTTTTGAGGTTGTTTCTGTATTATTTGTTGATATACTTTGCTGTTTGTTCTTGCTGTGCTTCTATACTATGTGCTGTGTTTTTTCCATGTTATTTATTGGTTTATTGGTTATCCTTGGTTTCTGCCCTCTCCTCTCATTGCTCTCCCTTCTATGTGGCTTGAGGGGCTTTTGGGTCTTACTGGGGTTGCATGTTAATATTGAATCAGGCCATTTATATAAGCTGCTTGAAGGGATTTCACCCATAAACTTGGATTAACTATTAGAGCATGGATTAGTGCTCTCTGTCAGGACTGTGGCCTGCACTTAAGGGGTGAGCCCCCTACTGTATTTATACTGCACTGTGATACTTATGGAGACATAATGTTACAGCCTCTGTTAGCTGCTGGACAGGATTGCCAGGACTTACTGCTTAAAGAAATATCTAATATAATCTTGAATTAACCATTTGAGCACAGCCAACCGCATCGGGCCATCAGACCCTGTACCTTGCTACCACATCCTTTTTGCATGGTAAACAACCCTTCTGGTACTCCAGGTGATCGGACGGAGGACACGGAATGCACAGATGCGCTAGATTCCGTTTTTCCTCAGGTAAGCGTCTCTATGGTATTATCAGATGTGCTTCCTACAATGCCCATATGAGATACCAGCACTTCAAGGTCAAAGGCATTCAAACTCAATAAGGGCCCTTCGTTACGTAGGGGACTGGTTTGCAAAACTGGTCATAAAGACACGTCCTGTTGATCCCTTTCCACCCCTCTTGCCGACAATATGTATGTTCCGTGTGACGTGGTCAACCATGGCACTTCACCTGCCTCCTCTGCTCAGCTCCTTGGTGCTTCACGATCCTACTGAAACCAGTGATCACTCACATATGGGCCATGGGGTTGAGTTGCATTATTTACCTATACAATATCCTTATGTTTGGTTCCGAGGGGTCTAGACTATGTCAACATTTGCGATTGTCCGTGGTCAGGCTGGAATCGTTGCGTTTTGTAGTGAATCGACAGGAGTCTGCGATGGCCCTTCCTGCATGGTCGACTTCTTAGGATTTCTAATCAACTCTGCATCTTGCATCCTGAAGCTCCCCCCTTAAAAGGTCTTCTCAATCCTCAAGGAAATTTGCAAGGCCCTCCACTGCAACACTGTGCCCCTCCACACACTCGCACAGATTGTGGCTACTGTCCTCCTCCATTCAGACAATCTTCTTGGGCCTGCTACGTTACCAGGACATGCAGCACCTCATGGTAAGAATTATTTGGGTGAACCCCACCTACAACCAACCGGACTTCATTCTGGAGTCGGATACCAGCCTCTGGGGCTGTGAAACCACCTGGAAGTGTACAACGGAAAAACGGAACACATGTGTACAACTCAGTAATTCTCCCTTCACATTGACTGCCTGGAACTCTTAATGGGATCCTTTATTATCTGCAGTCTGGTGAAGGAGTAATCCGTTTGTTGCATCCTACTCTGGATGAACAGAGCGTTGGCAGTCCAGTATATCAATTGCCTGGTCGGAGCCTGCTCGCATCTCCTATCAGACATCACAAAAGGCATCTTCGATTTCTGTCTCCCTCGCAGGATCCCCCTGAGAGCGGACTACCTCCTGGGGTTGACACATCTCACCACAGATTGGTTCTCCCACTTTTAGAGGGATGACCAGACTTAAACGTTATTTAATTGGCTGCTGGATCCGGAGTGCACGGTGGAGGAGGCATTCCTGCAGGCTGGACCTCGCCTGGGGACGTCCGCTTTTCCCTCCTTCACAATGATTGTGAGAGTTCTCCATTACCTCTGTGTACAGCAAGTAACACTGACCTTGGTCATCTCGCTGTGACAGAGCCAACATTGGTTCCCGGACCTTTGGGGACTGTCCAGTGAGGATCTCCTCCTCCTGCCTTCATAGCCAATGCTTCTCCCAAATGGAAACCCCTACCTTCTACTACTGGAGGGTTGGCTCACCCTGGTAGCCTGGACTCTTTCTGGGGTTTTCAGCAGATCGACGGACTATCGCAGGCTGCTAGTGACCTCTTATGGGACTCTTGAGCACCAGGGATGTGATGATGCTATCTTCCATCTGGGCAATCCCGGTCTGGTTGGTGTTTGGATTGGAACCTCGATCCATTAATGTGTTATGTTCGGCCAGTTCAATGGCCCATGTCCTGGTTTGGGGACCCCTGGTGGGCAAGGATCCTCTTGTGTGCCAATTACTCAGTAACATCCAACTCCAGCTTATTAGATGTGGAGATCGTTCTCCATTTTCTACAGGACTGGGCATCTATGATGGACTTTCTCTCTGTCTGTTATCGGCCAAGTTTATGTTATGCTTAGACTAGTGTCTTTTCATCATGTATCAGATGTCCGGATGTTCGACATGGATGGTTTTTCCTTTTTCCCTAACAGGGTTACAGTCTATGTCTCTCATCGAACTATTCGGATTCTTCCTTGGGTTTCTATTCTTTTCTCAGCGTTAACATTGCAAAATACACTGCCTGGCCAAAAAAAAAAGAGCCTTCTATTGGATAGTTACTGCATGGGCAATTATCTTTCAGCTGGCAACAAGTTGTTTAACCCCAACTGATGCAATGAGTAGCTTCTCATTTTTTAAACAACCATGTCAAAAGACACATCTCGTGGTCGTGGAAAAGATGTAAGTCTGTTTGAGAAGGGTCAAATCATTGGCATGCATCAAGCAGAGAAAACATCTAAGGAGATTTCAGAAACTACTAAAATTGGGTTAAGAACTGTCCAACACATTATTAAAAACTGGAAAAATAGTGGTGAATCATCGTCTCTGAGGAAGAGAGGCAGATGAAGTGATGCACCCATCATGCCTATTGCTTACTGTACAAGCATGTGGGGGCACTGCTATGATCTGGGGTTGCTGCAGTTGGTCAGATCTAGCTTCAGCAACATTATTTGCACAAGGAATGAGGTCAGCTGACTACCTGAATATACTGAATGACCAGGTTATTCCATCAATGGATTTTTTTCTTCCCTTATGGCACGGCCATATTCCAAGATGACAATGCCAGGATTCATCGGGCACAAATTGTGAAAGAGTGGTTTAGGGAGCACGAGATATAATTTTCACACATGGATTGGCCACTACAGAGTCCAGACCTTAACCCCACTGAGAATCTTTGGGATGTGCTGGAGAAGGCTTTACGCAGTGGTCCGACTCTCCCATCATCAATACAAGATCTTGGTGAAAAATGAATGCATCACTGGATGGAAATAAATGTTGTGACATTGCAAAAGCTCATTGAAACAATTCCACAGCAAATGCATGCCGTAATCAAAGCTAAAGGCGGTCCAATGAAATATTAGAGTGTGTGACCTTTTTTGGTGGCAACTTTTTTTTTTGGCCAGGCAGTGTATGAAGCCTCCTGTCATGTAAAATTGAAGATTATACTAGCATTAGTGTACTAATAATCTTAATTTTACTAATGACAGGACGCGAGTATTCTCCCACCCTGCTTTGCTATCCCACCCTTTCTGTTCACTTTCTTTGTATGCCTCACTGGTCTAAGGTAGGTTGGGCTCTTAATTTATGTGTTTACATTGATGATTTTATTTCTGTTGGTTTGGAAATGTCATTGGAGTTTTATATGATTGTTGTTCAGTTATCAGATTGTAGATTACACGTTACTACTGTGGAATGATGTAAAAATGCTTGGAAAGGGGAGCGCTGAATAGGTATAAAAGATTAAGCAAAAGGGTGTATATAATAGGAAACCTAACGACCTATTTTACAAAATACATAAAATAAAATAATACAGATACCCTTAATCTCTAACTTTGATAACTGCTAATACAATGATATACATAAGACTATCATTATAAGATAGTCAAACAATCATATGTCGTATGTAACAACTTAAGAACAGGGGAAATAGCAGATATTATATATTAGATGCAATAGACTAAATAATAAAAAGTCTGATATTGTCTGTGCAAATTCCTTGATTCAGATTTTTCCTTGGGTAATTTTACTCCATAGTAGAAGTGAATATATGTAAAGATACAAAGAAAAATAAATTTGTAAATCTTAATATCAGCAAAATTCATAAAATGCAATCCAGATTATGATAAGTAAAAAATTGCTTTATTAGAGTCTTTGCTCTCAACTAAAAACCAATGTAAAAAAGCTTCCAATCAAAACTACAAATAAAATACTTCATAAGCAGACTTCATTAGCGAGTGTCTGTAAGCTGATTCACAAAGTGCATACTAGGTGCCGACCTTGTATAGCTCACGGCATCCCGGATCAGCAATTTAGATATTGTATTGCTATATGCAATAGAAGCGAGTGCATCCTAGATGCTGGCTTTTGGTGATCAGCAGTCAGTCCCTCCAAACGCGTTTCTCCGTAACAACGGCTTTATCAATGGATATGGACTCTATGGCATTTTGCCGCTTATATAGCGGTTTCTCTTCTCAATTTGCACAAATTAATAAACATTGTTTCTGAGGCATAATATATATAAAATGTTCATTTATAATACATTGTGTCAATAACTACAAATATTATCAGTTTCTCAATCTTGATCGCATATACTGATTTACATTTATAGTGGACATTTATAACCATAGTTACTCCCGCTGTAATTAAGTTCAAACTCAACTGTCATTAACTGGTAATGTCAATGTCTCTTAATGTGATACGAAATAGAAATCAGAAAGTGAAAAGGATGTACACAAGAATGTGAAACATCCCCCGTGCTATTAACAATCATTTTGCAGGAGGGAATATGGCAAAGGTTGACGGGTTTTACCGTTAGTGCGAGTAGTAGCCATTTATTCATGGTCTGATATTTACTGTTAAAAAATAGTACTGTACTTACAGAGTAAATGTCCACCTTTAAGGTTGGTGTTAGTAGTAGACAATAATATATTTCCAGATCTAACTGTACTAAAATCTTCTAATGGATATTACTTAAAGGAATCTCGTCCTTATGTAGAGACTAATTAGGATTTTATCAATGTATACTCCACATGTAAAAGGAATAGTAAAAAATAGGAGTAAAAATAAAAATAAAAGTGATATAAACCTATATTGATAGGTATATTTGTAACTTAAAAATAAGTTAAAAAATATATTGTACTAAAGAATTTAGGACAAGGGTTTCCAGATGTATTGAATTGAGATGAGAATGGTATGATACGAGAGGAGAGAGATATGATGTATCTCCCACATTTGTGTATTTCTGTTTGATATATATATATATAATCCTTCTTAAAGGGGCTTGTCCTGATATGAAGTCATGAATGACTCCTTTTGTACTGTTGTATGTGTGTTTCCACAGATACTGTGAGTTTCTCCTAAGCATTCCTATACAGTAATTCCTTATTTGCTTAAAGTGGTTTTTACAATAAATAGAAATGGGTTAATTGTAATGATTTTTTCATCGCCAAAAAATGGTCTCGTTGCTCATAGTTGCTGAGAGAGTTATTCTCCCAGAATTTTCACAGATATTGTGGGTTTCTCCGAAACAATACGATACAGTAATTCCTCATTCTCTTGAAGTGATATTGCTAATGACTAAAAATGGGCTAATTATAATGGTTTTTCATCCCAAGAAATGGCATAGTTCCAATTCTGCATTTAAGCCATTCGGTTGTAGCGTATTCAAATTGTATATCCATTTAATTTCTTGTACGCCCAATTGCTTGATGTGATCTCCACCTCTCTGGTGTTTCCTTACTCTACATATAGCTTTAAAATTCAGGAGACTCATATCCGCTTTATGATACTGTGCAAAGTGAGCCGATTCCGTATGCTGCATGTATTTCTTTTTGATGTTTAACATATGTTCTCTTATTCTAGTATACAGTTGTCTTTTTGTTCTGCCCATGTACTGGAGTCCACATGGGCATTCCAGTACGTAGATTACGCTTGTACGTTTACATGTGATGAAATCACTGATTTTTAATGCTTCATTTTTGTTTTTTGAATTTCTTCTCGTAATCTCATAAATTCCTGTTGTTGGAGTATCTCTACTAATTTTACAGGCAATGCATTGGTTACAATACAAGAAGCCTCTCTTTTTCGTTCCTAGTTCTTCTTTCTTATTTGTTTTTAGATTATTTGCTAATTTGTTTTTAATATTACTGGCTCCCCTAAAAATTATCCTTGGTTTATCTGGTAGGGTTACGTCTATCTTCTGTCCATACTCCCACCTCTGATGCTCGCCTTCAAGATTTCTCGAGGGCTGCACCGTTCCTGTGGAACTCGCTTCCCTCCTCCGTTAGATGCTCACCCAGTCTCCACTCCTTCAAAAAATCATTAAAAACCCACTTCTTCATAAAAGCGTATCAATTAAACTGTTAATAGCTCCTGACTGATTCCTCTTCTGCAACTGTCACTAGTCTAATACTATCCTTACCTTTTTGTGTCATTTTACCCCACTCCCTCTAGCATGTAAGCTCATTGAGCAGGGCCCTCAACCCCTCTGTTCCTGTGTGTCCAACTTGTCTGGTTACAACTACATGTCCACCCATTGTAAAGCGCTGCGGAATTTGACGGCGCTCTATAAATATATTAACAATAATAATAGGGTATTGGCAAGTGATTTATCTTTTTTGAGCAAGTGCCAATGTTTTCTTAAAATCTTTTTACGTTGTGCATTGTCTTTGCTGTAATCCAAAATAATAGGAGGAAACAAACTAGTTTGTTGTGATGGTCTTATTACTTATTTTTCTCTTTCTTTTAAGAGGTCATTATGGTCCAAATCCTCTACTTTCAGTAGTGCGTGTTCGACTTCCTTGGGATCATAGTTCTTAGCCAAAAATGTATCTCTTATCTTTTCCACCTGTTCCATATATACTTGGTGGTCCGTGCAGTTCCGTCTCAATCTTCTAAATTTATTACATGGGACATTCTTCAACCATGCTAGGAGGTGACAACTCTCTTTCAAGATGAAACTATTAACATCAAATTCTTTAAAGTGTGTCTTTGTTTTAATAGTTCCTGAGTCAATATAGATGGTAAGATCCAGAAAATCCACAGCTGTAGTACTGTGGACTGTGTTGAGTGTTACCCCCCAGGTGTTGTTATTGGTGTTTTCAAGGAATTTGTCTACTAGTTCTACCGTATTTCCTTCCCATATAAAGAAGATGTCGTCTCTGTATCTTTTATAACTGTGGATGTTCTTATTCCATGAGTGAATATTCCAGATATATTTGATCAAGATTGAGAAACTGATAATATTTGTAGTTATTGAAACAATGTATTATAAATGAAATTTTTGTATATATTATGCCTCAGAAACAATGTTTATTAATTTGTGCAAATTGAGAAGAGAAACTGCTATATAAGCGGCAAAATGCCATAGAGTCCATATTCATTGATAAAGCCGTTGTTACGGAGAAACGCGTTTGGAGGGACTGACTGCTGATCACCAAAAGCCAGCATCTAGGATGCACTCACTTCTATTCCATCTAGCAATACAACATCTAAATTGCTGATCTAGGACGCCGTGAGCTATACAAGGTCAGCACCTAGTATGCACTTTGTGAATCAGCTTACATACACTCGCTAATGAAGTCTGCTTATGAAGTATTTTATTTGTAGTTTTGATTGGAAGCTTTTTTACATTGGTTTTTAGTTGAGAGCAAAGACTCTAATAAAGCAATTTTTTACTTATCATAATCTGGATTGCATTTTATGAATTTTGCTGATATTAAGATTTACAAATTTATTTTTCTTTGTATCTTTACATATATTCACTTCTACTATGGAGTAACATTACCCAAGGAAAAATCTGAATCAAGGAATTTGCACAGACAATATCAGACTTTTTATTATTTAGTCTGTTGCATCTAATATATAATATGTGCTATTTCCCCTGTTCTTAAGTTGTTACATACGACATATGATTGTTTGACTATTTTATAATGATAGTCTTATGTATATCATTGTATTAGCAGTTATCAAAGTTAGAGATTAAGGGTTTCTGTATTATTTTATTCTATGGAATGATGTATACTGTGTCTTACTTGGATTCCACATTCATGACTATGTGTCTAAGCCTGTCACACATTCTCTGTTCATGATTCGTCCCTGAAGACGTTTTGGTTGTTAGTATGGAATTCTCTGGAAGTTTGCTCTTTCGGACGTTTGATTTAGGAGTTATTGTTATTGCTTGTTATATGTTTGCTTCTGCTTGATGTCGCTGTCTGAAAGAGGAAGTGATTAGGTTACTATACCTCATGTACATCCTACTCTCTTGTGATTGGTTCTTTTTTTTCTATGTGTTTCTTTGCTGCCGTGGAGCTAGTAAAGAGAGATTATGCTAAATACTTCCCTCCTGTCATTACTAAAATTAAGATTATTAGTAAACTAAAGCTAGTATAATCTTAAAATTCAATATTATTGATATGAACCGTATATCTGTGTGTGCAGTTATTGGGTGTACAGTGGTATTCTTGATAAATAAAAACAATAATTTGGACGCAACTCGTTTTACTTCTATGCTACAGACCATACGGATCTTCTGTGTAAGCATCCACTCACTTGATTTATTCCTGTAATGCCTGTCAACGGAAAAATAAAGAATTCTAAAAAAAAATGTAAAAGACACTATCTGTTGACTTATCAAAAAGAAATATGTTTCAATCTTTTAATTGCACTGAATATGTTGATAATCCTGACCCTGCATCATCAATATGTGGCAAAAATTATTTACATATGTATATATCGCTCCCGATTGATTCTTCTCTTCCAACTGTCAGTAGCCTAATACCTTTGTATCACTTTACCCCACTCCCTCTAGCATGTAAGCTTATCGATCAAGGCCCTCAACCCCTCTGTTCCTGTGTGTCCAACTTGTCTGGTTACAACTAAATGTTTGTAAAGCGCTGCAGAATTTATTAGCGCTATATAAATAATAACACACTACATAAATTATAAATTTATAAATAATTCACATAATACTTTAAGCAAAATTATTATTATTATTATTATTATTATTATTATTATGATATTTATATAGCACCATCAAATTCCGCAGCGCTTTACAATGGGTGGACGAACAGACATGTAGTTGTAACCAGACAAGTTGGACACATAGGAACAAAGGGGTTGAGGGCCCTGTTCAATGAGCTTACATGCTAGAGGGAGTGGGGTAAAATGACACAAAAGGGTAAGGATATTATTAGACTAGTGACAGTTGCAGAAGAGGAATCAGTCAGGAGCTAGTAACAGTTTAATTGATATGCTTTTATGAAGAACTGGGTTTTTAACGATTTTTTGGAGTGGAGACTGGGTGAGCATCTAACGGAGGAGGGAAGCGAGTTCCACAGGAACGGTGCAGCCCTCAAGAAATCTTGAAGGCGAGCATCAGCGGTGGGAGTACGGACAGAAGATAGACGTAAGTCTTCCGCAGATCGTAAGGGCCTAGATGGGATATACCTGTGTATAAGGGAGGATAGATAGGTGTGAGCAGCATTATGTAGAGATTTGAAAGCAAGAACCAGATTTTTAAATTGAGTATGTCCACACATGTTTACAAATAGAATGTTGTCACATTATATTGATTGCCAATTAGCAGTCTGTTAGTTTTCAAAACAAGGTGAGGTAACTTACAGAGTTTATAAGAGGCAAAATCATAAAAGGCTAAAAAGAAAATGTATCTGTCATCATCAACACTGCAAATTTATTTAATGTGTTACGTTGATCTGTCACAAAATTCGTGCCAGCCTCTATCACATATAGAAAAAAAAGCATCCGCAAGGGACATAAGTGTTCATAACTCTATACTAACTTAAAAAGGATTTACAGATATTTCCCTGGATAGGGGGCAAATGAAATAAAAGTACAGAAAGAAAATGAATACGGAATTGAAAAAGCACCTCTATGACCCAGTATCCTCAGCAACTGTTTATCACTAGACTCTCACAAATGGAATTTTTGGCAGGACTGCAAATTGAAAAATGCTTATATGAAAAATGTAACATAGTCTCACGTGTGAACTTTTACTGTATTTTCAAATCCATAGGGTTTTATATTATGCAAAAGCCAAAGGATGTCGGCAACCTACAATATCTTTTACTTCTGTTAAGTATGCAAAAGAATCAAGTCAAGGACAAGCAATATATATCACAACATATAACATTTCTACCTTGAATGCTTTAAGACTGCCATAGTGCATTGGAGGGTTCTCTTCTAGAGCACTGTTTAGTCAATAGTCCACTTGCTAGACTGAAGTCTGGATCATAAAACATAATTATTCTTGGGAGTGTTATCCCTTCCCTCTTTATTTCAAGATATGAAAATTATTTAAAATATTTTTAATGGTCAAAAAAAAAAAAGATCCAAAACCAAATGTCATCAATGGTGCTCTAGACATTCCAACCAACTTGATTAATTGATTTAAATCAGGGGTTCTCAACCCAGTCCCCAAGTACCTCCTACTAGTCCAGGATTTAGGGATTGCCATGTTGTGTAAAGTGTGTTTTTTCCTTCTAAAACACCTTAGACACAACTGGGTGATTTCTAAATCCTGGACTGTTAGGGATAACTTGAAGACTGGGTAGGGAACCACAGATCTAAATGGACTGGTAACAACGTTTTATTTCCTATATCTGAGAGTTATAGCCGGTATCCCAGCACATTATGCTACTATTGTTTTGCTTTTGGTTTTTTTTTGTGTGGGGGGGGGTCATCAGACGTGATTCTCCAGTAAATATAGCAAATTCTAACTGAATACTAGCTCTTACAGTTTGAGATTGACTGATGTATGGGATTGACTGATGTAGATAGTCCTTTTCTTTATTATTTTATGGACAAAAGGTTGATAAATGTGTTTGATGTGTTGCCCAGTGGTGACAATGATGCCCATTTTACTTTTTTCACTTTTTTTTTTGGCACAAAGTTAATACAAAGTTATAATTCTTTTAATCTTTTAAAGGCCAGGTGCATTTTAATTATTCATTCTAAATTGAATTGTTAATAAGTGAAGAAGTGCTGATAATAGAAAAAAACCACCAGTGTGGGAGTTTGCTTTCCACTGATATAAGACAAAAGTTTGGCATGCGGTAAGCTATACTGTGCCAATTTGTCACAATTGATAGACAGTGTTTTTATATCAAGAAAATGATTAGCCGTAGACACTTTGTATTGTTCCTGCATGCTGGTGATAAATTTGCAGTCTGGAAGAGCTGAATTTGACAGATACTTAAACATGGTTTCTTTGTGTGACTCTTGCAAACTTTGATATGTATGCTGAAAGAACATTTTAAAGTGACAAAATATGTATATTCTTTTTCATAGAGTACTCTTGGGATAAGGAAAGATGAAAAAAAGTATATATAATGTTAATTCTATATTGTGATGATATGATTCTGTTATATCCATTTATGGTACTGTGACGATACAACCCTGGGAGTCTCTGGCATTGAAGATGGATTAGTTCAGGCCTAGTATTGCCTGTATGGTCTTTACGTCTGCCTGTACTTTTCCCACTAGTGAATGCAGAATCTCTCCTTACCAAAGGAGTAACAGTTCAGACCTTGTATTGGCAGCGCAAAAGTCCGCTGTCTCGCCTGGCAAACTTCGACCCCGAGTGCTAGGACTCTAGTTGTTGAGTCACTAATTCCCCAGCAAAGCAGGATAAACTTCACAGATGCTCTGGGTATTACAGGATATTTTATCTAACTAAAAATAACTAGCAATCCTCCGATGAGTGATTACGCTATAGCGGACCTTAGATTGTTACAATAAAGGAAGAGTCAAGCTTCTTCTTCATGTAAAAGCAATCTCTAAAGAACTGGAACTTTATTGTATGAGCAAACAATATTTCTTTATTTACAGGTATGCAAAATATAGGGAGGAGTATACAGGTACAGAATTTACAGTGGTCGAATTTGGGACAGGGAACCAAAGAATGGGGAGGATATAGACCATTACAATTTCCAGGTGAGGTCACAGAATATACTAACCTCTGCCCTCCTGTCATGGCATAGCTAAACCTCCAGATACCTTTAGCAGGTAGTCAGCTCTTGCAATAGGGTTAAACAAGCTGACCCCTAGGTGTGAGTCCAGTGCGAGCCACAGTCCCATATACCATCCCCCGTGCACCATTGAGTGATCCAAGTGGTGGAATATTGTGCCTTTTTTCCAGCTGTGTGCATTCCATTGCTAGCAATGGTAGCAAAATGGGACTGCAAGTACTCAAATGGAAAAAAGGAAATGGGGCAAAAAGGCCATTCATTACAGGTACATGTTATGCTTCTAAAAGCTTAGCTCAATTAAAATATACTTTAAGAATGTTCAACATAAATTCTTTTTCATATTATAAAGCAATTGGTATGTAGATGTTTAATTTAATGTTGTGCTGTTTCTTACTACAAAAGTAAATGCAATCTACTGTATGTATACATGGGATTAGGATAGCTTTAGTAAAAGTAACAAATAATCTAATACAATTCTACTTGCATGTGCACTTGCTCATAATCTGTGTATGAACAAGTAACACGTTTTGATCCAAACACGTTAGTCGGCTCTTATTTATGTGCATTTTGGGTTTTATACTCACTCTCAATAGTGCATGTTCATTTTCCCGAATATTTACCTTTTTTTTTTACTTTTCTGCTATGATCCATTGAATGTTTTTTTCAGAGTGGAAGATATATTAAATTGTTAAATATCTCATTATTGTTAGTCATCTTCAGCTTTACTGCCCATCTTTCAATGTCTTCATCGGTGGTTAAGAAATACGGATATAATAATGTTACATCTGTACAAGTGTACTAGATTTATGCTTTTCTTGACTTATTAGTTATGTCTTATTATAAATCTAAAGAGCTACGACCTAAGATTTTGAGACTTTGAAAATGGAAACGGCTAACCTTGGTAAGAATAATCCTGCCTTTAAAAGATAAATTTATAACTAAATTAAGATTACCATAAAACAAGCACTGAGAATGTTATCCACAAGTCTAAATTCCTTCAGTCTTGATTGTTTTTTTGATTGCTAATTCTAAGCATTGCCTTACTGCCTTTCCATTACAATGAATTTGCCTGCATTTCAGCTTGTCCATATACAACCATTAGGCTGAAATATGGAATCAAATGATATAAATATATAACTAAACACTCATGTACAGTGATGATTAGAAAAAATTGGCAGCTGCCCTACTGAAAATTAAAATCAACTAAATTTCCACATTTGTTTGAAAGCAGACGGTGGCCAATTCTAAAGGAAGCTATCATTACAAAAAAAATGCCATTACCACCATTCTGTTATCTTTATAATCCATTTGTTAACAGTTTAGTTGTTGGCTGCTTGTTCTGCCAGTAAACAAATACAACAGACTCATTTTGTGAATTTGCCTTCTAATGGATTGAATTTGGTTGAAATTCAGTGTTGGATATTTATACAAATTCTTCATTTTACATGGGATTTAAAAGTATGAATTATCGATTCTAAAGCAGAGACTAAATGAGACATGCTCTTTGAGCTGAAATAATGGAATTTTAACAGAATTGGCCTTTAGTAAATATGAGAATTTCAACTTGAACTATAACTGAGTTTTTTGCTGATCCAAATTGCAGTTGGATATGGAGTATCTTTGGTTTTTAACATATTTACTTAGACAAACTTTTGAATAAATTACTTAAAAAAAAAAAATACAAAATAATGTGTGTTGATTAAAGTATTTTAAATTGTAATCTAACTAGAATCTGAAATTGATATATGCAAACTTGTATGTGCTCAAGATATAATTAAGGATGAATATACAAAAATCTAAAGTTATTGCTGAATGGCATTTTAGGAGCAGTTATAATCAATAAATACGTTTTACAGCCTTGGCAAATCTTGTAGAGATTTAAAAGTAATTTTATTTTGAATTTATGTGATTGAATCTTCTTGCAGCTTACATGTTTATCCAAGTTTAATGAATTGTATTAATTAGATCATCAAAATATTAATTCCTTGAAGAATTATGAGCATTAAATTTAAATGTTTTGCCTTTTTTTATAATATATCATTTCATGTCAACAATTCAGCTAAAAAGAAGGCCATAAGGTACTTGTATATCATTGATATTTAGAGAGAACATGTAATATACTGTAATATACTGTATGTCCATTTGAATAAAATGCACTTGTCATATCTTGTTATGTATCAGGGGACGGTGTGTGTTTGTAGTGCTATAAGAGGTAAAGAACCTACAAATTGAGCAAAAACTCTCCCCAGAAAATGTAATGAAATGCAACTCCATTACCCATTTAGCTGATGGCTGTACAGTTTCACAAGTATAAAGTGGCTAATGTGCTACTGAAAGCATAAATACATCAGGAAACCAAAAAAAAAAAGCTATCCTTAAGCCCTTATAATTTAATACAAAAAAAGCTAAGTGGTTTATAAAAAAAGTAAATGTAAACATTTGAAGTACTCTGTGATGTTCCTAAAAATACATTTTTGGGGAAATCAACCAGAGGGACAAATGCAAAACATCAGCACACCATACAGTTCCACATCTAGAATCACTATGCCCCTTGAATACCACTGTTTTAGTACTTGCCAAAAGTGCACAAAAATCGACAAAACCCCCAAGATCAACCAATAGTTTCTGGAAAATAGTCTATTTCCAGCACACCATCGGAATATATTGATAAGTGCCTTCCACTGTTAGTTCAACAAAATCCAAGTTCTTTGAAATACATTCTCAATATTATACAAATTCTTAAAACCATTAAATGGGAAGCAAATTATTTATTGGTTACAGCAGATATAAACTGCTTGTACGCCACTATGTCATATAAAAAAGGTTGCAAAGTCACTGGGTTCTTTTTAAAAGACTCATCCACAGGCACATATTGATGTTATTCTACAAGGCATACAACTAATTTTATCTAATTCTTATTTTTGGTTTCAAAATGGGTTGTATAGCGCTACAGAATTTGATGGCGCTATGTAAATAATAAAATAATAATAATAATCTGCAAATATGTGGTACAGCCATGGGGACCAGATTTGCACCAAGCTATGCTAATTTATTTATGGCATTATAGGAACGTTCTTTTATTTACAACACAGACTGTAGTGTAAATCTGGTTTCCTATAGGTGGACCAATGATGATATTTTTTTCATTTGGAAGGGATCTGAGGAAGAGTTAACTGCCTTATCATCTTTTTTTTTTCTTTTAACACTAATGATTGGGGCTTTACTTTAGCCACCAATTATAGTACTACTGATTTTAACATTTTAGATATTACAATCTACATTCAGGAAAATCAAATTAAAATTAAAATGTATTTTAAAGATGTACATAACTACATCTACTTAAAAAGTTGTCACTTCTCTTCCTGGATGCAGAATGTGCTGAGGACACAGTTTATAAGGATACAAATAAATTGTACAGACCTAGACATGTTCTGCACCCTGGTTATGAAAATGAAAGATCAATTTGTGGAGAAAGACTATAATGTAAACATATTGGAAAGCACTATCCAGGAGGTCACTAACGTAGACTGTATGTCTTTGTTAACATATACAACAAAATAGATAATAAATTATCGCGAACTTCAACATGGATGCTGTCCAGGAAGTAGGAGGGCCTGGGAGGGAGGGTCTGCTAGAGATTGGCCGGGATGTGTCAGCTGACCGGAGTTCGCCACGAACGGTTCGCAGCAAACCGCGGTGAACCGTTCGCGGGAAGTTCGCGGACGGTTCGCAACATCTCTATACCAAATATCATATTTAACAATTACTGTCACTTCCAAAACCTCACAAAATATAGATACGTTTCTACTTATTATACCCTTAGTGTTTTACGGTTTTATATCACAGTGAGAATTTCAATTAAGAAGGAGCTTCTTTGTGTGAGGAAGACCGTTCCATAAAAAAGTTGTTAAGTAGATTCATGGTAACCTCACTTATAATATTTATTTTTGGTTGACTGGAAGGGTAAGTAGCTAAATGATCCTTTCAGTGGTCAGTGGCTGGATGTGCATATTTTTAAAATTTAACAAGTCAATTGTGTTTTGTCATTTTGGACGAAGTTGTGCTAAGAACTATGGCGGTGTCACGTGACAGGAACACGCCTGTTTTTTTAGTAACATGGCCATAATATTAGACACCTTCAGCAAATAAAACAGTTAGTAATACCTTTTAAACCATGGTAACTAAGACTGATGAAGCTCCTTGAATCGTTGCTATAGCTCTCAAATGGATAAAAGAGAATTTGATTTTGGGAGACATCTGTTATTAATGAATAGAATGATCACCTACAGAGTTATTCACTGAATTGAGAACTGATGGAAGTTGAAAGTGAATTTCAAATATTAATCAAAAATAGCAAAACAGGAAAAATTCTCCAAGGCACCAATGCTTTCACGTCAGCTATATTGGCCTTACATTTCCAATTCACTTTATATTCCCAACAATTCCCACTTTAGGGAGCAACCCTGAACATGTGTTGACTCTGTGTATTTCTGAGTGATAATTATTGTGCTATATGTATAGTAAATTCTAATTTCATTGGTTTCAGCTCAGCCTACTGAGCCATATTAGACATTTATTGGAGTGCAGTAATAGAAATAAGTACATATAAATTGCCCTTATGAACAGGCTTAAGAAATATCAGGGAGTTGTGGATGGCGTTACCCAATCACCATTATTATCTGAAAGTTGAGACATTTCTTAAATGTCAGTAAGCAAGTAAGTAAGTAAATGCGGGCAAAACAAATTAAAATGATAATTATTTATGTTTAAAATTGAATACAACATCTAATTACAAAAAAATTAATTATATATACATGCTGATCAACCACAAAATTAATACCTCTGCCTAATACCATGTAAGTCCTCTCATGCTTCCAAGAAAGATCTGATGTGCCAAGATAGGAACTCCACAATATCTCTGGACATGTCCTGTGGTATCTGGCAACAAAACATTAGCAGCAGATCCTTTATGTCCTGGAAGTTGTGGGGTGGGGCCTTCAAGGATCGGATTTATTGTTCTAGCACATTCCACAGATGCACATACATACACCTGGCTATCTACCTGATCTAAAAAGAAAATGTGATTCATCAGACTAGGCAACCTTCTTCCATTGTTCCATGGTCCAAATCTGATGCTCAAATACCCATTGCAGGAACTTTTGAACCAGTTGGTACAAGTACCAATTAGAAAGGACTCTTGTCTGGACCTGGATCTAAAAAACAACGTTGATCTTTTGACCAACATTCAAGTAGGTGAGCACTTGGGAAATAGTGATCACAATATAGTGTCCTTTGAAATAAACTAAAAAAAACAAAAGCACATGGGGTAGACTAAAACATATAATTTAAAAAAAGGCCAATTTCTATAAGCTTTACAATATATTGACTGGCATAAACTCTTTAGTGAAAAGAACACTGAGGATAAATGGAACATCTCCCAACAAATATTAGAAAGGTACATTTCTTAGTATGTACCATTGGGAAATAAATATAAAAGAAACAGTTTGAAACCAGTGGGGCTTGTTGGGAAAGTGAATCAAGACGTTAAAAATAAGAAAAGGTAATTCAAAGCCTTTAAATCTGACAAATCAGAGGCATCCTATAAAAGATATAAGGAAGCCAATAATGCATGCAAAAAGGCGATTAGATTTGCTAAACTTCAAAATGAAAAAAATGATAGCCAAAGAGAGAAAAACCAACCCCAAAGCATTTTTTAAGTACATAAATTAAAAAAAAATTAAAGTGTAAGTACACATAACAAAAAATGGGACGGGAGGGGGACTGGGCACTGAAAGGGTAGATGAAATTTAATGTTGAAAAATGCAAAGTTATGCACTTTGGCATCAAGAATTCACAAGCAACTTATACCCTTAACGGAAGTGAAGTAGGGATAACAACATGAAAAGGACTTGGGAATGTCAATCAGCAGTGGCTAAGGCCAGTAAGGAATTGTCATGCATGAAAAAGTGAATTAATTCTCAGGATAAGAATATAATTTTGCCTCTTTATAAATCACTGGTAAGGCCTTATTTTGAATATTCTGTGCACTTTATGGGCACTGGTTCTAAAGAAGGATATTATGGCACTAGAATAATTGCAGAGGTACGCTACAAAATTAATAAAAGGAATGAAACATTTCAGCTATGAAGAAAGGTTAACACATTTAAACCTCTTTAGTTTAGCAAAACGTCGCCTCAGAAGGGATATAATAACATTATACAAATATATCCAGGGCCAATACAAACCATTGTGTGGAAATCTATTCACAAACTGGACTTTATATAGGACACAAGGTCATGCGTTTAGACTGGAAGGAAGAAGATTTCATCGAAGGCAATGAAAAGTTTTTTTACTGTAAGAACAATAAGGATGTGGAATTCTCTGTCTGAAGAAGTGGGTTTTTCAAAACTCATACAGATGTTCAAACAGCAACCAGATGCATACTTGCAAAAACAGAACTTTCAAGGATATAATTGGAAAAAAAATGGAAGTGCTTCAAACTGGGTTTGCTTACCTTCTTTTTGATCAACAGCAAAAAACAAATACGAGGAAGGCTGAGCTTGATGGTCACAAGTCTCTTTTCAGCTATGTAACTATGTGACTATGTAACTATGTAATCATGGGCACTCTGCGCAGACTACAGTTGCACAGCCCCATACACAGGAAACTGTGATGCACTGTGTGTTCTGACACCTTTCTGTCGCGGCCAGCATTAAGTTTTTCAGTAATTTGAGCAACAGTAACGTGCATCAATGATCCTTGGACGCTCATGACAGTGATGCCAGTTCAACAGTTGTCCTTCCCTGCACCACATTTGGTAGGTACTAACTAATGCATACTGGTAACAACCCACAAGACTTGCCATTTTGGAGCTGCTCTCACCCAGTCATCTAGCCATCACCATATGGCCCTTGTTAAGGTCACTATATCTTTTTTCTTATCCATTTTTATATATCCCACTCGTGCCAC
This sequence comes from Pelobates cultripes, assembly GCA_933207985.1. Taxonomy (NCBI): domain Eukaryota; kingdom Metazoa; phylum Chordata; class Amphibia; order Anura; family Pelobatidae; genus Pelobates; species Pelobates cultripes. Next base: position 90,809,190 of record OW240924.1, on the reverse strand, counting down.
TGTAACAATATTATTATTCACTTCACCTGCCAGTGGTTTTAATATTGTGGCTGATCAGTGTGTGCATATATATAGGTGATACTCGAAAAATTAGAATATTGTGCAAAAGTTAATTTATTTCAGTAATGCAACGTAAAAGGGGAAACTAATATATGAGATATATGAGCAATAATAAATAAATAAATAAATAATTAACTGACTAAGCTAATACAGTAAATTCTTTCGTGCAAAGGAACCTATTATACACTAAGACATATTCGTGAGATTTAACACAAGGTTAATTTTCTGTGGTGAGAACCTGTTCAGAATCTTAAACAATCTTAAGAATGTGATATGTAATAAAACAATAGGATGTTTATGGAAAGAAAATGAGGAATGTGTTTTATGATACAGACACATTACATGCAAAGCAAGATAGTTCAAGCCGAGATTTGTCATAAGTGCAATGATTATGGGTTACAGCTCATGAAAACCCCAAATCAACAATCTCCGTAAATTAGAATATTGTGAAAAGGTGCAATATTCTAGGCTCACAGTGTCCGTAATCAGCTAAGTAAGCCATAACACATGCAAATGGTTTCTGAGACTTTAAATGGTCTCTCAGTCTGGTTCAGTAGGAATCACAATCATGGGGAAGACTGCTGACCTGACAGTTATGGAGAAAACAATAATTGACACCCTCCATAAGGAGGGAAACCCTCAAAAGGTAATTGCGAAGGAAGTTGAATGTTCCAAAAGTGCTGTATCAAAGCACATTAATAGCAAGTTATGTGGAAGGGAAAAGTGTTGATTGATATTCTAATTTTTCGAGTATCACCTGTACATACATACACATGATGACGGAGCTCCGGGCAATGTTGTGGATGGTATCTATAGTTCACCAAAGTCCTGCAATGCAATCAATGGTCCAATAGTCTCAGGAAGAATAATTTAATATAGGTTCCTGGGGTGGTGAATTTGGAGATAAGGGAGGGCCAGTGTTCCACTCAAGCTACACAGGAGGTGAGGAATACAACCCAGGAGTTCTGGATCACCCAGGTAGTTCCTCATCTGTTAGCAATGAGCAGCACAAGGCTGCTATAACATTTCTTTTTTAGAGATTCAGAGAAAGAAGGACACAAGCAGTGCGTGAGACTGCATTTCCTTCCAAAACAGACTGCTAAAAAATATATACTTTTAATGAGAAAAGAAAAAGCTTAGTGCTTCATTTTGTATATTTTGTTGACAGCAGGTAAGCTGCCCAACTATAGTTAGTAGAAAATGTTTGTGCTCAAAAGAGCAAGGCTTTTCTTTTTGCTTTACTTAAATTGTTTGCCAGACCTAGTAATAAAGGACTTTTAAAGAAATGCAAGCTTGTGTGGTATTTTCAAACCTTAAAACAGTGTTGTTATATGGTCCCAGGTCAAACAATCCTGCACGCCTTGTAATAAAATGTTTCTTGCCCAGTGCTTGTCAGCAATAGTACACAAATCCAAAGTTAGATAGCACTCCAAAGTCTTGTCTAAAAATAAAACAACTTTTGCTTATCTGTCACTTTTATTATATGTTATGTTACATTCTTGTATTTTGCCAATAGGCATGTATATACAGAAGGAGGCTGTTTTTTTGTTTTTTTTTTACTTTTGTTTTGAGACAACAGTAATTGCTATGGAAATATAAAACACACATTGAAAAACCAGTGCAATGTTCCCGAATGATGTTACAGTGTGGACACGCGCGCGATGAAGTGCTCACGTTGTGGCTGCTTCCGGCCTGGTCGTCCTCGGAGCAATTTTCATTCTGGTGGGATGAGTTGATGTAATTTTTTTTTGAGGTATATAATGCTTGATTTACTTGTGCTATGCTTATCCTGGTGAAAGTTTGTTAGATCAAACTGAAATGTCGATTAATTGTAATTTAAGCAATTAAAAAGTTTGGACCTTGGAGTGCTATCTAACTTTTGATTTCATATATATATATATATATATATATATATATTTATATGTGTGTATACATATATATTGATTTCATATATATATATATATATATATATATATATTATATAGGTGTGTGTAAAAAACAGATACAATTGTTATCATGAAATTCCTTTTTTTTATTGGACTAACGGATAGACATAATTCTCACAGAGGGTCGTAAATATCTTGTTTAAAGATCACAGAGTGAGGGGAGAGAGAGGAAAAAAAACAAGAAAATTTACGACCATCTGTGAGAATGGTGTCTATTTTCGATCAAACCTGTGTCTTCTCTGCACTCATGGCACTTTAACCCCTGTATCACAACTCAACTTTGAATTCTATATGTCGTCTTGTTCAGAAATGTTTTAGACTTGAGAAAGGGAGGTTCTCACGAAAACTTGTCATTAAAAAATTCTGTTAGTCCTATAAAAAAGGTATTACAAGATACATATTTTATCTGTTTTTTACACCTGCATCACTGGACTAACATGGCTACAATCTCTGCTTGAACACTATATAAACAGGGACAGACTGACCAGCCGGGCAGATCGGTCATTGACCGAAGGCCTGAGGCAGTCAGGGGTCCGGCAGCACAGCCATGCTCTGGCTGAGGAGATCAGAGAACAACATGATTTCTGCCATAATTCAGTGAAATGTTGCAGGGCCCCTGCAACATATCACTTTGTAGATATTACTGTGCGGTCCTGTCTGTGCATAGGAAGAGGCGGGGTCAGGAAGTGACATCTCTTCCTGCCCTCGTTTGAAGAGCACCCGGAAGATAAGAGCTGCAGCAGCCTGGCAGACAGCACAGGTAAGCTACCTATAGATTTTTTTTGTACAGCCTCATTACACTCATCTCAGCAACCCCTGTCTCCATGTACCCACCACTACTCCCCCTGCACACACCACAGCTCCCTCAGCCCCAACCTCAGCCCCCTATGTACCCACCTCAGCCCCCTCTGTACCCACCTCAGCCCCCACCTCAGTCTCCCTCTGTACCCACCTCAGCCCCCACCTTAGTCTCCCTCTCTACCCACCAGGGCCGGACTGGGGATTACAAAGCAGCCCTGGAAAAAAAATCTATGTCAGCCCCATAAGTCATTGTGCCATATATTGTCGCATGTAATATGTAAGGCTATGTCTTGCCATCCTAGATGATTGATATAGATTTATATATATATATATATATATATATATATATATATATATATATATATATACACTGTGATAAGGTGACTGGGGTGGTCTGTGAGGGAGTTTATATTTCGACTGACTTGTTCAGAGAGGCATATGATTTTTAACCCCAGGGGGAGTGTGTGTTTCTGTGTGTATATAACCGAAATGAATATTTAGTTATGGGCCCCTGCGGATGAGCATTTGGAGAGCAGGGTGGGCCAGTGCTCCACTCCGCAGTTTAGCGTTTTTCTTGGGAGACATAGATCCAGGCCAGGTTTTTTGGACTGTCTCCAACCCACTGCTCAGCTGCAGGTAATCAGCTGCAGCAGTGGGAATAAACCCTCTCCCTGCTAGGCAGGTAAGGGGAGAATGTTTGTTTTCTCTCTTGAAGAGCTGGAAGCAGCAGGCTGACTAAACACTGGAGTGCTGAGAGCTGAAAAAGTCACTAGGTTGGTGAAACCAATATTATTTTGTTCTAGTTTAACCCCTGAAAAATAGGGAACCTGAAGTTAGTTAGTGCTCAGACGAGCTAGGTTTTCGTTTATAGGGATTTGTGTTGTATTTATGTTTTCATTTACTGCTGTCTCTGTGGTGAAGCTCAAAAATAACGTACCTGGAATTAAGTTACTTTTAAAGCCTGTGCATGTTTGTACCCTAGAGGACCGTGCTATCTGCAACCAAGGATCACAACACACACACATATATATATATATATATATATATATATATATATATATACACATCCTTTCAGAGTAAAATTTTTAATTATACAGTAAGCATACTCACATGCAGACACAGACAATCTCACTGACACAAGCTGATTGATACACAGCCTCATTGACAAACAATTTCACTGATATACATAAGGTCATTGACATAAAAACACAAGCTCACTCAGTAGCAGGCACACACACACACACACACAAGCAAGCCCACTCACTAGCAGGCGCGCGCACACACACACATCTTAATGTAGTGGCTCTGGTGTCTATAGCCTGTCCCTGCAGACTTTTCAATGTTTTTATAAAAAATGCCGTGTTTACATTGCTTCCTAGTGAGATACTCAGACGGTCACTAGAGGTGCTTCCTGTGTTAGTGCGGATTGGCTGAGATCATCAAGCTTGATGATCTCAGCAGTAGAGGCAGGGCCAGTCGAGGGGAGACCAGCACGACGTGGGGGAAATAAAAAAGGTGAGTAAAAACACAAATACACACACATACCATGACACAGACAGACCGTGACACAGACACACACACACACCGTGACACAGACAGAAACACACACACACACAGAGTGTGCACTGCTTAATGAGACCGGGGCCGGAATATGACGTCATATTCCGGCCCCGGTCTCATTAAGCGGCGCGCTGGGGAGGGGGAGCAGAGACAGAACAGCCAGCTTGCCCTGCAGTCGCCAAAAGAGCTCCCTCTGTCTCTGCGGCCGAAGGTCAGCCAGCTGCCTGCCCGGGTCAGGTCAGCCTCGCCCACCGGGAAATTTCCCGGTATCCTGGTGGGCCAGTCCGGCCCTGCTACCCACCTTAATCTCCCTCTGTACCCACCTCAGTCTCCCTCTTTCCCACCTCAGTCTCCTTCTGTACCCACCTCAGCCCCCACCTCAGTCTCCTTCTGTACCCACTTCAGCCCCCACCTCAGGCTCCCTCAGTCCCCACCTCAGTCTCCTTCTGTACCCACTTCAGCCCCCACCTCAGGCTCCCTCAGTCCCCACCTCAGTCTCCTTCTGTAACCACCTCAACCCCCACGTCAGTTTCCCTCTGTACCCACGTCAGTCTCCCTCTGTACCCACCTCAGTCTCCCACTGTACCCACCTCAGTCTCCCACTGTACCCACCTCAGTCTCCCACTGTACCCACCTCAATCTCCCACTGTACCCAGCTCAGCCTCCCTCTGTACCATCTCAGCCCCCACCTCAGTCTCCCTCTGTACCCACCTCAGTCTCCTTCTGTACCCACCTCCACCCCCTCTGTACCCTGCCCTGCCCCCTCTGTACTCACTTCAGTCCTAACCCCAACATCTGAGAAAAGGGATTTAGGGATGATTATTTCTGATGACTTAAAGATAGGCAGGCAGTAGAGCAACAGGAAATGCTAGCAGAATGATTGGTTGTATAGGGAGAGGTATTAGCATTAGAAAGAGGGAAGTGCTCATGCCATTGTACAGAACACTGGTGAGACCTCACTTGGAGTATTGTACACAGTACTGGAGACGGTATCTCCAGATGGATATTGATACTTTGGAGAGAGTTCAGATAAGGGCTACTAAACTGGTTCATGGATTGCAGGATAAAACTTACCAGGAAAGGTTAAAGGATCTTAACATGTATAGCTTGGAGGAAAGACGAAACAGGGGGGATATGATAGAAACATTTAAATACATAAAGGGAATCAACACCATAAAGGAGGAGACTATATTTAAAAGAAGACAAATTATGACAACAAGAGGACATAGTCTTAAATTAGAGGGGCAAAGATTTAAAAATATCAGGAAATATTAATTTACTGAGAGGGTAGTGGAAGCATTGAATAGCCTACCAGCTGAAGGCATAAGGCTATTCTAGCCATAAGATAAGGCCAGGGACTAATACAAGTATTTAGAAAATTGGGCAGACTAGATGGCCCAAATGGTTCTTATCTGCTGTCACATTCTATGTTTCTCTATGTACCCACCTCAGTCTCCCTCTGTACCCACCTCAGCCCCCTCTGCTCCCACCACATCTCCCCTGCACCCACCTCAGCCCCCTGTCTCCCTGCACCAACCTCAGCCCCTCTGTACTCACTACAGCTCCCCCTGCACCCACCTCAGTTCCCCTGCACTCACCTCAGCCACCGTTCCTCACCCCAGGATCTATCTATCCCTGTACGCACCTAAGCCCCTATGCACCCACAACAGCACCTATGCCACCTTCACCAACCATAGCCCCTATGCCTTACAGTACCCACCACAGCCCCTATGTCCCTCCCTGTGCTCACCACAGCCCCTTGTCTCCCTGCACCAGCCACAGCTCCCTTGCACCCACCTTAGCCCCCCTGTCTCCCTGCACCAACCTCAGCCTCTCTGTACTCATTACAGCTCCCCCTGCACTCACCTCAGTCCCCCCTGCACTCACCTCAGCCACCATTCCTCCCTACACCCACCCCAGGATCTACCTATCCCTGCACCCACCACAGCCCCCATTCCACCTCCACCTACCACAGCCCCTATGCTATGTCCCCTCCTGCACTCACCACAGCCTCTGTCACACCTCATACACTGTCCAGCCCCGCACCTACCTCTGTCCCCATGCCTCCCCACACCGACCTCGATCCCCGTGCCTACCTTGGTCCCTGTGCCTCCACATGCCTACCTTGGTCCCGCTGCCTCTCAGCTTTCCATGTGTTTGATTAACCCCTTAAAAGTAAATCTGGCAATTTTGCGCTCTGCGGATGTGGGAGTCATGAGTGGCTCTCTGTCTGTGTGCATTGCAGCATACACATAATATCTGTGTGAAAGCAGCAGAAAGAAGGGGGAGAAGACTAGTAGGGGGCCAAAAGAAAATGTGTACCAGGAGGAGGAACCCTTTATCACCCACTGCCCAAGGGCCCTGTGAGTGGTCAGTCCCCCCCCCCCGTGTGTGTGTGTGTGTATGTATATATATATATATATATATATATATATATATATATATATATATATATATAATTATGTGTGTGTGTGTGTGTATGTATATATCAAATTATTGTTTTTCATGTTAAATCCAGAGTGATGATTATTTGCGTATTGCTGTATTGCTACAATCCCTTTCATGTTGGAAAGGTAGGTAATTAAATTGTTTCATTTCTTGTTTGGTTTCAGATGTTTAGATAAGTGCACTCCAACCACAAAGAAAAAAATAATTGTGTTAAAGTATCTGATTCATTTCACATACGTATTATTGGCTCTGTTCAAAGCATGATCCTATCCCAATCAGAGTATAGTCCTTGATAGGATTCTCAATGCACAGTATAATAACAGCAATACAACACAAACAAAAACAGAATATGCACAGCCTGGTCACTATATAATAAAGAAAAATCAAAGCTTTGAAAATTCTCTGTGTGCAAATAATTGTCTCAAAATAAGCAAACTTGTAACCCATTTGATTTTCTTAAGTGGATCATCCTTATTGTGCGTGCTTCCTCCAATTCATTGTGTTTATTTCCTTAGATAGCCGTGACGAGTTAAGAAATACTTAAATGGAGATGTCAGAAAAACCAACACAGCGTAGGATTTCACAACTCGTAGATAGATTAATCTCTCTTTTCTTCTCCCCAGCTTCCTCTCTCTTATTCATTCTCTGTTATCCATTCCTGTTTTTTCTCTAATCAAAGCAAAGTGTAAGAAATATACAATTAAAAACAATTTTTAAAAAACCCACAAAGTTGAGTGTGGTTGTTGGGTATTGTGTTTTTTCTGGAGATAGTACCGTCTGGCAGAAGATCATTAGAGCTTTAGTTCAACAAATGTCAGAGGATCAATGATTAATATTCTGATGTTACTTTTTTTTTTTTTAGTCTTTTTTTAATAATAACTTTAGTAGTAACTTTTTTCACTACCATATTGTTTCACTAGGAATTTTGAGAGCTATGTATAACAAGTTTTTGCATTTGTAACATGCCTACGAGAGACCATCTAATAACTGTAACGTTGATTTTTGGGTGACTGTAACTGTGATGGTACTGCGCATGCATGTGTGATGTCATTGTACATTATTGTTTGAGAAGTAAGATTCCTGGCTCTGATCTCATACCCAGAGGTTATGGAGTCATGGCTTGAAACCACACTTCCAATCCTTCTTTTTAGTTTAAGATTGGGTTTTGAGGGGTAGGATGGATGGGGTAGAACTGCAGCCACTGTAGCAACTTTAATAATATAAAGTTGTTAAAGTTCCTAATACTCCATGAAATTGAGTGAAAATGCAGGATTTCTCCTCAAGGAGAAAATAAATAACATCACAAGAAATAAGGAAAATGAAGCGGACCTCAATTGCTATGGGGTCAGTAAAAAAAATAGTGAGTTATGTTGTTTTTATTTTTGTTGTTAAATTTCTAAATAATCAGCTTGGCCAGATTGGCAACTACAGTCTAAAGTTTCTAAATTCATGGTTCTGTGAATAAACCTCCTAGCAAGATTAAATGATTTCAGCCAGCTGTCCTGATGAATGTAAATCCATTCTCTAGTTAATAGAGACACTCAACGTATTTTCTGTTTTGAAAAAGCAGCATTCATTATCTATCAGGGGCTAGAAAGAAATATACAAGTGTATACTTTATTATATGGAAGTTAGATGTCTACATAGCTTTGAATTGTCTTTATAAACTATAATCCAAACAATAAACAAGGTCCCCATAATGTGATTGGCATCTCTTAAATACATCGACAGGGAACTGCGTAATTACTAATATGGTGTAGTAATTATAGATCACTCCCTGTGTTCAAATTGTATAATGGGCAGAGTTAATGAAAATGCAATTGCATTATCCAAACGTGCAATTTTTGGGTATGTAATTTATTAACATACCCTGCAGGGAAATGATGCAGAAGAGCATGAAACGTCCAAAGTTTCTATTGTGGACGTAAAGAGCATTATTAAATACCAATTGTTCTATTACCCTATTATTTTTTTACTGAATGTCCAAACGGAGCTATAAGTTGCAATAGTTCATCTCTAGGAAATTAAGCTTGCACATGGACAAAATTCAGATAATTTGCTTACCTTTTTTTCATGGAAGATTTTAGACCAGGGGGCCAAAAAGGTAGATCCCCAGATGTTTTAAAACTACAGCTTCCATGATGCTTTGACATCCGAAGAGCATGCAAAACATCATGGGAGTTGTAATTCTACAACATGTGGGGATCTAACTTTTTGGGCACCCCTGTTCTAGACAAACAAATGTTATGACCATTATTTTGAAGGTTTAAGAGTTTGTATCTGTAGCGGAGCTCCCTGTACCCTGGCTGGGTACCTCCACCAAGGACTGCTTTCTAGCTGGAACCAGGAAAAACCTCAGTGCTTCTGCCTCATATGCCAGGGCTTGACTGGGGTCCTCCTGGAGCCTCTCCATTCTAGAAAAGGTTAGGGGACTTGCTCTATTCCATCCAGGGTACTTGACAACTCACAGTCCTGCGAGCTCTAGTACTTACAAGGACTTTCCTTGTCGAATCCTCAACGAGCTGGAACAAGGTGCTGAGCAGTGATTAGCCCTTTTCCCTCTCAGTAACTAGATGACACATCTTAATGAGCCAAACTCAGCCTTTTATGCACTTACCCAGCATGGGGTCTCAATTGCATTTAACACAAGCCCCTCCCAGGAATCTCTGGGCCTGGGAGATAATTGCATTAAAGACTGGTAAGCTAATTATCTCCCAGAGAGCCCAACTTAAAACATAAAAACCACAAAACATAATAAAAACATACAATAACCCCACAAATAATACATCCTCAAATAGTCCTGATATGAGTGCCCTAGGACTCCAATAGTGCAGTGTAGGGGAAACGTCACCGCGTTAAAGTTCTGACCGGCCGCACACGTGGTCCTATGCCCAAAACGGTTCCAGGGTGTTTAGTGCTTTGGCCAGTCAACTTTCAGGAGCTCCTGCATTCGAAATACAGTGTGCTCCATCTGACTCTCAGGTAGCATTTGTTCCCCTGAGTCTCAGGCACCTTCCCTCCAAAAAGTGCTCTCCTGGCACGTTGCACAGTTCAAAACCACGGACTAAGTTGTCTGGGAATCGCATGGTCAGCTCATGCCGAAAACAGTTACATAACATTCATGACTAAGTCCTGTTGAGTTGACTGGGGACCTACAAAGTCCTCATGCCAAAGTTAGTTCCAGCGGTCGTGGCGAAATACCGCTGAGGACATTCGTGGGTTTGGTTCATGCAAACAGCTGCCAGGGAGCTAGCGTTTGGTTCTATTCATGAGAAGGAAAAGTGCCGAACCAGGGGCACCCAGGGAAAGGTCCTAATGGCGGCTGTGCAGGGTAACTCCCAAACAGTGTCTCAGACCTGGACCATAGTCATGGGCAGGAGGCCAGTTTCCACATTCCACTGGTGTTCGTGGTAAACGTTCATGGGAAGGAGCATTTGTCACAGAATCCTTCACCTGTTCTAAAAGAGAATTTACTAGTCTATTTTTTTAGAAGACAATCATAACCTATGATTGACAAACAGTGACATTTTGCTATATACTACTACAATAAATATATATATATATATATATATATATATATATATATATATATATATATATATATATATAATATATATATATATAATCAAAGGAAGGATCTTGCACTCCATCAAAAACGCAATTTAGGTGCCCGGTGCTCATCCAGCAAAATACAAGAGGAAAATATGATAGCACTCTCAGGTCTATAAAAATATATAAAACTTAACTTTTAATTAGCTATGCAGAAAAAATCAACGTTTCAGTTTGCTAATCGCAGACTTTCATCAGGGTTAATACACACACACACACACAGATATTCAATATATAGTAAAATATAAATTAGTAATTAACTTACCCACCACCACAAACATAGAGTCTCCCTGTCAGCTCGGTCTGGAGTCCACGTGGGTTCAGCCGGCATCCGGACGGACGTTCATGACGTCATCACGTGGTGCCGGCGTCATGACGTCATCACGTGATCAACCAGCCGGCAAACCAGCAAAAAAAGAATGAAAAATAATCCTATCTAATGGCAGATATGGACAGTATCTACATATTATTATAATAGACACTGTCCATATCTGCCATTAGATAGGATTCTTTTTCATTCTTTTTTTGCTGGTTATATACTATTATTTATTATTTATTGTCCATTTAATATATGGATTTTTCTCTCTTTAGAAGAGTATTTAGGGGTTTCTCTGCAGAAGTCTCTCTAATTATCCCCAATCCTTTATCTTGTGTAATTTGTTTAGTGGTGATTACATGGATCCTCAGCTTTACAGTGTTTGTTTTTATGTGTTGCTAGGAAGCTATTCTCCCTAGCAACATACTCCTCATGATGCCGCCGGCTGGTTGATCACGTGATGACGTCATGACGCCGGCACCACGTGATGACGTCATGAACGTCCGTCCGGATGCCGGCCGAACCCACGTGGACTCCAGACCGAGCTGACAGGGAGACTCTATGTTTGTGGTGGTGGGTAAGTTAATTACTAATTTATATTTTACTATATATTGAATATCTGTGTGTGTGTGTATTAATCCTGATGAAAGTCTGCGATTAGCAGACTGAAACGTTGATTTTTTCTGCATAGCTAATTAAAAGTTAAGTTTTATATATTTTTATAGACCTGAGAGTGCTATCATATTTTCCTTTTATATATATATATATATATATATATATATATATATATATATATATATATATATATATATATATATATATATATATAATACCAGTAGAGAGCACTCAGGAGTCTTTCAAGGTAAATTTCATCTGTTGCTTTATTGAGCAATTACAAATTCACACAACGTTCCAGTCGACGTTTCAGTCTGTAAAAGAAAAAAGTCTTTTACAGACCGAAACGTCGACTGGAACGTTGTGTGAATTTGTAATTGCTCAATAAAGCAACAGATGAAATTTACCTTGAAAGACTCCTGAGTGCTCTCTACTGGTATTGTATACAATTTGGTTGGAGACAGCACCGGAGCATTGAGTGCTGGGACCTGGGACGTTTATTTATATATATATATATACAAATAAAATAAATAATCTTTAAAGTCCCCACTGCTATGAAATGTACTGCCATTGTATGTGTATCTTCTGCCACATTAACCTTTCTTAAATCAGTATTAAAATATGTACCAAGATCTTCCATCAAGAGCCTTTTGTGGGAACACATAGGATTGTGGCTCAACTGACTCATCACTTAGTATGCCGGTCAAGCTCAAGGAGAATAATAGCACAGCACTTTGATACGGTGTTATATGATAGGATATTGATTTAGCATAAGTTAGCATCGGTTGATTAGCATAATTGGCCCATGTAGAGCAATGTATTAACATTTATGAATTATTAGTATATATAAGGAATCTCATTTATAAACAATTCAGATCAAATCTTCTTTTTGATCTCTATGGATAGATAATGAATATATGATTGGCACTGGTATGTTAATTTTTCTGACAAGCATGTATAGTTTTATAATTACTCTGCTTTTTGGATTTGTAATGTTTTGCTTTTTTTTAATACATTAAAACTTGTGTGAATTTTCTTAATGCCCTTCTCCGAAAACATTGTCATTTGTTTTGGTTATTCTAGTTTTATAATAGATTAGGACAATTTCCTACACACAAAACGTTCAATGCACTCACACATGTCTGTTAGTAATCCTACCTCTCCAAGACATTGTGTGGAGCAGGAAAGGTGAACCCATTACTATGTCATATCCCCACACTCGTATTTATTAAACCATGTTAATACTGTATTTGAAGACACCAGAGAGGACTACTTCTTCTGAAGAGGTTTACTTCTTCAGAAGAGAGTGACTTCTCCATAACTAAATATTGGGGCATGTTTTGTGTTTTATATAAACAGGAAGGGAACCACTTCATAGAGCCAGGGCCCAATCATCCTTCCACCAACACAAATCTACCACCTCACATTGATGTGCTGGGTCGAGCCAAACACACATATGTCAGGTAATGTACAATCCATAGCATTGATTAATAATAATAATACACTAATACATTTAATAGCCTTTTACATACAATGCTGATAGATGTCCATATCCCTTGCATTAAATAGTGCCACCACCAGACTTTTCTATCCAGTGGTGTTGCAAGTTTCTGCTCTTTTGACAACAGTTATCAGAGGAGCAGAAATTGTACATCAAAATATGTCAGCCTGGAGGCAATTAATTGAATTAGCTGATAACTATAGTAAATCCTATACTTTGCATGAAGTGCATACTTTTTAATGATATGATGAAGCAAGCATTAAAGGGACACTACATTACCAAAATACAAAATAAATACATATCACTGTTTAGTAAAAATATCCCAAATGAAAACAATTAACTATGCATTCTTTCATTTAGGGTATATCTAAAAAAAAGCTTGCAAAAGCTGCAGATCTCTTGTCTGCAGCCTTTGCAAGCCCTCCCTCTCTTACCCAGCCCAACCTTTCCTTGGCTGTCCAATCACAGACTTCCCAATGCAGCTCAATGAGAAGTCTTTGCAAGGCAAGTGCTCTGGGGAATTGCCGCCACTTGAGTTTATCTCCACCAGTTATCTGATTGAAAGCCAGGAGATGTAACAATAATAATTGATAAAAGTACCAATTTCTATTGAAATCTAAAACTTTTGTAAAAAAAAAAAAAAAAAAAGAGGATACACTACAGGAACTGGTGTGTCCCTTTAAATTTATAATGCAATTCAGGGCTAACCTCAAAACACATTTAACCATGAATACTAGGACTGAATTTTGGTAAAATATATGTTAGATTCACATCCAGACCTTAGTAAACTACACTGATAAAAACAAAAAATGAAATATAGAGCCCTTTTAATTTAATCGGTCACATCAGATAAAATACCTTTATGGACACTTGTTTATTTCTGAACTCGTGTTTCTAAGCTAAAAAAATACTAACACAGTAGCCTTTGATAAAGTTCTTTTTATTCTGATGTAACTAGTGAGCAAAATACTATATCATGAGGTTACTTAGGTCACTATTTACTACTTGCTGAATGATTTCTAGGAATGAAAGAGCAAAAATATATTTTATAGAACATAAAAGGTAGAAAGGCAATTATTTCAGAGTCAACAAAGTTATTTAGAATCCTTTTTAATGCACTACATTTAATCATGCATATAGGGCACATTTAGAGCAACATAGGATAACAGTATTATAGTACATATTCATTATTTTCCATGTACAGTTGCAAGAAAAAGTATGTGAACCCTTTGGAATGATATGGATTTCTGCACAAATTGGTCATAAAATGTGATCTGATCATCATCTAAGTCACAACAATAGACAATCACAGTCTGCTTAAACTAATAACATACAAAGAATGAAATGTTGCCATGTTTTTATTGAACACACCATGTAAACATTCACAGTGCAGGTGGAAAAAGTATTTGAACCCTTGGATTTAATAACTGTTTGAACCTCCTTTGGCAGCAATAACTTCAACCAAACATTTCCTGTAGTTGCAGATCAGATGTGCACAATGGTCAGGAGTAATTCTAGACCATTCCTCTTTACAGAACTGTTTCAGTTCAGCAATATTCTTGGGATGTCTGGTGTGAATCGCTTTCTTGAGGTCATGCCGCAGCATCTCAATCAACTTTGGTTTCATCTGTCCACTGAATATTTTACCAGTACTGCTGTGGAACATCCAGGTGCTCTTGTGCAAACTGTAAACGTGCAGCAATGTTTTGTTTGGACAGCAGTGGCTTCCTCTGTGGTATCCTCCCATGAAATCCATTCTTGTTTAGTGTTTTACGTATTGTAGATTTGCTAACAGGGATGTTAGCATTTGCCAGTGACTTTTGTAAGTCTTTAGCTGACACTCTAGGATTCTTCTTCACCTCATTGAGCAGTCTGCGCTGTGCTCTTTCAGTCATCTTTACAGGACGGCCACTCCTAGGGAGAGTAGCAGCAGTGCTGAACTTTCTCCATTTATAGACAATTTGTCTTACCATGGACTGATGAACAGCAAGGCTTTTGGAGATACTTTTATAACCCTTTCCAGCTTTATGCAAGTCAACAATTCTTAATCGTAGGTCTTCTGAGAGCTCTTTTGTGCAAGGCATCATTCACATCAGGCAATGCTTCTTGTGAAAAGCAAACCCAGAACTGGTGTGTGTTTTTTATAGGGCAGGGCAGCTGTAACCAACACCTCCAATCTCATCTCATTGATTGGACTCCAGTTGGCTGACATCTCACTCCAATTAGCTCTTGGAGATGTCATTAGTCTAGGGGTTCACATACTTTTTCCACCTGCACTGTGAATGTTTACATGGTGTGTTCAATAAAAACATGGCAACATTTCATTCTTTGTGTGTTATTAGTTTAAGCAGATTGTGATTGTCTATTGTTGTGACTTAGATGATGATCAGATCACATTTTATGACCAATTTGTGCAGAAATCCATATCATTCCAAAGGGTTCACATACTTTTTCTTGCAACTGTATATGCTATACAAACTATGCAAGTTTATATTCATTTGATAATTTCATACACAAAAAGAGGAAGAATAAAATAATTATATGCTATAAAAAGAATCATGTTCATATTAATCAGCACTTTAAAGAGATACTCTAAGCCAGTGTTTCCCAACCCAGTCCTCAAGGCACACCTACAAGTCCAGGATTTAGGGATTACCCAGTTGTGCCTAAGGTGTTTTTTTTCTTCTTTGTAAAAACACCTTAGACACACCCTGTAATCCCTAAATCCTGGACTGGTAGGTGTGCCTTGATGACTGGGTTGGGAAACACTGCTCTAAGCAATAAAAACACTTTAGCTTAATTAAGCAGTTTTGTTTTTATACATCATGCCCCTGCAGTTTCACTGCTATATTCTCTGCCCTTTATGAGTTAAATCACTGTTTTGCAGCCTTAGCAACACCAAAACCAATTTCATTTTCTATCAGATCTTACAGTGCAGTGTGTTTACTTTAGACGTTCATATTCCCTGCTCTGTTAAACGTTAATCACGCATAGCAGACTGGTGCAGGCTCTAGCAGGCTCTTTACAGAACAGGAGACAACAAATTAAAAATTAAACATAATGTGCAATAGGGATAACTGTGGAGGTGTGGATTGAACTGAATAAAGACAGTGATTGACACTTAAATGACAGGGATTTGAGCAGTGAGACTTCCCCAGGGTATTTTATATATATATATATATATATACCAAAACTGCTGCATTAAGTTAAAGTTTGTTTTTTCTGCTTTAAGCAGAATGTGTGCTAAAACAAAAGGAAAGTCTTTCGAGTTTACAAAAGGGACATAGTTCTGTTGTTACATAGTTACATAGCATCACTTTGAAACACAAATCTTTTTCAAAAGGCTTTAGTTATTGATGAGGTAGTTGCCTCACTCTGCATGTTGAAAAAGCAGGTGTGTGTGTATATATATATATTTCATATTTACCTGATTTTTTTCTTTATGCTTTCCACACCCACTCCAGGGGGCCCAGTGTCCTATCCCTAGGAATGCTGGAAAAGTGTATTGGCATTCCTGACATATTTACACATGTGTAGTTGGAGAATCTCTTCACCTTGCAAATCCTGACAGGGGAGAAGAGAGAGAGTCTGATCAGTGTGTCAGGTTTCTCTTTCCTGCTGCTGTACAATGATGCCCCTGTTTCTGTCTATAGTTATCTGGTCTGAAACTGAAAAGGGTGGGTAGGGAGTAGGCTGAAGAAACTCCCTTAGCCTAGAGGCTTGTCCAATAATGCCATCTGAGCAAGTTTATAGTAAGTATATAAACATTTATTACATACATTTCAAAGTTATTCTTGCTTTGGTTTTGTTTTTATATTTGTTTGTGTTTTAAAAAAAAAAAATTGTAAAATTATTCATTTCCCTTTAATGAAACCAAGTATTTAGACCAAGCATGTCAAACTCGGTGAGACATGAGTACATGCTTTGTGTTGAAGCAGAGTAGCCACCTGCTTTCTCCATATTGCAGGTGCCTACTCTGCTAAAATGTACCCGGCCGGAGAGGAAGTAGGACGCGGTCAGCAGCGAGGGAGCTCAGTCTTCCTGCTCCTCACTGCTCCCTTGCGTGCTCCGTCTGTAGTGATGCCGGGTGCCGGAATATGCCGTCATATTCCATCACCGGCATCACTAAACTGTGTGCATGAGGGAGCAGTGAGCAGCAGGAAGGAGATCTCCAGATAGAGGATCCCCACTGGACCCCAGGGAATGATGTGCGTGTGTGCAAGAATGTGTAAATGTGAGTGTCTGTGTGTGTCTGTCACTGAGTGTGTGTGTCTGTCAGTGTGGTTGTCTGTATGTTTGTCAGTGAGTGTGTCTGCTGGGGTTTTTGTTTATACTGTACTTTTTAAAATCTAAGTTTTTATGAAAATTTTAATGTTGTTTGTTTTTGCAGGCCCACATAAACTTAAACCTTGTTTATTTGGTCCGTGCTAGACTTTGAGTTTGACATGCTTGATTTACACCATTAACAGTTTGTTTTAGGTGATTTTTGGGTGAAAATAGCTGAACTTCTTTTCTAGTGTGGAAATTTTTACATTTCAACTGTCATTTTTCCAAATTGTGGTTTGGCAAGTAATACAAAGCAGCAAAATATATATTTATCTAAATAGAATTATAAGAGATTCTCTCCATATAAGGATGGAATAAAATCCTTGATGAGAAAGCAAACATATGTCCTTCCCTAATTATTAGTTTTAATTTCTTTTTACCATGAACATAAATGATTCTTGGAAATAGTAATTTTCAAACCAACAAGAAAAAATAATTATTTTCCCACTGACGTCAGTTTATACTTTTATCTCAGAACAGATATCAGAGATGAATAACGAATACATTTTTAGTGGCAATACATTTTTTATTAATTTATTTAAGTAAAGTAATTAAAGATTACTCATTCACGTTTTTGATTTTGGATAAGCTAGAGACGATTATATATCCAAGTGTGATTATGCATACCGTTATAGACGCAATCAATTTAATTAATGTTAATTCTTTCATATTGAAATTTGAGTTTATGATCAATTATCGTTGCATTTTTCATATTCGTACCATGCTAAAATATTTAATATGATAGCTAAAATCATGCATCCTGAAATAATGCTATTTAATCCAATTTGCATCTTAAAACTACACTTATTAAAAGGTAATATTTCTGTTCATATTGAATGATAGTCCTGTTAGTTGTCTCTGTAGAGATTAGAAAATTGGGAGCTATTTTTCAAGCTATGGAACTATTATAGCCTAGATCTCATGTTAAAAAAAAGGTTAATAGGGAGAAAGATGATTGGACAAGTTGAAAATGGTGTGTCATTTTAGACACTGCAATAGATTTTATTATAAAATCCATAAGCAACTGAAGGAATGTTGAGATAACAGTTGATTTAAAAAAAAAAAAACAAAGCTTCCAATCAACCACTTACTGTACACTTGAAAATGCACTACAGCAATCTCTCCTAAGGCAACGTGTCCAGACAGGCTGTCTCCAAACATGAACTGTTGTTTCAGGGCATTGTATTCTTTCTAAAGCTCTAACAATATCTCTGTTTCACAAAAACACTGGAACATTAGACATAACTTCATAAAATGCATATAAAATAAAGGGAATGTTACAATTAACTATATGCATTTTTAAAACGTTTTATTGTTTGTTTACTTTTTTACAATTACATTTACAGTGTTTTACATTAACAGAGGTTTCAATTTAACCATTTCATCTCCAAGATCTTTTAATTAAAAATATTTAGCACATATACTTACAGCAAAACATTTTCTTTGTAAAAGGCTGTTTGAGAATACTTAAAGAAATGTACGTACTTTAAAGTTATAGATGAATAACTGAATGAATGAAACATTCACATTCCATAAATGTATTCATCCCTTACTAAAATGGGGAGGAACAAAGTGTTAGTGGTAATATAATACCCGTATTTATAATACACGTGTAAAAGCATATATTAATACATGCTATAGGTTTTGTACTGAAATGAATGTAAAAAAAAGTCAAATCACTCAGTTGTGTGCATGTGAAAGGAAATTTTTTTGTGAATGCATATTATCAACATTTACTCATACTATGATTGTCGACTTTGTATGCGCCTAATACCCATGTTCAATAAATAATATTAACCTGCTAAAACCAGGCATCAGTATTACATAGTGATTTACAGATTTCTGTAAAATACTGCAAATGTGTTCTAAAATATTCTCTAACCTCTCCCTCTCTGGTTGCTAAAATGCTTTACTATACATTGTAAACCACTTAGACTCCAGTCACATTTGGTGGTAGAAAGTCTTTCACAATCATCCGCATCACACAGAGGGACTGACCAAAGCTATGGCGGAGACAATTAATATTCCACATAGTTAACACATACAATGTAGTGGGTAGAATTAAAATACTAAAAAGAAAAAAAAATCCCATAAAGTGAAACTTATCCCTTTCACTCATCCCTGTCTATACAGTGCAGTATATTAAAAGTTCTTTGTTGTTTAAGAACTGCAGAAGGTGACTCACAGCTCAAGGTACAAAAATAAACTGGGTGTTCCAGAGTAGTTATATCAAAAGAGACCACAGAAATAATATAACCAGACTAATCCTCATAGTGAGTTAAGTTATAGAAAATGTGTGCTACATGGCTGTATTAAAAATAAAACTCCACCGCAGGCTGAATATGTTTCAATATATCTCCTTAAAAAGCAAACATGATTATAATACTTTGGTATTCAAAGTGTTAAAATAACTAAACCACTATTCTTGTTTTATTCTGCTCTCCAAGTTAACAGGAGAAGAACGTGTAGCGGGGACAGAAAGATACCACTTCAAAGAATGGATTCATTATGCTTTCCCAAGCTACCCGGCGTATGTTTGCTTACTGTACAGCTGTCTTGATTTCACATTAGGCTCTGTTGTGATTTAGACTAGAGTCACAGGAAAGGTGAAGGAATTTGTCACAGCTGAATGGTGGCTAAGGAGTGCTAGTCAATTGCTGTCATTTGAAGATTTTCCTGAGGTTACTTCTGTATTGCCCTTGTTTGTTGAAACAGGGCAAGCAACTGTTATTTAAAAATACTTCACTATCGCTACAGTCAATGTTAAAATACGACAAAGTAAAGGGTACAGGGTGCATATCGCTGTCTGCTTTGCCACTGAGCTGCAAAACAAGGACTCAGGTTTCACAGATTAATTTTGCTGTTTGAAAACACAACCAAAGGAACAGTAGAACTCATTGGATTTTAAACAAAATAAGTGTGTATCACTGCTGACCTTATTTTAAATGAGCCCTAACTATAACCCTATTGCTATGCCTGATACACAGTAGCCCTGAAAATTAATGTAATATTAAAAATTAAAGATACATAATGGAAAAGTATGTATTAAAAGGACACTATAGTCACCAGAACAACTGCACCTTAATGTAGTTGTTCTGGTGAGTATAATCATTGTCTTTAGGCATTTTCATGCAAACACTGCCTTTTTAGAGAAAAGGCAGTGTTTACATTACCCTTAGGGACACCTCCAAGTGGCCACTCCTCAGATGGCCACTGGAGGGGCTTCCTGGCTCAGTGCTGTACATTAAACAGCTCTGCCATTCAGCGTCACCATGCTGAATTTTCTTCATAGAAATGTATTGATTCAATGCATCTCTATGAAGAGGTGCTGATTGGCCAACACGGCATTTGGCCCCACCCTCTTGCCGATGTTAGCCAACCCAATGCTTTCCCCATGGGAAAGCATTGGAATGGCTAGCGGGATCAGTGCCGGTGGTCCCACGTGGCCCTGGAAATAATGTGAATTTTTCATGCTTTTAATGGGGTAAGGAGGGGCAAGCCACCTTAATGGTGGGTTTAGCACTATAGGGTCAGGAATACATGTTTGTGTTCCTGACCATATGGTGTTCCTTTAAGGGGAATATTGTCATCCTGGGGTTTTACAGACATTACTTAAACGTTTTATTAGAATGCCTCAAGAACTATAAACAGCATTATTTTCATTGCAGTGAAATATTATCATCATTTTGAAAGCAAACTATGTCATATAAATATGTTCTCAATTTAATGTTAACTGATATTTGTTATTGGATTTTACAGTAATAAATTGTAAATGAATATAAAAAAAAATAAAGGTGTAAAAACTAGAAAAAAGAAAGCCGAAGATAAAAAAACAAAACAAAAAGACAACTCAAGAATCAGTTAAGTTCCTGCAGATTTAAAAGATGATCCTTGACCTGAAACACAATCAATAAAGTCTGAAAAATCTCTCGAATCATTTGGGGGAATTCCAACTGCAAAATCTTGACATTGTTTTTACGATTTATCAGTGTTATGGACAAAAATATTAACCCAATCCATATTAATAAAATGTCTATTTACTCAGTATAACCACAATCAGCATTATTCAACTTTATATGTGATTTACCTAAAATGGCCGCTAGGGAGTTTCCCCTCGACATCGACTAACACCCCCATTAACAAGATGACGCTGGAATCTGGGGGAGACCTCCAAGATACCAGTGACATCACACCCGGTAGGAAGAGCAATAAATGAACCACTTAACACCTAACCAATTATTGATGTGTTATTCCATGTTATCTCTGACAATGCATATGATGTAATTTTGCTTTATAAGGGACATGCCGTCCCCTCAGAATAAACATTCTTCAAGTTTTTCATTAACCCTAAACCTGTGTCTGGTGTGAATTACTTTAGGAGCGTGCATGCATTACTTCTTTAATTTGACCGGGGGCACATATGCAAGATAATCAATTTATTGATTGATTTCCACATCATTCAGTGTCTTGATTTTGCAATTCTGTCTCTGAATTCAATTGAATTAAGACTGGATTTTTGATTGTCTCGATGCAAACAGCTGAAGTCTCGGAATGGATTATGGAAATATGCAATCAAATGCTCAACTATAGTGATAATTAGACAGAACTGGCAGCTGTCTGCCTACAAATTTAGGTCAGCTGAATTAATACAGTTTGGTAGGAATGCATTTCTTGGCAGATATTTGTGAATTCTAACAGAAGCTATCATTATAAAAATCTACCATTAACATAATTTAAATATCTCTATAACTTTATGGAAGAAACGGTGAACACCGCAGAGTAGTCCAATATATCCCAATAATTCCAACATATTTATTGAGGTCATTATAATATTAATGTATTAGTTATTAATTATATGTATGCTTTTTTTAAATTAATGTATTCTTTGTTTAATTATTTGCTGCTAGTGGGCAAATATTGCAGATTTCCCTAAGTTCACCTGGAAAACCAGGTGAATTATTTTGAGAATTTGCCTTCTACTCGATGTGTTCCAAGGGTATCACATTAAAATTCCATGGCCTCAATTTAATTATTTTGAACATGCTTTTGAAATTATCATGATCTGTTAGACTTTTACAAGGATTTATCTAAAAAAAATCCCTATAGACTTTAATAGTGACTTCTGTACATTAAACTTTTTTTCATTTTTCTAACAGATGGCGATAATCTGGTGCTCATATCTTAGCTGGTAAGAGCAATGGTAATAGCACAGCCTTAGAACTGGGAAATGGGTTAAAATTCTGGTCAAGGCCACCTCACCGATAAGTGTACTTGGACAAGATACATATATATTGTTATATGCAATATATATCCACCTCAATCCTCATAGATTGTAAGCATGTTGAGCAGGTCCTTCAAATACCCCCCTTCTATAATTGTAAGGAGCTGAAAAATATGTCAGTCCTGTATACATGTGGTCTTCTAGGTCACTTTCTACAACACTTCTGGAGTATTCTCTTCTCAATGGTAAGTTTGCAGGGTGCCAAGAGATGATATGGTGGAAGTTGTTTATTCTATAGTGTAGTCTCAAACAGAGAAACATCTCCAACCAAGTAACTAATTAATTCCATTCCTCAGCACACAGGTTGGAAGAAGAGTTGGGGCTTGTAGAGCAACTCAGACAAATTTTAGTGTACCTTTCATTTCCATGTACATTATTGAAGGAAAAGGCAAATACTTTATCATACTACCATAGGGGGGGGTTCTGTAATCCCAATGGGTGGCTAGAACATCAGCTAGTCAATCACAAATGTCCATTGTCCACTGCTTTTCAATAACTTCTTTCTCTGCTCTGTACAGAGGTCAAGCACAGAAGAGACAGTGCCTGAGGGGCATTTAAAATACTTTACCACCTTAATTAATAAACGCCAAATTTACCTTTACCTTATTGTTTCCTCATCTATTCCTTTCTCAGAATCTGTTCTTTTTTTAATTTCTGATCTAGTTGTTTTTTTTTTAAAACATAAGAAAGTATGAAATACTTTGTCTTATGTATTTTTCCAACGCTTGACCTTCTTTGACTAAAGTAGGAGGTTAAGTTGGCTCCATTTCCTGTGTCAAGGAGAAGGGTGAGTAGTTTCCCTGACACAGGAAATGGAGCTGATTTAAGCTCCTCCTTGGCTCAGAGAAAGTCCGTTGTCGGCCAAATACATAAGACAACATAGCAACTACTTTGTCTTATGTTTTAAAGAAAACTAGATTGGAAATAAAAATAAGGAGAACACAGATTCTGAGAGAAAAAGCAAAGAGGAAACAATAGGAGAAATGTAAGTTCGGCATGCCAGTGCCACTTTAATATAAAACCATACTCGGGGGCTTCAGCTCTCAAAACAACTTAATTGAAGTGAAGTTGTTTTGAGGGAGAAAAAGTAAATGTACTCAATGTTCAATACTCCGAGTATATAAATAAACTGGGGTGTGTGATCTTGTTCAGCGTATAGCGTAAGTCACATATATCCTGTAATGTGCTGTAAACGGCTCTTGTTTTTCTTGTTTTGTAAAACGTAAATTTAAAAAGTGCTGATCTTGCAAATTCACTTGTGAACATAACTCATTCAGTGATTTGCAAACTAGCAAATCAAACCCTCTGTGCAGGATAAAATGAGTGTTGGAAATATTGTCATAGAATATTAAAATATCAGAATACTCTGTACATTCACTCTGCGTTTACCAAACCTACTAAATGCACCTGGTTATTCTTGTATTTCAATATTATGTTACATTAACTTGAATAAAGCTATATTATTTTACAAATTCTGTACCTGGCATTGCCTGTTCCGGTGGCTACAGGTGACATAGACAGACTGAAAAGAGCGATCGTTAGATTTATCGAGCAGAAATAGTTAGTTAGTTATCTGACATGCTCCTCCTGGAATAAGTCGCTGCATAGATCTTGAAGTAGGCCTAATGGGATCTGACTTACCACCTTTTTATATGTGGCACCATTTTATAAAAGGCACCATTTAAGTACGATGTGTCCATCTATTTTGAATTTGCTTAACCTATGGGACAAATTACGTATTAAATATTAATTAGCTAATAACACCTCACTGTTGACTCTCACTATTGAGTGGAGCGGTTATGTAACATAGGTGAATATCAGAAGGGATTAATTTCCCTTTTATATGCTCATTTATGCAAAGAACCCTCAGTGTGTGGAGCATTAACCCTTTTCGGTTCTATGCCTGAATATATCTGACAAAATATTTTACTTTTTGCGGTTGAATGTCTGATATTCCCTGGAGAGTACTGCTGAGCCTCTTTGCCGGGTGTCGCAACGGTGCAGGACATGCACAGGATGGGAAATCCTGGTGGTAGAAGGCATGCACAGGTTGCATTGCATTTCACCAGGAGTTCAGAGTGATCTCCAATTCGGGTGTAAATTGTTAAATTTTAACAAAATGAAACCTACTGACGCATTTAGTGGAAATTTATTGGACCACAAAGGGTTAGAATCCATTTCTATGTGGTGGAGAGCTTAGAGGGTTGTGAATAGGAAGAAATTTTGGAGGCAGCCTCTAAGGTATCTGTGTGTATACGATCATAGGAACAGATGTTTAAAATATTATTTCACTGGCATGCTACTCCCATTTTGTTATATAGTATAGGAAAGAACCCTACTGACCTCTCCTGATGGCTATGCAGCCACAGAGGTGCATACCTGTACATGTGGTGAGGATTGTCCCAAGTTGCATAGATTTTGGAGGAGTATAGGAGATCTTGCTGAGGCAATTATCCAAAGGCAGATTGCCTTTTTCCCTATATATTTCTGCTCTTATGCACCATGGAAGGCTTTCCCAAGCACTCTCAAAAACTGTTAAGTTCTATTACCTTAGCAGCCTGCAGGGAGTTCATGGCTAGATGGCTCAGACCGAGCCACCCCCCTTAATAGATGCATTCTCCAATATAGATGTAGCAGAGACCTTCTGGCTGTCCATCATATTCCCTTTTTATTTGGCAACTTTCGTGTGGATTTATTATATACATGAGCATTCGTCTGGTTGTTCAGTTAAAAGCCTCAAAGACTTCAGTGAACTGCTTCATTCTACATACGAACCAAAATACCGAACAACCAGACCACCCTTGTGTGAAGCATTGATCAATTTACCTCCTCAATCATTTTTATTACACCTATTTAAAAAGGCACGAATACACTGTTATATTCCCTGGGTGGCCGCCATTCGGCATATGAACACGTGGCGGCGGCCATCTTAGCATACGAACGCTCAGCGGTGTTTGGTCGTTGAGTGTCTGGAACTCAAATCGGACACTCAACTACGCGAATACCGCTAAGACCTCCAGGGTTCCATAACTGTCAAACAAAACACCCGAACAACTTGCCGTTCGGCTAAATTAATCTCCCAAACAAGGGGATTTATACAAACCCCAGCTCAACCCTGGATGGCAAGGATTTTTGTGTCTTTTGCCTCATGAATGAAGACCGACCGCAAGGCCAGAATGTGTGGAACTGATTTCGGCTATTGCCTCGTGTGCGGTCGGTCAAATGAACACTTCCACCTAACTCCCGAACCCTTGGTCTGATCTGGGTGATTTTTGAATATGTTGCTCACCCAGATCAGGGCTATCAGGGGATACCACTTTAGGGGTGTACCTGGTATATTTAGGGTGCATCCAGAAACTGGGGGAAAGTATGTACAGTATAATCTGTTTATCTGTTAAGCTGAGGGGAGGAGATTTGTGGGAGGTAACATGTATCTGATTGGTTATTGTTCTAATTATTGTGGGTGTCTCCCTTGCATGGGAGAGATGCATATAAGCATATGTGGAATAAAAGTTGAAGTTCTGTTCCTGATACTGTTTGTCATCCAGTGATTGGGAAAGGTGATGGGATATTCTTGGATTGTTTTGCTGACTGTGGATGCTATTCTCTTGGGTTTTACTACTTGTTCCTGAGCCCTACTTGAATTACCAGCGGAAATAGTCTGTGGGAAATCAGCACTCTGCTACAATAGAGGTCATTTGTATCATGGATAAATTGATTGCTAAGGTCAGAAGATACTGGAAGGAATATAGTTCCAATAACAGTTAGATTTGTGACCTTGGGTGGGGTCTGAGTGCGCGTGTTATGGCACTTCCATTCACTCTCCCTCCTTCTGCCCTATTCTTGCATTCTTTATTTTTTCTCTTTTTTTTATTTCTTCCATCTTTGTTTTTTATTTTTCATTTTAAGTTAATTAAAAACAAAAATAATTCGAGAGCAACAAGTGGTACATATATTTAGGTAAATCGAGTTCCCATGGTCATTTCTAACATGTGCTCCGGGTTCATACAATGATGTTTATGACTATTAAATCACTTTCTGTACCCGGTTGTGTTCGACCAAGTGTTACACATAACTCCTCTTATTTGCTGCTCTACTAGTGGCATGAATCAAGAAGCGACTGTTTTGTTGTTCTTTAAGAACCTACTGGATATGTATTTACACTGTCTGTTTGATGAATGTTTTGATTTTATAGTTTACACATCAACATTGTATTTCGAGATACCTTTGTTTTGTATTCCTGTCTGTCTCTCTTAAATGAAGAATAAAAAAAACAATGAAGATCAGCTGAAGGATAAGAGACGAGAATGTTTTGTTGCTTCTTGGTAGTTAATTGTCTGTTTTTATATTAGCTATCATATTGACAGATTACTAGTGTCAAATAGATTGAAAAACTACCATTTCATAACCACATACCAATACAAGCCCTGCAGACTCTCAGAATGCCAAGCAGGAAGCAGTCACAAAAAACACCAACTGGCACTGCACCTCTACCTATACTGCATTTCCCCCTATCATTAGTGATAGTCACCTAATGGGCTGAGCTGACAAAGGGTATTGGGCAATACCTGATTTTCCCCGACACCAGCAGGAGTGTAGCTCCTACTAGTGGCCACAGATGGAAGTACTGTTATCTTATAAGAGATATTCAGGAGCTGTTTTTTTTTTTCCTCACATAATAGTATGTGCAGGTGATTCAAGAGGTTAGATAACACGTTAACATGTGACCTCCTTAACTTTCTTTTGCTTGAACATAAAATGTATTAATATTGGTGATATAGGAAAAATTATTTGGAGAGTACAACTATTTAGCAAAATGAGATACAGATTAGAAATGCTAATTAAGAAGTGATTATTAGAATACAATTACTATCTACAAATATTCTGAGTGTTTAATAGTGATTTACAGTAACTGTTCACTGCCCATGATGATACAGGAGAAAAGGTTATTGTGAGACTGATAGCAATATATAATGATTTAAGGAGAAGAAATGGTCAGAAGAATACAGAGTTAATGTTGGTAAGCATAAAGATATAAAATGCATTTCATGCAGAAAACATGATCTGAATATTGTTTCTGGAGAGCAGGGGACTGGCACTTGTTGGCAATATTCATACAGAGTGAGTGAATAGGAAATTACCCGCCACTGCATTAAATAATAATGTAGATGAAATAGTAATTGTCATTATAATGATAACTGCTACACCATATGTTATATTATTATGCAATCTTGTCTTGTTGAATTAATTCGCTTATACCCATAGTCCAGCATGATGAATTATCAGTGCAGACTATACTATCAAGATGTTAATCTATCAATTAGACAGACAGACAGATAGAAAGATAGACAGACAAACTAAAGGATGGATGGATGGATGGATGCACATATGGATTGACAGACAAACAGATTAAAAGACAGTTCAATGGATGGTTGGGCTAACAGACAGAGGTGGATAAAGCAAAGGATGGCCAAAATATAGAAAGAAATTTAAATAATTTAAACTATTACGTAATATATAATAATACAATTACTGTAATAGTAATATTCATCATCAACATAAATATTATGCTACAGTTTCATTAAATTAACTAACAAAGGGGTTTATTGCTGAATTCTCTCCTCAATAATATATTTACTGAATAACTCATACTGAATATGATAACCCCCATGTGCCTTATCATACAGATTATAACTTTATTCAAGAAAAGTAAGAGAAAGTGAATACATTTAATACACATTGATTAGGAAAGCTACCAATTGCTCCCTAATATGTATAATGGGATTATGGGTCTGTAAATATACAATCTGTAGTTGCCATGTTATTATTATTATTATTATTATGATATTTATAGAGCACCGTCAAATTCCGCAGCGCTTTACAATGGGTGGACGAACAGACGTAGTTGTAACCAGACAAGGTGGACACACAGGAACAGAGGGGTTGAGGGCCCTGCTCAATGAGCTTACATGCTAGAGGGAATGGGGTAAAATGACACAAAAAGGTAAGGATAGTACTAGACTAATGACAGTTGCAGAAGAGGAATCAGTCAGCAGCTATTAACAGTTTAATTGATACGCTTTTATGAAGAAGTGGGTTTTTAACGATTTTTTGAAGGAATGGAGACTGGGTGAGCATCTAATGGAGGAGGGAAGCGAGTTCCACAGGAACGGTAATTCACAAGAGACAACGACCGAGAGAATATAGCAGATCTTATATGCAGGATGAAAGCAGAACTGTAATAGATGCTTTTTATCCAATTAGGAAGACCTTCTGTATTATTTATGGAAATTAAGATAATGAAGTTATGCTCATCAAGGGCACTAATGTACATTTATGTTAACTATTTGATTATAAAAAAAATTCTAAAACAATTACGTTAGGCACGAAATGTTCACGCAACAAATTGTCTGTAGAGGAAATTACAGAGGTTTTCATAATGTTATTTCCTAATATCATAATGCTGATTATATGCAGAACGTGGGCAGGTTGTTTTTAACCCCTTCACTAACAATTAAAAAAGAAACATTGGTTGTATTTCTTATTTATATTGCAATGTTTGACATATAGCTGGCATATAAATATAAAAAAAGTGTGCATATAGACTGAAATTCAGGGATTTCTAAAAATAAAAAAGTGTAAATTTACACAATATCATTTTTGCAGGTATTACCTAATAATAGGAGGATATCTAGAAAGGATATTGTGTACCTCTTGTTTAGAAAACACAGTAGATATTAGATACAAAGGTCACACATTAAAACAAGATGAGGAGGGGTCAATATTCTAAATAAATAAGGGGGGCGGTGGTCAATATTCTAAATAAATATGGGGGGGTCAATATTCTAAATAAATAAGGGGGTGGTCAATATTCTAAATAAATAAGGGTCAATATTCTAAATCCCATCCATGGCACCAAAAAGAGAGATGATTGATTGGAAAATGATTGATGACTAGGGGGCAGCCACTAAAAGTTTTATTCACATAGAAATTATGGGAAAACCCGTTTTAAAAAAAATATATTTATACATTGGATATTTAATAAATATATAATGTTTACTGCTTTTCCCTCTATTAGTTCCTTTTTTTCAGTTGATCTGTGAATCAAATGGTGTGACAATGCTCCTTTCAATGTATAATATGTATAAATTGAGCAGCATACTGATTGGACTGCTTTAATGCCTTTTTGGTTTGCTCTTCAGATTCAGTTTCCAAATTGACATGGATTGGATGTATGTTTTTCACTAATTGTGTTAACAGTCATATAAAGTTTACACCCTTTGTATGGATCATTAGTTCAATGTGGTGACGGCTTGACAAAGGCCTGTGTAGGCCAACACGTTGCACATTAAGTTTTCAATAATTCTACATTATTGAAGTAACCTTGAGTGCCTGCATCTACTTTCTACTAATATCTACTCAATTGGGTTTTGCAACCCGGTCTTTGATGCACCTGGCTTTCACAGTGAGAGTACGGAATCTTTTATCTTTGAATCCAAATTGATAACTGAATTTCGAGTGTCCTGAAAAAAATTCTATCTTCAAATGTTCTGATAGATCTGAAGTCTCTTGTTGTCCCCAAGTCTATTAATTGCTCTTGTCCAATCATTATACGCCTTTGATTAAGATGCTGGTGCATGATATATAATAATAATCATTGTCAAAATAATAAGTAAAGTACGCATGCATACATAAAAATGACATTTTGTCATGGTTTTATTTATGTTTTTTTTATACAGGTGCCTCATTCCAGGATCCAATTTAGCCTTGACCTGCAGAGAGTCCCAGGAGGAAGTTGTTCCCAAGTAAGTGGGTTAAACTCAAAAGAGCAGGCATTAGGCTGCTAGTGTAGGACCTGCCAAAAATGGGGTACATTGATGTTGTGGCAAGCTTATGCAATATATGATCATATAATGTAACTAAACCCCCATTATTTTTTGCCTAGGTGAGGTGTTTTTTAAAAAAAAACTATTATAATCTGTGAGATTTGAAATCATTGTTTAGTGAATAAGCGAGTGCGCTGGATTGTGTATTTTGTATGTTGTATATATTGGCCCCAGCAACATCCTATAATGTATGCATGTTCAGGTGAGTGCAGCCCTCTTGGTTTGGGAGTCTAGGCCAACTCCTTGGTTTTGCACCCCTCCCTGTCACAGGTGCCTCATTCCAGGAAGTAGTTCCCAAGTAAGTGGATTGATCTCATAAGGGCAGGCATTAGGCAATATATGACCATATAATGTAACTAAACCCCCATTATTTTTTGCCTAGGTGAGGTGGTTTTAAATAAAACTTTTACAATCTGTGACATTTTAAATCATTGTTTAGTGAGTGCGCTGTATTGTGTATTGTGTATTTTGTATGTTATATATTTTTTTATACTTTACAATTTTAAAAAATAATTTATAAAGCTTTACCAAAAATATTAATTTGAGGCCATAGTCCTGTTTTAGTGAACAAAATAGGGTCTCAATTTTTTAAACCTTAGAAAATGTCTGCTTCAGTGATCTCTAGAATGTAAGCTCATTGAGCTGGGCCCTCCACCTCTCTCTTCCTGTACGTCCAATTGTCTGGTTAAAATTACATGTCTGTTAGTCCACCCATTGTACAGCGCTACAAAATCTGATGGCGCTATATAAATAATAAAATAATAATAATAACAGCAGCTTTGAAAAAGGGCATTTATACATTCTCCCAGAATGCTGTAGTGAGCATGCAGATAAGAGATGGCAAATCGTTTTCTGATTTCCAAACCACATTTGTGCAGGCTTTCTTAGCATTGGCTCACAGTTTTAAAACACAAGTTTTTATGCCAATGCTCAGGTTATAATCACAATGGATCAATATTTTGCTATTTTTTTTTTTATCAGAGCCCTAAATGGTAGCTGTATGAAATGAATTGTTTATTTTATTTGACAGATGTGCTCATGGGACACGTTGCAATTAACATTAATTAACTGGGATTACGTTTAGGAATTCACAGCTGCTCACTTATAAACATGTCACAATGTCATGTTCTTGTAGATTTTAACTTGGCCATGAAATATCATGGGATTATGCATGAAGGTTTTACAAGTATAATAATGCTAAGAAATGATGCCATTTATGTGATGACATTTTCAATATTAAAAAGCAGTATATTGCAATGGCCGTTATTGATGATCATATAAAACTGTTAACTATTGTATTATTAATTCGAATATATTTTATTTCAAGATTTGTTTGAAATTGCATTTTCTTTGTATATTAGTACCTTCCTCTGAAATGCAGTCTCTACTCTAGTATAATATTTAATATATCTTCCTCTCCGTTTCTTGAACTTCTAGTGCCCCTTTGCCCTTCTTATTAATTGTTTCTATTATTCTTTTTTAATTTTTGCTTTTTAAATATATACTGTCTTTTGTTTGTTTTTAAAAATATCAACATCTTCCTATCACAAAATGAATTATCTGTCAAAATTAATTTTTGATAGAAAGTCTTTTAAACCCCAATCAATACCGTGTTCCACTCGTTCCAGGACATCCACCATCCCGATCAGCTGAACCCAATTTCTCATTCTCTTTGTTTTGAGGTTATCGATGGTGGCTTCCTAAAAATGAAGGTTTGCTTTCCACTCAAATTTGTATTGTCCATAAACCTTTTAACTTTAAGACACAAGAGCAACTGCTGAAATAAAACTCCTGCAGAGATGCCTGAAGTTGAAATTTGACTTTGAAGATGCATCTACTGCTCACTGCTGGATGCATCAAACAGGCCTGCAACTAATTCTCCTGTGGAGTTACACTGGACATGACCTCAAACGTGTGTACATGTATAAAATACGTAAAAGACGAAAAACATTCAACACTGCTGTCATTAGAGCTGATAAATCTGTTAAATGTTACAATACACAATTCCACATTCAATATTGCATATTTTTATAAACAAAATCTTGACCCTTTTTAAAGCATTATTTGACATTTTATCTTCCTCTTTTTATGTCTATGTACCTACTATTAGATATAACGTATACACATATGAAATAAATGCCTGGTTCTAGATTATTTCACTTTTTTTGCACTTGACTTGTATGCACTCCAACTTTATCTCAAGGAAGTTATCTGGGTGGATTGCCTCTGGCACTTTAGCCTTGCAATCTAAAACTTTGCTGTTTAAAATATACAGCATTGTTTTGATTGAAGGGCTAAGCACACCTCTAGTGGCTGTCTTCTTGACAGCCACTAGAGGCACTTCGGCACTCATAATAGAGTACGATTCGGTTATGTCACATTCAACATCCTTAAAAATTGCATGAGAAAGTTGATAGGGGCCTTCTAATCTAAATAGTGAGGCGACATGTCTCCATTGCTTAAATGTATTCCTTTAATGCTATGAAATACTTTGTGATGCTCCTGGATAGTAAGACTTTGTGCAGTTTATGCATTTCTTTATATAATTGTATCATTATAGTATCTCTGAATATGGCAAAATTTACAGAAGCTTTAAAGCTATAAAGCATCTTTATAAATTCATCCATTCACTGTTTAGAGGACCACATCTTCTATATGACTTCTCCTACATTGAGACTCAGCTGTCCAGGGTTGGAATACAGTTAGTCTGTTTTCACAATATTTATTAGTAAATAAAATAGTTTGAAATGTAAAGGTTTGCCTTTTTTTTTTTTTTTTTTACAATCATTTAACTCTAGTGACAACTACAACCTACAGAATTCAGGATTCATAGATTGTAAAACTATTATGTACAACAATGTAATCAAAGTGAAAGAGATACCAATCTGTCAAATCTGTAATAATAACATACTGGTGATTATTGCATATAATGGTTTTTAACCCGCTAAATCAAAACCCCAAAACAAGTCACCATATCATTTAAAGAGATGTCACGAACTGTCCGCTGAACTGTTCGCGAACTGTCCACAGGCGAACAATAGCGTGTTCGCGTTGGGCGAACATATCCGATTTCCGCCCCGCCCCCTATATGTCATCATTGAGTAAACTTTGACCCGGAACCTCACAGTCAGCAGACACTTCCTGGGAGGGAGGGTCTGCTGCTGATTGGGTGGAATGTGTCTGCTGGCTGTGAGGTACAGGGTCAAAGTTTACTCAATGATGACGTATAGGGGGCGGACCGGAAATCGGATATGTTCGCCCAACGCGAACACGCTATTGTTCGCCGGCGGACAGTTTGCGAACAGTTCGGCGGACAGTTCGTGACATCTCTAATAATTTAGTGGGTCGCTAGTAGTAGCTGACTGTAATATTAATCAGGTCCTGATGACTGATAACGTTATGTTATACAGTGCCTTCTTTAGTGCAAAGGAGTCTGGAAGGTGATCAACTAAATGTATTTTCTCGTTAATGATATAATACTAGTGGGAGGTTTTCTAGGTGAAGAATGAGAGGCCAAGCTAACATTATCCACAGTAGCTTTTAGGATTCAGAATGCAATGTTGTCATGGCAACAATAAAATAAAGGTATTTGTATTGTTGAGGTTAATACAAAAATATATTTTGAAATTAATATTTTTGTATTATGAATTATCATTTTATACTTGTTTTGAAAAATATTTTTCTGAAACATAACATTTAGTCAGTTTTCAATATTCTCTCATTGACACTTTAATACAATTTATTTTCTCAAAAATTGTTAATGTGTTTTCTTCTTTAAGTATTTCCATTTTAAAATACCACAGCACCAAATTATATGCTTAAGCTTCCATTACAATTCTTTAAAAATGCTAAATTTGTAGGTAAGCATTGGTAGGTAGTGATGTCCCGAATGATTCGCGAATGGTTCGCCACGGTTCGCCACGAACGGTTCACCACGGACTCCAGTCAGCAGACACATTCCAGCCAATCAGCAGCAGACCCTTCCTCCCAGACCCTCCCACCTCTTGGACAGCATCCATTTTGAAGCTGCATTCTTAGTGAGCTGTCCAGCAGGTGGGAGGGTCGATTGGCTGGAATGTGTCTGCTGACTGGAGTCTGTGGCGAACCATTCGCGGCAAACCGTTCGGGACATCACTATTGGTAGGGGATGAAACATACACACATTAAATTATGGGAGCCGTGTGTCTTGCTTTAAATGGATAGGCAGCTCAGTCACCTAAATCAGAGTCTATCAATTCCGGTTCTGACAGAAATAGATCTTCACACAGATGTAATTGATAAA
The DNA here is from genome assembly GCA_933207985.1 of Pelobates cultripes. NCBI lineage: Eukaryota > Metazoa > Chordata > Amphibia > Anura > Pelobatidae > Pelobates > Pelobates cultripes. The sequence goes on along the minus strand of OW240924.1, from coordinate 90,774,559 downwards.
TTTAATTTAAAAAGTTGCTGTTGTCTAATTAGTAATTTGCTAGGTTAGGGTTATTTAGGCTGCAGTTTAGCTCTCCCCACTCTTCACATGAATTCTCCTCTAAAAGATTCACACATTGCATTTTATGACTTGAGCTTTGTTACTAAATGTTTGTCTTTATACATCTGATATAATAAAGAGCAGCTAACGATAAATAAACAAATAAAAAGGGTAGGATATACTCACATTCCAATGTATTTGTCACATGAAGAGAAAATACACCTAAGAAGAGTCATACTATGCAATAAAAAGCTATTTATTATTACAAAGGGTATTGTGTGGATAGTATCCTATAACCTATCTCCTTGCAAAGAGTGACTTACAACTGGAGGGCATTCAGCCTGCACACGCACGTAGTACAGACATATCTCTGGACTGATCAGGTCACCGCACATAAACAGATCACAAAACTGTGAACAAGGTTTGAAATAGTTTGGTAGAAGCCACTGTATAGGTACCGTAAACTACTCAGCTTATTGAGCAGTCCTATAGTTTGCAAAAAATAAAATAAAAAATAAGACAGTCTTTATTTTTTTAATCTACAGAAACCAGTAGATCACAAACGTTTCCAGAACAGTCACACCCCTGGAACCCTTCTGTCACAACCTCCAAAAATAACTTGTAAACCTACAAAAATTCCGAGAGTGACAAGATTTCCAGCAAAACAGTCAAAGAGGGTAACAGAAGGGATACATATACCAAACAGACATTTGTTCTTTATTTCCATTAAATTATTTATTTTTTGACTGATGGAACTGACGGAAGTAGGACATATGGCATCCAATCTGTTTTGACTCAAATTAAAATCTAATCTCTGCAAGAAGACTTTCTGCCAATGTTGGATTTTTCTTCAGTTGAAATGGAACCAATACATTTTATTCATTGTACCATTCCAGGTACTCTTAAAGAACCAAAAATAATTCTGCAAAGGTTCAAAAGCCAACTTAATTATGGGTATCCAGTCCTGTGTGTTGATTTTTAAGCCATGCTTGGAAATCAAATGTCTACTGCTAAAAAAAATAAATGCTTATTTCCCTAGAATTTATCCAAAAATCCACAGCTGGTCCTGCGTGGGACAGATTGTAATGTTTGCTATGCTCCACAAACCCTTCATATGTTCTCTCATACAGATGTCTCTCTGATGCTTTTCAATGATCTGTCAAATTCAGTGGAAGAATTTTACATAAGCTCTAGTGATAGATATTTACTATTCTTCTTATGAGTTTAAAGATTTTATTTTACACAATAGAATTAAAAGTTTTAATATGAAAAAGATATTTAATAACTGGCTTGCAAATGTTAGTCCTAGGGCAACTAGATGCCAAAGCCTGGCCATAAGGGAAACTACTATAAATAAGAAGGAGCTGCTTAGGGAGCCCCTACCGTATTGAGTAGGGGCTCTTGAAACCATTTCAAAATTGGAATGATTGAAATTGTCTTTTGGTTCATGAATACGGTTCCAACAAGACTCCATCCTTTCTAAGGACTTTCTATGAAATTGCCATAATGCTAGATTATAAGCATAACGTAGGGTCCTAAATTCCTATTGTATTTTTAAGTGTGAGTTATGTATTTATGTATTTGTTTATGCTATATTTTTTAGTAATGCAGAGTATGTTGGTGCTTAAATACAAGATAAAATGGTCGTATATCATAAGCGCATTAAAAGAAATAATGAAAAAAAAATCTTGATTTATATCGGTTTCATGTGGAGGTCTTTTGCCCTATGTAATTTCAATAACATTATTAAATAAATACCTTATTTTTTCAGAATTTTTTTAAGTTCAGCTTTTCATTTATTCATATTAAATCAATATGATAAAATATTTCTTCCAGACATTTTAGCTGTCTTGGAATTTACATGCAAATACTGTTTCTAATGAGATTTACTGAAATTGATCTAGATATCAATATATATATATATATATATATATATATACTGATAACAATGTTTATTGTTAATTAATATTTTTGTTGTTTTATATTTTATTTCTGAGATTTACCAAAACTCTTCTTTTATATGATCTTTTTAGTTTCTTTTCTAGCACGAAAGTGAATGTGACACTTTTGAATGTTGAGCAAAAACAAATTTGTTTAGCTTGAGGACAATATTCTTAAACATTGAGTTAGGTAAATCTGTACAGAATAGTTTGTGATGTCCTGCATGCTTCATGAGTTCTTATGCTTGACTGGAAATTGCCTACTTCCCTTTTTGATACTAATGTAAATCACATACTTTTCTTTTTTTTCCTGTAAATTCCACCTTCAACTTATCTTACCCAGCGAGTTCTAGAAATAGATTCATGCTTTTTATTTACTATAATGCTTTTTTTTTATTTTAGTTCAAAATGTTTCACAATGTAAATCTAAAGAAAATAAATTGCTTGCCAAATAGAGCATGTCATATTCATGCATAATTGTATATTATAAAGTAGGCATGTGCATGGGAAAATGTTTCGGCTCGGTTCGGCATTCTGAAATTCGGGACTTCGGCAATTGTGCACTTCGGAACTTCGCCACTTTGTAATTTTGGTAACTTCGGAACTTCGGCAACTTTGGCACTTCGGAATTTCAGAACTTGTCTTGCAGCCGCTTGGTAGATAACTCCCTAATTCCAACGGTATTAGGGAGTTATCTACCAAAAGGCTGAAAGACCTAAATTGGTCTTTCAGCCACATTTACTAATACTAAATAAAAATTACTTAGTATTAGTAAATTTTTCCCCTACTCGCAATACCGCGAGTAGGGGCATGTCTAGTAAACAGTGAGCAGCCTGTGGCTGCTCACTGTTAAAAAATAAATAAAAAAAAAGTCCCCCTCCCAAGCTTACATAGTCTTACATAGTTACATAGCTGAAAAGAGACTGCATCCATCAAGTTCAGCCTTCCTCACATTTGTTTTTTGCTGTTGATCCAAAAGAAGGCAAAAAAAAAAAACAGTTTGCAGCACAATTTTGCAACAAGCTAGGAAAAAAATGCCTTCTTGACCCCAGAATGGCAGTCAGATTTATCCTTTGATCAAGCAGTTATTACCCTACATTGAAAGAATATATCCTTGAATATTCTGTTTTTTGCAAGTATGCATCTAGTAGCTGTTGGAACATCTGTATGGACTCTGATAAAACCACTTCTTCAGGCAGAGAATCCCACATCCTGATTGTTCTTACAGTAAAAATACCTTTCCTTTGCCTTAGACAAAATCTTCTTTCTTCCAGTCTAAACGCATGGCCTCGTGTCCTATGTAAAGTCCGGTTTGTGAATAGATTTCCACACAATGGTTTGTATTGGCCCCGAATATATTTGTATAATGTTATCATATCCCCTCTCAGGTGACGTTTTTCTAAGCTAAATAGGTTTAAATTTGTTAACCTTTCTTCATAGCTGCTATGTTCCATTCCTTTTATTAATTTTGTAGCCCGCCTCTGCACTTTTTCTAGTGCCACAACATCCTTCTTTAGAACAGGTGCCCAAAATTGCACAGCATATTCAATATGGGGTCTTACCAGTGATTTATAAAGAGGCAAAATGATATTTTCGTCTCGAGAATGAATGCCCTTTTTCATGCATGACAATACCTTACTGGCCTTGGCCACTGCTGATTGACATTGCACATTGTTGCATAGTTTGTTGTCTATAACAATTCCCAAGTCCTTTTCGTGTGTTGTTATCCCTAATTCGCTTCCATTAAGGGTATACGTTGCTTGTGTATTCTTTACGTCAAAGTGCATAACTTTGCCTTTTTCAACATTAAATTTCATCTGCCATTTGAGTGCCCAGTCCCCCAGTCTATCTAAATCCCTCTGCAGCAAAGTAATATCTTGCTCGCATTGTATTATTTTACAAAGTTTTGTGTCATCTGCAAACACTGAAACATGACTTGCAATGCTGTCTTCAAGATCATTTATAAATATGTTAAATAGAAGGGGTCACAGAACAGACCCCTGAGGGACACCACTTGCCACCTCTGTCCAGTTTGAAAATTTATCATTAATGACAACTCTTTGTACTCTGTTTTTAAGCCAATGTTCTACCCAAGAACAAGCATTTTCATCTAGACCTATTTCCTTGAGTTTGAACACTAATCTATTGTGTGGAACTGTATCAAATGCATTGGCAAAATCCAAATAGATCACATCCACTGCAACACCCTGATCTATACTTCTACTTACTTCTTCGTAGAATGCAATTAAGTTGTTGCAATGTTCTTCTCAAGGAATTCTTGAATATTATCCCTTAATAACCTTTCACATACTTTACCAGCCACAGAAGTTAAGCTCACAGGTCTATAATTTCCCGGCAAGGATTTTGAACCCTTTTTTGAATATAGGAACCACATCTGCCTTCCTCCAATCCTCCGGAACACTTCCTGAAAGAAAATAATCTTGAAAGATTAAAAACAGAGGTTCACTTATTTCTACACTTAGTTCCTTAAGTACACGTGGATGGATACCGTCAGGCCCTGGAGCTTTGTTTATATTAACTTTCTTTAGTTGCTGCAGCACCTTGTCTTGAGTTAACCAATTACAATTATTCTGCAAGGGGCCCTAAATTAAAATAAGGGGGGAACCTATTCCCCCCCCCTGGCCCCCACCCCTGAGCGTCAGGTGGGGGCTCTAAAGTAAAATAATGGGGGAGACTTATTGTCCTCCCCCCTGGTCGCCACCCCTGAGCAGTGGATTGGGGCCCTAAATACTAACTAGGGGGGACCTAATGTCCTGAGCGGTGGGTTGGGGCCCTAAATTAAAATGAGGTGGGAGGACTTAATGTCCTCCTCCCTGGCCCCCACCCCTGAGTGGTGGGTGGGGGCCCTAAATACTAATTGGGGGGACCTAATGTCCTCCCCCCTGGCCCCCACCCCTGAGCGGTGGGTGCCCTAAATACTAATTAGGGGGGACCTAATGTCCTCCCCCCTGGCCCCCACCCCTGAGTGTCAGGTGGGGGCCCTAAATAAAAAAAATAACCCCCCCTCTTGCAGGTGACTAGAGGTCCCCAAACCAAAGAATTTTCCCACGCTGTGTAAAATGACACAAACTTTCAAACCAACCAATCAGAGTGCTGTGACAGGTAAATGTCCCCCCCTATTCTGATTTAGGGCCCCCACCCGCCGCTCAGGGGTGGGGGCTGGGGGGAGGACAATAGGTCCCCCATTACTTTACTTTAGGGCCCCCACCCACCGCTCATGGGTGGGGGCCTGTGGGAGGACAATAGGTCCCTGCCTTATTTTACTTTAGGGCCCCCACCCGCCGTTCAGGTGTGTGGGCGGGGGGGGGGCAATAGGTCTCCCTTTCAGGTTAGAAGGGGGGACGTGTTTTTATTATTATTCTAATTTAGGGCCCCCAGCTCGGGAGGGGGGGCCCTTTTTTTTTATTTTATTTTTTTTAACAGTGAACAGCCAGAGGCTGCTCACTGTTTAATAGACATGCCCCTACTCGCGGTATAGTGAGTAGGGGCTTCATTTACGAATACTAAGTAATCTTTACTTAGTATTAGTAAATTTGGCTGAAAGACCAATTTAGGTCTTTCAGCCTTTTAGTAGATAGCTCCCTAATACCGTGGGAATTAGGGAGTTATCTACTTATTCATTCCTGTCATTATATTGACTGGCTAAGTAACTTACATTTTATATGAATGTGTGTTACTTGATTGTTGTAAGTGTTGCAAATGCTTACAGCTGAATCCTGGCTACGTTTGTATACTTTTTATGTAAATTGTATACAGTGTAACATTCTTCTTCTTCCACTGGGTAAGTATATTAGTACGTAGGCAAAACTGTGCTTTGGAACTTCGGAACTTCGGCACTTCGACACTTCGGAAATTCAGTAATTTTGGAACTTCGGGACCTCGGTATTTCGGCAATTCGGCACTTCGGCTATTCGGACATTCGGAAGTACCCGAATTGCCCGAAATTTGTCAGAATACATATTATAAAGAATAATTAAAACCAATAATCATTATTAAGTCAAAGGAACACCTTGAAAACAGAATAGAAAGCCATACATGACATTTTTAGCAGTCACATATAAGACAGAAATAATCAGAATATGATTCCCTGATTCATTAAATTGTTTTGCAATTTGATTAAATGTGGAGTCAAATGTCATGGCATATGCAACACCTGACCATCTGGACCTCATTCTACATTGCATAGAGATGGCATGATTCAACTGGCAGCCAAACTGATGCGGAATTATGTAAATCTGACAGAATCAGTCACACATGTTCTGGTATTGCATACAAGATGCCAACCAATACCATCTAGTAAGTATTTATCATTTGGGTTTACATTGGTTCCTTTCCCTGACATGGTCCCTATATACCCAAGAGTGCATTTCTTGTGTTATTGTCCTATCTGGTTTTTGACTTTGACTCATTTAACTATTCTGTAATCTTGACTTCAGATTGTCTCTTATTTTGTTCCTTTCTATACTGATTTGGTCTCAGGCTGTTTATGTTTATTCTCTGTCTGCTTGAAAATATTATGCCTAATTTAGCTTTGCACTACCCAAGCCACTCTAAGGACTGGTATATGTCCTCTGCTCTGACTTTACTTGTTAGAGTTTGCATGTTAGAATTAGACTAGCCCTGACATCAACTCACCAAAACTAGGCTTAGCTTAAAGCAATTCGGAATATAATTTCATTGTCACATAAAATCCCAAGACCAAAACCCCAGATGCATGAGCTGGATGAAATGTTCTACCTCCATATGGTAACTGCTCACTTATTATATCATAATGAATATTCATGACTTGACCAATTACCATTCACGGCATCGGGCCACTTACCATCATGTAAGATTCTTCTTTATTCACAAATTTAATTTTATAACTCCAGATCACTTACTGTCCTATAACATATAACACTGGTTTTAATTACAGTAACCATTTCTAAAGATGGTCCTTCAAAACAATTTAATTTTTAAATTTAAAATAAAAGAAATTGTAAAACTTACCTCTTTTAGTGCGCCAAGGCCAAGTACTCCATGAAGACAAATCCTCCTTTGATGACATCATTTACCCTCACTAGAGAAGGTGGAAGGTCAGGGAGGACAGGAAGAGGAGAGAACAGAGGCAGCAAAGGGAAGGGCATGCTGCCATTGACTGTCTAGTGTCACCATACTGTGCATGTGTCATACCTCCTCTCAGCCTGCACCGCTCCGGTCACGCTGTCCATGCAGACACCAGCTCTGCTCTCCTGTGGTGTCCCAACGTTTACATGAAATTGTGTATGTGCACACACAATTAACAGCTATGGGGCATGCGCCTACTTTGAGTTTGGCCTCTTAAAGAGAAAGTAGCACATTTTACTTCTGGGCTAAGCACTCTATTTATAAATGCTCACATATTACCCTAGTTTGTTCCCTAGCCAATCAACTCACACTTAGGCCTATTTATACCTCCTTTTGACATCAATGCCTTGCCCTGTTTTTGTAGCCTGAAAGTGTGTTTCTGTAGCTTTGACTTTTCTGGTATCTGACTTTGGATTGTTCCTCATTTATCTATTTGTCTGTTCTTCTAGTATCCTTGACCCTTGGCCTTGTTCTACGTTTATCCTTCCATCTCCAATCCTGACCTTGGCCTGTCTGACTATTCTATACTTCTCTCTCTGAACTCATGTATTCATTAAGTATTGCCACGCTAAGGTCCAGAACTAAGTCTTGGTTTGTGTATCGGTCAAGAGCTCCTTAGACTGCGTGTTTGGGTAACCGACCTTGACAGCGTGTTGGTGTCAGAAAACAATTATGCAGCTCTGGAAGCTAAGGGGTGAATCTCTACATGTGTAGCATTTCAAAGTAAGACACAAGACATACAAGCTCCAGGCACCATGACCCCTTCAAATCTATGGTGCTTGAAGTAACCCTTAAACAACTCCCGAACCTAGCAGAACAATATTAACTATTACGTGGCAGAGACTTCTGTATAAGGGTTTAATAAATACATTTCCAGCTTATTTAGATATCTCAACACTAATGTAAATGAAAATTGTCTGTTATATACATTAAAGAATAAAGTGATTAAACACCCTTAGTTTAGTCCACTTTAGAAAGAGCTTAGCAAACAATATTGAATATTCATATGGTACAAAATATCTTCAATTACATTGTAAAGCCATTGTTAATGAAAGCACAAACAACTTTAGTTGACAAAAATTCAATAACAAACTCAGGAACAAATTGCTTAGAGTAATTTCCCTATGGATCCATCATCTTCTCATTCCTTTCAAAGGATACCAACATTTTTAGACGAGCAGTATACACAGAATAGGAAAAAATAAAATCAATATATAATAGTGCTTTACATTTGTGGTAGATGCAGTTATATCAAGAAGCATATTTACTATCTTACAGTTTAAAAATACAATATCTGTCAGATGAAATCAGCAGTGCCTTATTTAACTTCATATTTTTGTTTATAAAAGAAAAATTACCTTTCTACATTTCTGACAGCCATAGATTCAGGTTTAGAATTTGCTTACCTACTTCAATACCTGAAAGTCTGGAGTTCAGTAGTTAAGACATGACAACACAAACCTAAACAAATACAAAATGACAAACAACTTTAAAGGTACCCTATAGGCATCCAGACCACTTTATCTCATTGAAGTGGTCTGGATGCAATGTCCTTGTCCCACTTAGTCCTGCAATGTAAAACATTGCAGTTGTTGAGTAAACATTGCAGTACTAAGACAGCCACTAGAGGCACTTCTGGGAGTGTACCAGACTCTAGGATACCTAACTGATGCTGGACTTCCTCATAGGAATGATGTCAGAGGAGGCAGAGTGTGATCCAGTGCTGAGGGACTTCCGCACTGGAATCAGGTGAGTAAATAAAGTGTTTTAAACCCTATTTTTGTGGTTGTCGCGGGGGGAGGGGGGATGGGGGTGATAGGTTACTATAGTGTTCAGAATAGAACTTTCTACTTCTACCACTATAGAATCCCTTTAATTTCATTTATAGTTTATACAAATAGAGGGACTTATTTGACGAAGAAATTATGTGTTAAAGGAGCTGTACAGGCTGGAATTGACCCATTATTTTGATAATGCATTTAAAAACTATGCAAACATCCCAATAAAAAAAATATAAAAAAGATACTAACATCTAATTTAGCAGAATTTAGTGAAAATCCACATACATTTTAGATCGTAAGCTTTGAGCACTGCCCTCACTGGGAAGTGACTTGGTGAATCAGGATCCTCTCATTTTGTTCCAGGACGTATGAACTGTTGGGCATGTTTACACCAGCACTGCACGAGTAAACGTGCAGACAGAAAACCAGCTATTGTCCTGCAGAGATTAGAAACGTGTAAGTCACATAGCTAGGGTATCTGTGTAAATGTATCAATCTGTGTATGGAGAGATGGGTAGATTAGCACATATATCAGAAGAGGGATGTTTTTTTCTATATTTGTATTCTTCTGAGAGCTGTAAGGTGATCTTCAGATGTCACAAACCATTGTTTGTGCTTCCTGATAACACGTACATGTATGAGTTATTGGAGAAATACTGGTAAAAACTATATCTTGACAACAATCTGAAACACAGAAAAAAGAAGATTGAGGGGTTTCAGAAATCTGCATATATCTGTCTGCAAACACTATTCCAAAATGGGCATACAGCTAATGAGCCAAAAGCTATAAAATGCATTAACATGTTGTCCTTTATGCCCCTTTGAATTACAAAATGTTGATCTGATGATTAGCTAGAAAAATAATTCTCAGCTATAATTCCATTTCACTATTTTTGTCAAAGTTTTCAGTTTCTTTGAAAATTCAAAGTTCACTCTTTAGTGACTAAACCACGTTCAGCTTATAGAAAAAAGTTTAATATTTTATTAGTCCACCAAGAGTTGAATTGGCCCACCATATGCCATGAAAAATGAAAGGGATCAGCCATCCTCCTTGGTCCATACAATCAGCCAAACAGGACACACAGTCACATTATATTTCCACAATGCATCCTGGCTTCCTCCCCTCTGCCTTTGAGATAATTGAGAAGTAATTCAATTATCTCCCAAGACAAAGGCAAATCGCCATTATGCACGTGGGGACACTAACACACAAATTACTATTAAAATACACTGTGTGAGACACATAACATTAAAAGCATACATTTAACATATCCCCAGATAGCTCAGGTCTGAGCGCACATTATTAAGCGAATGGCGCTCAGACCACTCGAATACAGTTTGATCGCCATGGAGCCAAAGTCTTTACACAGTCAGTTTCATGCGAATGAGCTCCATGGGATTCCTATCTGGGGTATAACACATTCAAGCAAAACTACCGAACACCGGGCCGTTCGTGCACTTTCACCGAACAAGAAGGGAGGTCGGCGGCTTCAGCGGTGTTCGCGCAAAACTGTGTCCGATTTCAGTTCCATGAATTAAGCGTCGAACACCGCTGTGCATTCGCATTTTTAAAATGGCCGCGACCTCATGTTCGTGATACGAATGGCGGCCACCCAGCATTCGTCAATTAAGCTGCGGTTAACCGCAGCTTCAGGGAGGCTAATTGCCGGCACACTCCAGTTTCCAGGTGGTCCAGTCATTCGTGCGGTTGTTCGGTAGATTGAATCTACCGAACACCAGGCAGAAAAGAACGAATAAATCTTTTCTGCAGGTAAAAAAGATGTCTTTTAACGTGGGGCCATAGTCTAAAGGCAGCAGGCGAGCAACCAGGCTTCTCCAATGCAATGTGGCGAGATTGCTCTCGTCACAAAGCCAAGATTTTGTTTTTGCCTATTGTACGTGAACGTAAAAGAATAATTTCATTGGTTGATTGTTACATACATTCAAGGAAGACAATTTACATAAATGTTTACAAGCTGAAACTGATGTATTTTTTTATATGCTCATTGAAAACAGAGCCAGGTTACCCATTCGGTGACCAAGCTTGGAGGGAGTCAGGTCACAACCACATGGGTTCCAAGCCTTTCTTGCAGAGCACTGGACCAGAAGCAGCAATTAATATGGTCTGCTCAATGCACTACACCAGGATTCTTCTGAAGCAACAGGGAATACACCTAGACCACAAGAAAAATTGTATTGCCCACCTTCCTGCCCAGGAGGTAAGCAGGATGAGGCAAATGTTATATAAATAAATAAAAGGCATTATTGTGTGACTGTGTTTAGCACGCCTCCCCACATACTAGCACTCCTTGTACATACACTCAGCCCCCATATACCCTCCCCCCCACTCACTCTGTCACAGTCACCCCCTCACCCTGTCACACACAACCCCCAATCTGGTACCATTCCAAAGGCCCTGGGCAACCTTCTTCTGGCTATTTCATGAAAGTCTCATGCTCTGCTCTCACAAAAGGGATTATGATTCCATCTGGATCAACATAAAATCATCGCTGTGTGTGCAGATATCCATGATAACTATCTCTTAGACATATAAATCAAAGAGCATCCATGATCATATGACTACTGTTTATAGGTAGATGACATGACATCTTCCAAAATTAATATGACCTCATGTGTGAGGCTATTCCAGTGAGCCTAGTGTGAACTAAATCAACATATCTAACCCTGGTAAATATCCTCAGGTTAGATATTATTTGGAATTGGACAGAGAAAGCAGTATTTATAATGATAGTAGATTTTTCTTGGGGAATTTGTACATTCTATTTGGGTTTAACCCATGTTCAAGTCGTATATTAATGATGTGGCCGTGTACATTTCCGAAATAACAACAAAGATACCACTTGTATAAAAACATATTAATAATTCTGTTTTAATCAGTGCAAAATAGATATTTGTGCATTGAGGCCTTAATACAATAATCCTTGACTTTACCTGTAGCTCTTGGGTATTCAGTGCTGGGAGAATATTTTGAAACTACTATGGATTCATTTGGCATTAATATTTCTTTTTCATAATGCTAAGCTATGAGCATTAAAACTTGATTAAATATTTAGCTCACAAATAAAATTTTAAAAAAGCCCATTTCACTATTTAACTATGTTTGTTTCTCAAACATTGAGCAGGAGTTTTAACATAGAATTAACAATGCTCCCCTTAAGATTAAAACGTCCACAAAAAAACCCCAGCTCGACCAAAATGTAAGTCAAATACCATTACAATCAGTATCTAGCAGAATTTCATTCACTTAGAAGTGCAAATGAGTTGAACTGCCACAAGAAAGTTCTTTCTTTTGATATTTAGCTAAGCTTTTTTGCTGGAAGGCTGAAATACTGTAATTTAAGCCATTTTCACAGCAAATGATCACAAGCAAGTGTATCTCCTTAATAGGTGTACTGTAACTTAATAGCAGGAAGGCAATGAAGAAGATGTCTCACTGACCAGAATATATACTGTGACATGAATAATATTTTATACCATAATAATAATAAGTGGAAATATTTTTATTTTACTGCAATATTCTAAGGTTTACTGCAATCTGAGGTCTGGAGAGGTGATGTTGGTCTGCTTTACAACCTATTTTAATTCATGTTGTTTACTTTTCTTTTGGGACTTAAAGGTTTGTGCTATGTTGTGTGTAGTTTTACCCGATTATGGAAACCACTCACTTTTTTGGGGATTGTTTACTTTAGTTATATACTGCACTGAAAGTAGATACTAGCCTATTGTGATTGCCCAGGTTGATTTCATTTTTTATTTCCTTTTTTTTATATATAGGGTATAGAAAGTGGATGCTAAAGCCTAATATTTTTGTTCCCTAGATGAGAAGTAGTGTTAGTAGTCTTTTGATGTTTTATCTCTCACATTCTCCTTCAGTACCTCTCCTACTATGTAATTCTTTATCTTCTCCTTTTATTTTTATCACTTTATTTATTTATTTATTTATTTATTTATTTTCACTACTTTCTTTCCTCCTTTCCTTTCCTTCCTTATTTTCATTTTCCTCCCTATGTTCTCCTCTTTTAATTTGTATTTCTCTCTTTCTTTTTCCTCCGTCATTATGTGTTTCCTACTCTCCCTATGTACCTTATCATTTCTTTTTGACACTTCTTTTACTATTTCGTTTTTTATTTTTATTTATCCCTGTTTCATTCCTCTACTTCTTCCTTTGTTTCTTTTTTCTTCCTCTTACACTTCCTTTAAGATTTGTCTTATTGCATAAATACCTCAGTGAAAAACAATTGAATTTAATATTTTTACAAGAAACTCACTGGAGACAAGTGGATAAACAAAATTGGGGGGGGTAAAAGATTTCCACTTATAATTCAAGCTTCCAATAAGGAAAAAAAAATGTGGAGTAGCTGTGGTATTTGGAGAAAAGATTAAAGTTGAAGTAATCCATCAAATACAAGATACTAAAGGTAGATATTTAATAATAATATGCAAAATTGACTCTGTACTTTTTACATTATGTAATATATATCTTCCTAATCATTTACCAGTTGCTTACTTAAAAACAATTTTGGAAAAAGTAGATGAAGTCAAAGTGGGAAAGTTAATACTGGCAGGGGACTTTAATGCTGTATTGGACCCTCAGATAGATAAAAAATTAATGAAAGGAAATACCTTAAATCAGATGGTGATAAAACAAGCAAAAGCTTTAAAAAAAATTAAAGATGAATATAATTTATTTGATATCTGGAGAATTTTTAATCCCAATGAGAGAGACTATACGCATTTTTCTAAAGTGCATTTTTCCTATTCAAGATTGGACATGATTTGGGTCGATCCAATTATTATTGATATGACCAAAAAAACAAAGATTGATGAGATAGTTTGGACAGATCACAATGGAGTTTTTTGTGAAATGATTTTTGGTACATTTAAAAGAGAAGCCTATACTTGGCGGTTAAGAGATAATTTGCTTTGTTGTGAATCAAAAAAAACTTATATAAGAAATAAAAACTATTTTAAAGAAAATATCTCAGAAAATATTGATTGATCTATTTTGTGGTATGCCTTTAAGGCTGTTATAAGAGGTCATATTATCAAGCTACAAAGTCAGCTTGATAAAAACAATACTTTGGCATATTTACATACAGAATTAAGAAATTTGACTCATATTAATAAACAATCTCCATTTCCTGAAATTTATGAAAAAATATTAGAACTTAAAGAAAAAATAAAGCAAAAATTAATGGATACGATAGCTAAAAATATGGATAGATTAAAACTTAAATATTACTCTAAAGGCAATCGAGCTGAAAAGATGCTATCCCAAAAACTTAGAAAACAAAAAGGACAAAATAAGGTAGATAAAATAATACAGAATGGAAAAATAGCATTAACCCCTAGAGAGATTGGAAAGTGTTTTAATGAATATTATGCCAATCTATATAATATTCCTCAGATTAATACAGATGAGGATATTAAAAATTATTTAAACAATATAAAGAAGTTTCAATTAACATCCACTGAAAATGATCTTTTGAATAAACCTATAACTATGGAGGAGATTATGAAAGCAATAAATGATTTAGAAAGATCTAAAACACCAGGCCCGGATGGGTTTAGCAACCTATTTTATAAAACATTTAAAGATTTAATATGTCCACATTTGACCTCTGCTTTCAACATAGCGGCAAATAGAGGATTTTTACCAGCAGAGATGCTTAAAGCTAATATCTTGCCCATTTTGAAAAACGATAAAAACCCCACTGATATCAAAAATTATCGTCCGATATCTTTAATAGATGTAGACACTAAGCTATATGCTTTGGTTCTGGCTCCCAGAATAAAAAAACTTCTTCCACTAATTATTCATAAAGATCAAATAGGATATGTTCCAGGTAGAAATTCCTATACAAGTATAAGGAAAATTATTAATATCTTGGATGACGCAAACAGAAATGATGTTCAAGTTCTGACTCTGTCGATTGATGCTGAAAAAGCATTCGACAGAGTCAGCTGGAAATACTTAGAAGCCGTTTTATTACATTATGGATTGGAAGGTTGGATTAAGAAAGCTATAATGGCGTTACACGTAAATCCAGTTGCACGGACTATTGGACCTAATATTGTCGCCCCATGGTTCCAACTTAGAAATGGTACCCGGCAGGGTTGTCCCCTTTCACCATTGCTCTACTTGCTGACTATCGAACCATTGGCTGAGAATATTAGGAACAATAAAGAGATTTACGGTTATAAAATAATGGATGAGGATCAAAAAATTAGTTTATATGCTGATGACATTTTAATTACTCTCACAAACCCTAAAAATTCTTTAGAGCATATAATGCAAGAAATAGAGCGATACAATCTTATATCAAATTATAAGTTAAATACAAATAAATCTTTGATATTAGATGTTAACTTTAATAAAAAGATACAACAAGAGATTAAAAACAAATATGATTTTATTTGGGTTAAAGAAAGTATGGATTACTTAGGAATTAAAATAACTAGAGAGATAAATAAGATTATGGAAGTAAATTTCCTAACATTATTATTAGACCTTAATAAATGGTTAAAAGATCGTAGAAATCTAGAGATTACCTTTTGGGGACGAATAAATGTTATCAATTCATACGTCATACCAAAGTGGAATTATATGTTTCAAATGCTACCTCTCCATATTCCAATCCATTGGCTTCAATTAATACAAAGAATTTTTACTCAATACATTTGGAAAGGCAAGAAGCCAAGATTGAAACAGTCAATATTAGTGCAGAAAATACATAAAGGTGGACTTGACTATCCATTTATAATGAATAATTTTAAAGCAGCTACTATCCTACATGTTTATAGAATGCAAATTAAAGAAAATAAAGATGAGGGATGGTATAAAATGGAACTGAAGGCAGGAGAAGTCTCTAGCTTAGATTGTTTAATTTGGAATATAAATAAAATGTCAAAGAAAAAAGAGTATGCCAGTATTATTTTAACTCAATTACTGGAAAATTGGTTAAAAATTAAAAAAGCAATGAATATAGAAAAAAAAGTTCCAAGTTATTTAGAGTTAGACATTGTAGAAAAACAAGTGGAAGACTTAAACTTAAATAATTGGAAAAAAGTAGGGATAACGACTTTGGACCAATTATTGCTAGAAGGATCAATCAAAACCTTCGGTCAAAAAACAGGGATATATAATCTTCCTCCTAGAGAGGTGTTTAATTTTTTAAGACTTAAAAGTTATATGAATACACACCTTATAATACCAAAATCTAATCTGAGCAATTTGATAGATTTATTATTCACGTAAAAAAAAAATCAATAAACCACTTTCTAAAGCTCTGATATTAATTAAATCAATGGTTAAAGATACAAATCCTACTGCCATACAGGTTTGGAAACAAGATTTGAATAATATTAATTTGAATCAATGGGGTTTTTCAATGATGGATGTTAAGAAAAATATACATTCATTAAATTTATTAGAAACGCACTTTAAAGTTTTAAATAGGTGGTACTTAGTACCAGCTAAATTGAATAAAATTTACCCTTTAATTAATCCTATCTGTTGGAGATGTAATAGTATTAGAGGCAATTTTAGACATATTTGGTGGGATTGTCATAAACTAAAGAATCTCTGGTTGAAAATACAGCATTTTATATCCAATAATTTAAAACTCGAGTTGATAATTTCTCCAGAGGTAGTTCTATTGCATCTGAATTGGCCTCATATGACATATGAATTAAAAGTAATTCTTATACATCTTTTTTTAGCGACTAAAATAGTAATTGCGAGATGGTGGAAAAAGGATTTAGAAGTCCCCTGGAAGAAAGTTAAAATTCAACTCGAGTTTCAGATTAGAATGGAGTTGATGCTAAGTAAACAAAGATTAAGCAATAAGATTTCTGTTTGGTCAAAATGTATTGAGATGATTGATGTAGAAAATAATGTTGATCAATTAGAAGTAGAATAATTCCATGAACATTGTAAATAATTATGAGACTTATCTAAATGATATTACCACTCTACTATGGAAACTTTTTTGATGTATTTTTCTCTTCCCTCCCCTATTTTGCTGCTATGTTGTTTTTGTATTGTAAATGTATATTTGTATGATATATGTACTTGTATGATATATGTATTTAATAAGGTTTAAAAAAAATATATAAAATAAAGATTAAATATTCAAAAAAATTTTTGTCTTATTGACAATATGATTAACATGTAATGTATACTAAAGGATGGTCACATCATTGTCTTTATCATTATGCATAATTTAATATTTGCTGTGCTTCTTTGTGTAATGTTTATATCATTGTACTGTCAGGTTATGCCTCACAATACTTTTTCCAGTTGTGTCTCCTATCCTACACCCCTCGGGGTTGACATAGACTCTTTTGATATTCTATTGGATAAGGATTATAGTTGTCACTTTGATTACTATAAATGTGATTTCACTGATTGTCGAGGGGGCTGCATGTTCCAGAGAGGAGAAAGCGGTGTCTTGTTGAGCATTGCTGCGTGAAAGCAAACTTAGCTTTTTTGCAAGAAATACAGAGGATCTGTTCCTGACTCTTCAGGACCAATCACATCCTACTGGATATTCCAGGGATTATTCTAGTGGTGAGACTAGGGAATATTTTTATATTAATTTCAGCCTTTATATGTTTTCAGTGTACACCCTGCTGCTCCCAAGTGTCACTTTATTTTTGTAAAAAGATCTATTGGTTCCTGTATATTTACCTTTTGTGATGGTTACTTACTCAACAAGAAATACAATTTCTCTTTAACTTGGATATTGATAATTCTGCAGAAGGAGTCTTTATCTGTGGAGGAGATTTTAATATTAATCTTGATTTATCTCCTCAGTTATTTAATAAGCTTCTCTCTACATGTTTATGAGAAAGCAGTTTGTTTAAGTATCCTTTATAAATACCTTCTTGTGGATTGTTGGCAGATGTTGTTTACCTCAGTAAAAGACTTTACATTTTACTCACACCCTCATGATATATATACGAGAATAGATTGTAAGCTTGTATGAGCAGGATCTAAATACTACCTTTCGCTAATTGTAAACACTGAGGACCATGCTGGGACTGTTTGAATTTTAATAATAATAGTAGATGCATTGTTTATCCACCATAGACAATTGCAGTTAATTCATATGTATCTATTGGCCAACTTACGTGGTCTGAGCATACTCTGGTGTTGAATTCCATCTCTCTCCCTGTAAATATTCCTCACCTTCCTTTTTTTTAAAAAATTCTTTCTTTATTATCAACTATCCTGCTTTATTGGGACATTGTGTGCACTGCCCTCTTACATGCATATACTTAATTTAAAGACTGGTATGTAGGTAGCAAATAAATATAGTATCCCCTCTTAAGCTTAAATGAATGAGTTCTTTACTGTTGCTTTGAATATTTATCTACATAAACCAGTACATGGTCAGCAGAATTCTCTTGTACTTTGTCCCACAATGGTTAGACAAAAATATAAAATTTTCTGGCTTGATGCAAATTTCCACTATGTAACTTATCTATAGAGTGAGATTGTTAAAAATTGCAACTTTATTTTATACCACAATTAAGCCTCTATTTCTGACAGCTGTTGGAGATACCAGAGAAGTGCAGGTACC
The DNA here is from genome assembly GCA_933207985.1 of Pelobates cultripes. Lineage (NCBI taxonomy): Eukaryota > Metazoa > Chordata > Amphibia > Anura > Pelobatidae > Pelobates > Pelobates cultripes. Next base: position 90,756,064 of record OW240924.1, on the reverse strand, counting down.
TATTTACACACATGGTGGGAGTGGGAGATCCTCGGAATGTAAGGGCTATTGCAGCATTGCAAGCATTCCATTGCATGCAGTTATCAGTGCTATTCCTCTACCTGATTTCCTTGGATCTTTTTGGAAGATTTCTAGTTTATAACTTGACCCATTTTTCTAGCTCTTTCTGGTACGCTGTTGGGTTAATTTAAATTTTTTTTCTTTCCCTGAAATTTCCGTAGACTAAACGTGTCTGTATTTCTTACAATAGTTTCTCTTCTTTTCATTATTTGTTCCCATTTTTAATTTGTGTTTTCTCTCTCCCTCTTTTGTTTCTAATATCCTGACAAAGGAGTATATTGAATATTGTATTGGTGTCCAATGTATTGAAAAGACATATTCTATGTACCAGCTATGTTCATTGTCAATTATGGATTTTAAGTGGTGTAATTTATGCCATCACCCTTCGTGCTGCATTATTTTTACTTTCAGTAACATTTTTCAAAACTAAAAGAATATGAGTTTGTGAACTGTAGAGTTTAGCATGTTTAGAGGGAGTATATAGAGTGATATATCTCAAATACATTTTTGCTCCTCTGAAAGTAGATATTTATTTTGTTCTACACTTTTTTAGGTTGCCATTTTTCTTGCTTAGATGTTCTTCTGTAAGCAATGTCTCTATGAGACAAAACACTTATATACCTTCAGTGACATCTTTTATTTACAGAAAGAGACCATATATCCTTGTCTTTTTGAGCTACTGGGTAAAAAGGAAGACATGCAATATCCACATTTAAATATTCACAGCTTTCTCTAAAAAAAATGATCTTGAAGTGCCACAGAATACAATGGTGTGAAAGGAAACAGAGAAGTGATGGAACGATAGGTGAACATCAAAGAAAGAAAGATGAAATAAAGGTTTATTGGAAGCACCGTTAGAAGAGAATAGGATGTAGACACCTCCTGCTGTCTATTTCCAGATGTAGGATTAAGGTTGAATTGTAAGATGTTAGAAGAAATGACATTTGAGAAGACAGAGTCAGATGAAACAACGTTTTCTTGACCTTGACTTGGTTAATTTACTGTGGGTTTCACGACACAGACCCTATACCACAGACCATATACCAGGTGGGTTTATAATGCTGGCAACCTAGTGACCCAAGTTACTTTTGTCCAGCACCACATTCTGTACACGGCATGGTACTTTCAGTTCACCGTTTTGCATTTTTTCCTATATGTTTGCTAACAGAAACTTCTGATTAAAAAAATTCTATGTACATTGAATGACTCCGTGCCACTTGGTTTATGTAGAATGTGTGTCATTTGCTTCTAAATTATGAAATGTCAGAAAATGGTAAACGGTGTTCGGAAAAAAAAAATAATCACAGCACCTTCTTCAATTATATACATAAGACATTGTGAACTTGTTAGTTATGAACCCAGGTTGCCATGACAGCAGGGAGAGAAAATGAAATCCGTCATGTTATATGGCAGATTCTCTGCAGACATGAATGCAATTTCAATGAGAGACGGCAAAAAGACCTTTAGTTTTGATAAATGCATTAACTTGTTATAGTGGAAGTACTATACAGTATGCAAATTGGCTATACATTATCATCTATTTAAATTATGTTTATAGGATAATATTTTAAACAAACAAGCAAATTAATATCCATGTGTGTTTATCATTATTATCTATGAGTCAGCCATTGATTAATCAACACAAAATCTAGCGATACGTAAGTTTGGATTTCAAGGACCAGGCATATGTTTCGTAAGTATGCATGCTTTCCTGCTTATTTACAAGGTTAAAGGTCATGATGTTTTTATAGGAAAAAAAAAATTATAAAATAAAAAATCTTGAAAAATGTTCAGCATTTGAGAGGTTTACTACACTTGTCGGAATTAATGGAACATTATTTGTACCAGCTGTTTTTCTCAAAATGCAATATTCTATACATGTAATGATGACTTTGTCTTCAGAATTAGTGCTAAAACTGGGTTATTTTCACTTTAAAATGCCATATTCATAACATAAAGATAGATTTACTAGCTAGTGTTAAAGGGACACTCCACTGCCCAAATAATAATAATTTAAAATCATTACGAAGTAGTTATACCCGACAAGGAGAACTTGCATTCATTTAATTATGCTTTTTTTTTAAATTGGGGTGTATCTAAAATAACTCTTATCTGCAGCCTTTGTAAGTCCTACCCTTCTAATCGCACCCAGACTTTCTAGCTGTTCAATCACGGACTACCCAATTCAGCTCAATGAGACGTATTTTCAAAGCATGTGCTCTGGTCAATTGCTGCCTCTTGACTTCATCTCCACTGAGCTTAACAAACCAGGAAGTAACATAACTGGTTGTCTGATTGACAGGCAGGTTGGGTGTAACAAGGTGACTTAACATGTGTCAATTTCTATTTAAATCTGCACTTTTTGTAAAATGAAAGTTTAGGACGCACTTTTCACACATAATGCACTTCAGCAAGCTAAACTGCATTAGATGTTTGGAGGGTCTCTTCAAAGCTAGCATGGAATGAGTTACACATAATTATTTGAAAATTTCTTACAAACCTTTTACCTTTAAGCAGTTAATATTTAAAATAGCTCATGTAAGCAGTATAGAAATGCAAAGCATCAATTTTCCCTAAATACAATGTCCCATAAGAAATAATTTGTACATTTTTGGGGATTATCTTCTTGTAGATTTAGAACAATGGTTCTACTTTTTTTAATTAGAAAAAATGTAACAAACTACTATATGCATTGCTCTTTATGACCTCTTACTGAGTTTATAACCATTATGCTATTAAACTGTTATACCTGTTTATACAAAGCGATTGTAATGACAGCAAACCAGTATTTATTTACTAATGTTGTAGGGAGTTAATGTGTGTGGTTATGGGAAATGTATAGTAATTATAATTAACTGCCGATGTGCTTCCAAGAGTAGGTGTAAGCATGTCAGGGAACAGCAATAATTTATTCTCTTGTATAATATTCCATTTATAAAAGTTCAACAATTTATGCTAATAAATGACTCAGCCTCCTCTGCTTTGTCCGTAGGTAAATCTTATTTAGTATGCAGTGTAGAGGTCCATGGTAACATAGGTCAGTAACTACCTGTTATAGAGGATATAATAGTTGGATAGTTGGCTAATTCACTTACTATGGAAACTGTTCAATCCGATGGGTGTCAGGCTCTGTTCCTGGTAGGGTCAGGTCAAATGTTCCTTTGATGATTCTTAGGTTCCTAAACTGAGTTAAAATGGACAGGATAATAATACAATCTCTACCTTTATTGAGAATTAAATGAGATCTCCGTAAAACATTTAAAAAAAATTATATTTCATTGGTCTGCATCCGTCATCGAATAGGTCCTTTAGAAAAATATTTTGACATGTTTTAAACATGTTTTAAACATTTAAAAGGTACACTCCAGATTTCTGCATTTTAGTGTTTTAGGGGCAATCTACATTTTGCAGATTTCCCTTAAAAATTTATTAATTTGTGTACACAATCTTGCAATCAATCTAACAGCTTAGAGATTCTTAATTTACTGCACTGGAACGATTGTCCAATTAGAAGTGAGAACTTCCATAGGGAATCATCGGTTTCAAAATAGGAAAGCATTGTACTTGGTGATCACTGCAATTGGTACATTTGATTGGCACATTTGCAGCAATGGCCACTTATGTAACTGTTTTGTCAGGACAGGAAGAAAGACTGTTATTGCGAGTGTCATGGTGGAGCAGCAGCGAGAGAGGAATTGCCGCTGGAGAAAAAAGTGAGTAAAATGTATTTTTGGTTTGGGGAGCAATGTCTGGCATACATAGGGTTAACCCCTTAAGGACCAAACTTCTGGAATAAAAGGGAATCATGACATGTCACACATGTCATGTGTTCTTAAGGGGTTAAAGGAAGACTTCAAGTATTAGAAGTTAATGTCAGTTTTAAAGAGGGAGTGTTTTTATTTAATTTGCTTGCAATTCGCAAATAGTGGGGATCTACAAAATATGGGGATGTTGCATTTTTTTTTGTAGCCCCATGAAATTTAATTTCTGCAACATGAAAGTAAAAAGTAAAATTCATAAATAAAACTGTATACAAACAGTGCTATAAATGAAGACATTGATGTCTGTTTCAATAGAAGTGCATGTTATTACGCAATCAAAAATCATTTAGAATGTTTAGAATCAATGTGCACATCGTAATTAAAATTAACAGTGTAGCTTTTCATTATGTTTCCCGGTTTGCTTTCTTTAATGTTATCTTTCACAAACTATTAATAACCCCACTCTAATGATATTTATGAAAACAAAAAGCAAAGAGTGAGTAAGTAAATCACACAAACCGAACATTGTTCTATTTCTAAAAACAATAACAAAACGTCTAGTCAAAGATGGACAAATCCTACCATTTTCGACAATGGAATAAAAACCTATAAATCTCATGGTTACATTTTGTATTTGCTTAATTTCCCACAATTACTGATTCATTTGGGTAGAACGGAAATGATATTAATTCTCTCATAATACAGACCTTCTTCTTTATCTCACTGTTTTCTTGATGCATAAGGCAAGAATTATGTTTTCTCCCCCTTATCAACCCAGACTGACTTTCCCACCACACTAGTGGTCGGTGTGAGACATGGGCCAAATGGATTAAAGGTAATATGTGTGCGTTATTATAGGAGCTGGTGTAAGGTCACTTTTCCAGGAAGCTCACTATCAGCTGGTTAGAGCTGTGGTAATGCCACTGCCTTAAAACCAGGAAACCTAGGTTTGAATCCTAGTCAGACCATCTGTAAGTGTACTTGGGCAAGACATCTCTTGATATATATGCACATACCATAATTCCCCATACATTATTTGAGTAGGACTGTATAAATGCAAAGTGCTATGGAATGTGGTTATGTATGTATATTACCTCCCCAAACAATCCATATATCCTTTGGTAAATGGAGGTGATGTTGGTGCTAGTTGCCAAATCACTCATCTCAGTTTGTGACTTGAAAGATGAGTTATGGGTCACTCTTTGGACCCTTATCGATTTTCATCGTATCCCATTTTTACCATTTATTTTTTATTCAAAAAATTGTGCCAATCAGCTTTGAGTAAGGGAGAATATTGTCTGTCACTAAATAGGATACATGGAGAGTTTGCTCTCGTTAACTTGATTTTGTCTCTTTATGTCTAGCTAAGACAAGTTTTAATTTTGGTAAGATGGCGGCTGTCATAATCTACCAACTAGCATGTAATTGAAATGTAAAGAATGTTTGCGTTTTGTTATATTATTTTAAGTTAGTGCATTATATCAGACTAGAGGCTATCATAAGATAACACCCATCTTTGTGTTTTGCAGTCACTGATTACCATCATATTATAATTTTAACATCCAGTACGTATTTAAATTTTCTCACTATGCTATTTTATATAAAAGCCATTCATATTCTGACATTCCTGACCCTTTGAAGTAAATGATTAACCTACATGGACTAAAAGTATTATGAATTAACTGTTAAATATACACATAAAAACCATTGCAGTAAATATTGCTTTTGGGAATTGAGAACGAATGCCTTTGAAGCATAAGTAACTAATCACCTATAGCTTGATTAATTGATATAAGTGTTTTTTGGAATGAAGAGCTAGGTAGTGGAGGATTAATTTAGAAACTAAGGAAGGGAATGTAAAACTGATATATGGACGAAACATTTCCACTTTTATTCAAATGTTTCCTTTCTGCATCTTATATAATATTCTGTAATATTCAAGAATTTGTTTTCAGTATAAAAAAGATGATAGGACTCTAAGAAGTTCATATTCATGGTGGGAATGAGTCCTAATTTATCAGTTTTGATACAGGGCTTTTTACTTTCCACAATTATTTTTCAGGTCAAAATAAAAATATGAAATTGATTAAACCCCAAGAAATACATTTTATTTATTTGGTTGGATTAAAAGTATGCCCTCGACAATTTATTGATACACAGTTAATGACCTATGAAGGTTAAAAGATTCTGCCATGCTAATGTTTGAACAAGAGTTATTGCAAGTGATGCACTAAATTTGAACTATCTGATGGTCCCTTATTGACAACTGGGTTATACTTTTTTTAACATATATTATTTGAACACAGGCTTAGAAAATATAATAAAAAGACATGTAAATAATTTTTTGCATTTACATTTTTATTTGGTATTCATTGGTCTTGTGTACAGTAGGAAAATTAGGCAAATATTTTCTCAAAATATATATTTTTTTGGGACACCTGAATTTTGGCTATATGTCAATTCAGCTCGACAGAATTTCAGCAATGAAACCCAATTCAGTAATAAATCAGAAGAACCAAAAGGGTGCAAAAACGAGACAATCGGTGTATTGCAAAACATATACATAATATAATAATCTGTATATATTTTGCAATAAACTGATAGTAGCATTTTTCAGACATTTGGTTCACAGATCAAGTGAGCAAATGTAACCAGTAGAGGGAAAAAGAAGAGGTGTAAAATATATAGATTTAAATATTATATATTTAGTAAGTATATAATATATAGATATGTAAATACATTTTTTTTTCTTTTTTTTTTCCTTCTTTTGCTCACTTCTCACTTGATCTGTGAATAAAATAAGAATGTAATTAGCCTAAATTAAGAGGATTAATTGAAAATTGAAAGGAGTCTGTCATACTGTCTTTAACCCCTTAAGGACCAAACTTCTGGAATAAAAGGGAATCATGATATGTCACAAATGTCATGTGTCCTTAAAGGGTTAAAGAGAAGAACCTTAGGAATCTTTTACTATTAATTAAAATTACAACTTGTAAGATCTGGACTTTGGTTTGTAAAAAATGTTTGTAGTAAAATGGCATTATGTGGCAGGGTTACTTAGAAACATAGAAACATAGAATGTGATGGCAGATAAGAACCATTTGGCCCATCTAGTCTGCCCAATTTTCTAAATACTTTCATTAGTCCCTGGCCTTATATTATAGCTAGGATAGCCTTATGCCTATCCCACGCATGCTTAAACTCATTTACTGTGTTAACCTCTACCACTTCAGCTGGAAGGCTATTCCATGCATCCACTACCCTCTCAGTAAAATAATACTTCCTGTTATTATTTTTAAACCTTTGCCCCTCTAATTTAAGACTGTCCTCTTGTTGTGGTAGTTTTTCTTCTTTTAAATATAGTCTTCTCCTTTATGGTGTTGATTCCCTTTATGTATTTCAATGTTTCTATTATATATCCCCCCTGTCTCGTCTTTCCTCCAAGCTATACACGTTAAGATCTTTTAACCTTTCCTTGTAAGTTGTATCCTGCAATCCATGAACCAGTTTAGTAGCCCTTCTCTGAACTCTCTCTAAAGTATCAATATCCTTCTGGAGATACAGTCTTCAGTACTGCGTACAATACTCCAAGTGAGGTCTCACCAGTGTTCTGTACAATGGCATGAGCACTTCTCTCTTTCTACTGCTAATACCTCTCCCTATACAACCAAGCATTCTGCTAACATTTCCAGCTGCTCTATTACATTGTCTTCCTACCTTTAAGTCATCTGAAAAATTAATTACTCCTAAATCCCTTTCCTCAGATGTTGAGGTTAGTACTCTATCAAATATTCTGTACTCTGCCCTTGGGTTTTTACATCCAAGATGCATTATCTTGCACTTATCCACATTAAATGTCAGTTGCCACAACTCTGACCATTTTTCTAGTTTACCTGAATCATTTACCATTTGGCTTATCCCTCCTGGAACATCAACCCTGTAACATATCTTGGTATCATCAGCAAAAAGACATACCTTACCATCAAGACCTTCTGAAATATCACTAATAAAAACATTAAAGAGAATTGGTCAAAGTACAGATCCCTGAGGTACCCCACTGGTGACAAGCCCATGCTTCAAATATACTCCATTGACTACAACCCTCTGTTGCCTGTCACTCAGCCACTGCCTTACCCATTCAACAATTTTGCAATCCAAACTTGAAGATTGCAGTTTATTGATAAGTCTTCTATGTGGAACAGTGTCAAAAGTCTTACTGAAATCTAGGTAAGCAATGTCTACTGCACCACCCTGATCTATTATTTTAGTAACCAAATAAAAAAAAAAAGCAATACGATTAGTTTGGCATGATTTCCCTGAAGTAAACCTATGTAATTTTAGATGTTCAACAATCCTATCCATTAACATGGTTTTCACTTAACCACTTAGATTTTGCTAGTCTGTGAGGAAGGTTATCTAATATGAGTGTGTGTGTATTCCATTAGAACGTCAACAAGCTTGTCTAGGCTTCACTCCACATTAGCAGTTCTGTCTCCTAATTATTTAATACCATTACTGAACATGCTGTGATAGATCGGTTGGCAGTTTCCAAGAGATCACCACCCCAATTACTTTCAGGGGAAAAAAAAATATTGCAGATTTATTTGAATGTGAATTTTTTTCAACCATCAAGGCACGATCTGTCAGATGTGCACAGGGAAAAAAATAATATTTAGTTTTGTTTCAGTTCAAATTCATTGTTCAAAATTAAAAAAATATATAGAATTTGGACAAAATTAATGTTGTCATCAAATTTTGTCAATTTCTAAATATCAGACACCTGTTAGTTCCTTAAGGGAATGACTGAAGGTGGCAATCTGAATGTTCCAAAGACTCAATGTATAGTGTTAATTGCTAACCTGCTGAAGGAATAGAGGAAATCCCATGTAAGTATAGCAAATTAGAAAGCTATTTACTAAACAGCTGAAAAGTCAAAATAAACAAAAGCCCTGTAACGGTAACCCTGGCACCCCGACTGGGTACCTTCCGCTGACGGATGCTCCTAGTGCTCACTGAGGGCTCCAAGCACTCCACCAGACACCGTAACCACTGCAGACCCCACGAACCGCCACAGCTTGGTTGGGGTCTAGCCGTCTAACCCATTCTGGACCTAAGACTGGGCTTCAGCTTCCAATGCGTGAACTTCTCCTAAATCCAGAGAGCAGGAACCTGGAACAATAATAAACTCTTACCAGAGCTTACTCTGGGGAGTATTGTGATATAGCAATCCCCAGAGTGTAGGCAATTCTCAAATCCCCCAAACATAAGCCAAGACTTCATGAAGGGGTAAGCAGGTCTGTTTAATGCACACAAAATGATTTTCTTTTATACAAGTTTTCAGGCCAGATGCACACCTCTTGGACCTGGTGGTAAACTGTGACAAAAGGGACACAAACCGATGGGAACACTAACAAAATAACACTCCCAGATACACAGTAAAATCCCTCCCCTCTATCCTGGAGATAATTGGCTTAAGAAACTTCGGTAAACTCAATTATCTCCAGGTACAGAAAATATCTAAATTTTACACTAACATTGAAATACATAATTCCTATTATATCACACAAAACCCCCACATTTACCCTATCCCCAGATAGCTTGTATCTGAGCGCCCAATATAGGTGAACAGCCCTCAGATCCCACTTACAGAGTAAATTTGCAATGGGATTAAAGTTTTGCAAGGGCTGATGAGAGATTGAGGAGGGACAAAGCAGCCAGTTTAAACTGGTCTGGCAGTGTCCCTGGGACAATGCCCTGCTGGAGAACAATGGGATAGGTATTAAAGGGGGAGGGGAAGAGGCACATTCTCCCATGGAATCAAAGGGGCAGAAACAGTCTTTTAAAAGCCAATAAGCTCAAATAGTATTTTTAAATGGCAATACACCCCAGGGGCCATAGTCACAGGGCAAGAGGCTGGCAAGCAGGCCTCTCCAAAAGTCAGTGGCAAAGGGTTGTTTGTCACACCCTTTTATTAATTTTACTCTTTAATGAGTTTAGTAGACAACTCCCTAATTTCGTTACTTTATCAAAACAAATTGATCTGAAACAAATTAATCAGATTTTTTATGATAAGTTTGTTTTCATTTCATTTTCGTTTTTCATCGATTTCAGATGCTTCTAAATTGCCAAACTGGCTGAAATGTGGACGAAATTTAATTCAGAACGAAATGCATTGCACGTGTCTACTATCAACATTTCAACTCTGAAAGAGTCATTGTCAGTCCAGGTTTGACAAAAACTTGTTCAAAGTTGAAAATGCAGGTCCACATTGATTCAGTTTTATTGAGACAATCATATCTCATTAATCAGAACAAGAAAAACAGCACGATTAGAGGGTTTGGAGACAGCAGACTTCTAAAATCTGAGCATATTTCCTCCGTGCAGATCATAGAAAGGCCATTGTGCAGACCATCAAATCATTCCACCAATTAATATACTATAAACATGAAATAAACCACCGCTGTCTCAGTTAAACATTAAAGTTGGTTATTACATAGCATGTCAATCCTCTATAATGCTGATAGATCTTTTCTTACAGAACTGATGTATATTAATCCACAAACTGACAATAAGATATGGTACACGCTGTCTAAAGAACAACTCACTGCTTACATACAAAACTCTACTTATTTTATACAGCAGAATTAACCACATAGATATATCAAAGCTTGGTATCCAATTTTCTGCCGTTACTTTGATCTTTCCAATCAAGATCTCTCCATTCTGTGGAGAAGATTTTGTTTACGTGTCAGTAAATGATGGCGACTAACCAGCAGACAAGATACAAGTACTTATTCTACACATTCTCTGTATAAACATAATTGTCACCATCTGTTAACTTCATGACTGTTATTACTATGTGACAATTGATACAATATTTACAATTTATACTTTTCTACAGCTTATAACTTTTAATAAGCGGCTTTTTTTATTTTTGTATTCCAAATGTTTATTCAAATCTTGCCTTTCTAGTGCTGTGATATAGTATGAACACAAATACAACCTAGAACTTATCTGTAAGCTAGTCTTATTCTGTTCATTGCACAAGAAAATCCAAACAATATAATGAACTATATGCCTTTAGATGTCTACTCAAAGACTTTGTGTATTTCACTTTGTAGTGCAGAGAGAACAATTCTTACAAAACATATTCTACAGTAAGGTATCAAATTAAAGATGGCCTGGCTACTGTGAAGCACAAACGTCAAAATCCCTAATCATATTCACTGTTGCAGGAGCACACACAAACCTTATTTAAAGGTAGAGAGGGATATGCTACATTGACCACTCATGTCAACAATCTATATCCTGTCTCTCAAATTTCCAGTAAATATATTTCAACTGATATGTGTGTGCTCGGAATATCTATCTGTTCCATATATCCCTGACCTGTGCTAATAATGTGATCTATACAGCCAACAAAAGCACCCATTATATCCACATCTAGTGGGGCAGATGGGATTTTAACATTTGACATACATCTCATTATTGCCACTTTAAAGTGAAAAGTATGAGTTTCATTGTCATGGCATGTCAAGACATCATTGACAGGACATCTTGCTTGCAACATATTTCTGATAAAGTCATTCCTAGCTGTGATACTTAACATTCAATGCATTTTAAACAAGGATCAATGACCGGAAAATAATTTATTCTTTCAACTTTCATTTTTGCTAATATCTTAATGGTAAGTGTTCAGACTGGCACGCAAGAAACAAGAGAAAAAAAATGCATTTGAAGAATATTGCATAGAGGTGTTATCCTGGTTATAGTAGATAAAACCAGAGAACAGGCTTAGAGTTCTTTTTTAAAACATAGTTGTAGATATAAACTGACAATAAAATCTCCAGTCAGCTATACTCCCACTTCAGCTACTATCCCTGAATTTGAAACTCACGTCTATCAATTTCTCGCTGTAGTGAATAGCTCTATCGTTCACATGTGTAATATTTAATATTGGAATCAATTTTTATTTAAAAAAAAAGAGGCAATATATTGTTTATTGGTTAATATATTACTATATTTAGTTGTTACGAAGACACAACAAATGAGCCATTTGGCAGCTTAATCTACCATTAACATTGGTAGAGATGTGCGATTTAACATATCTTCTACCACCATTAAATCAAACTGTATCAGTCCCTGTATCCTTTTATTTTTTTAAATCTACAAAGATGGCAACATCCAACTTAAATATTTCACGGATAAATACATGTATAAAACCAGCTAAAATAAATGCAGACACCAGGGATTCAGAGGCAGTAATGTAGAAATGAGGGATGATATATATTCCACTAATTTCACATCTTGGGGGAATCAATAAAGTAATTAGAAGCTGAAAAGGGTAAATCTACATAACATCTGTCCATATTTCAATAGCAGCCTGCAGTGCCCTCTGTAGTACAAATGGTTTTATTAGCCAAGTGACTAAATGAAGGTAATGACAATATTATGGCTGCATATTTATAGCCTGTTGCCATATTTAGGAAACTGAATTTTCCTAAATACCATCAAGTCCCTTACAAATACACATTAGCAAAGTAGTTGTCAAATGTTGTTTATTTTACCTTATTTTTCTCACACCTGTTGCATGTTAGTATGTCCTCTCTGCATTTGCACTAATATAGCTAATATAGCAGATCTGTTTCTTAGGTAAATGGATTAAAAAAAAACTATATTTAGCATTTTATCTTTTTAGCTGAATATTGATTAAGAAATACCAATGCTGCCAATACTACTAATAATAGAATTATGAAAATTGAAATATTTCATTTAAATATATATTTTGTTACATTGGGGTAGATTTGTTTACATGTAGACAAAGACATTAAAATAAAGGGAATATGATTGAATCAATATGTATACATTTATTGTTATTTTTTTCTTCAAATTAAAAGATAAGTGAGTTAACATAAATCGACGCTGCAAACCATGGGCATTGAGAGCTTTCTTACTATTTAAGTTTGAATTCTAACCATGAACTACTTACACTGTTATTTATCTTTTCTTCAGTCTAACAGCTGGAAATTGAAAAATATGCTGCTGTAGTGAAAAAAAATCAATATGATTACCTTTTTTTGCCACAGGGCTACATAGAGGAACAGTATCCTAGCCAACAAGTTGAAGTCTTGTTCTCAGATAATGCTGCAATGCGGGTAGAGAGGTTATAGGAAATCACAGAACAATAATCGTGTCATAATTAAGAATTCAGGCAGCACATCAGAAAATCTCTTTGACACTATGTAATGAGCATTGCTTGAAGGTGAAACATTAGTGTAGCAATTATTAGTAACATGTCATTCTGCATACCACAGGTGAAATTAGAGTGTTCTCCTTTCATTGTGCTTTTTAAGAAAATATAACATATAAAGGCATTATTTGGGAACATACAAGAAACTGTTATTTGTCACCAAGTTTTAGATTTTACAGTGAGCTCTGTCTGTCTATTGAAGGCGTGATCCCACGACAAATGGTCAAATGTTTGAATGTCCGTCCATTGATCTGTCTGTCCATTGATCTGTCTGTCCATCTGTCTATCTAAATTTCTCTTTTATGTTCTTAGAACCTGTAATATGAAAGGAATAGAGAAAAACAGTGAGAAAGGTAAAAAAAAATGGTGAACAGGAATGAGAGAATAGCTCTGAAGCTCTAAGTGCCATATGTAAATGACTTATAAATAAATAAATGACTAATCACATATAAATAATTTTGTGCCATATGATAAAATAATGTCCTGTATAATCTGATATACAGTAGTAATTATGCATCATTAAATACTTTCAGATGTGTTTAAAGCTGTATAGAGCCTGAAAAATAATGATCAGAAATGTTGGGATTGATTCTGTTTGAAAACACTAAATTCAGGTTAGCTCTTTCATGTTGTATGACCTCTGTACAAGATATCAGGGATCAATTTAGCAAAGTAAGAGAGCCAAGTGACTTCCTTGTTTTTGTTTCCTTGTCATAAATAATGTGTCAATAATGCGGAAGCCACGAATGCTGAAGTTGTCAATTAGAGGGAAGGTGGAGAATCCAATTCACTCTGGTGAATTGAATTTCTAGTGAATACAAAACACCAAACAACTGCTCTTTTACAGTCGATTGCTATTGCTGCACAAGATCCTTGGGGCAGTAAATGTATGCCGGAGAAGTGGCCCCCTGGTGGCCAATGCGTATATAGCACAATTTCTTTAGTGCAAATATTTTTGTGAGTGTACATTTGGTTGTTATAAACATTTTTTGTTACATTAAATTCTACTCTAGGATTTAGCTTTTTCTCTGTTTTCTTGTTATATGATCCACTATATACAAACAAATTCTGAGAGTGCCATGACTAGAATTTTAAAGCCTTTTAAAGGTAATAATATTTTGTTTGACATTTTTCCTTAGCACATAATTGTGAATTTGCACAGTGCACTTTATCTGCACCAAAGACAATATTTTGGTTAATTTCACTTTTGTCTGAAACTATTGGAGATGGTTCTGTGTTTGAGGCTGCACTTTTTCACTGTTATTTTTTTTTTTACATTTTGCATGAGTTTTACAATATACCAAGGAGGAGAATGATGGATAAATACTTCTTAGGCTTACAATTGCATCAAAATTAACCCAAATTGACCCAACTTCACTTAAAACACAATGTTTACTGTACATTATGCCTAGTTATGATTAAGTGATTCATGCATAGGGATCACCATAGTTTTGTTTTTCTTTTTATTTTGCATTCCCTTTCAATCCTTCCTTTTATTTGCCACCTGTGATATTAAATAAAGTGCAATAAACTTTACCTTTAAAGTGACGCCAGAACCACTTGAATGTTAGAGATAATTGTGTCCCTAAGGAGCATTGTCCATCATTCTCTCAGTAGCTCTCTCATTTATACACTACCCAGGGCTTTAACAGTCTTTACCTGCACTGCAATTGATTGGCTATGCATTACGCTAATACATATATAATGCATGCTGACTCATTTAATACATTTTTTAATATTCACAGAGAAGACCACAGTGCATGATAAATGAAAGGTACACAAAGCATTCAAAAACAATTCAAATCTGTTAACCAGTCATGGCTGGAAGGAGAGAGTCAGCAAACCATTAGATTTACTCCCGCTTTATAATGTTTACATGGATTTAGATTTTATAGTAACTACCATCATTAAAGTGTCATGAAATGGCTGTTTTAGGAAGTGGCTGTTTAGAAATGCCTTGAATAAATGATACAGGATTAAAATCCACCGAGAGGTTTGTCTGGAAGATTAAACACAATGTCTATGTAATGTAATGCTGGACAAAGTTCTAAATGTCACGCAATCACCAGGAAGATTCCATCTTTCTGCCCAAGATTACCTATTAATTGAAAATGTAATTAAGACAATTAACTTAATTCCATCACTAATCTTTATTCAATAGAGAAAGAAATATATCTTACATGACAAATAAGGTAGAAATGTGAACGCCTTCCTATCCATTATTCTACCTTCATGGCTCAAACCACAGTAAGAACTCTGGGCACACTGAAGTACTTCTTTGCAGGATGTAGTAGATGCAATCTAAACACAGATTTTCTGTTTTATTCCAGATTTATTTATAGTATGAATTGTTTATAGAAAAAACCCCACAAAAAACGTGGTAGCGAAGAGGTTAATTCATATATCTCCAAATATGGACTATGCTATAAAAAAATAATTTTTGCGAAATACCTTTTTGTTATATATCGCACAATATCTTGTTCATGCCTCTAGAACACAGAGGGTTTAATAAAAATGCAACCTTAATGTGAACTGACCTTTTAAAAAAAAAAAAAAAAAGATCTTTGGTAGAAATTGTGGACGAAGAACAATATTCTTATTCTGTCTTATGACACTCAAGAGATTTTGAAGATTCACAAACAACTTTCTTAGAATGGGCTATAAAATATATTTATCATAATAAATGTCACACAATCAAAAATTATACAGGATTTAAAGGTCATTGATATAGGAAAACAAAATATGTCAGGAATGCCCTTAGGATCAAAGATAATACCTTGCAAAATAATTCTTCCAAAATAAGAAACAGCAAGACAAATAGCCATACAAAATATGAAATAGACCGTAGTGAAAAAGGCAGATGGCTAATAATAATGAATTTAATTTCTACGGTCTAATTGATAATAGGTAGATTTTTACTTCTACGAGGTCACAATAGGTAATTGGTTCAACACTCCCTGGTATTTTTATAGGGAATACATTCAGATCAATCAATTTAAAATCATGTTAGTATCAAGAAAATTGTCATCTTGTTTAGAGCTTCAGGTGACTTTTAAAGAGAACCATTACAAAGTGTTATTACCACAATGACCTTGATTTAATATTTTTTGGATAAGCTTTTGAAATGATTAAACGTCTTTGAATATTCTTTTTTGTTTTATGTAATATTTATATTTTTTGATACATTAATATATTTCTTGTATATGATTTTTTTTATATTTTAAAATTTATAAAAATGTATTTCTAAAAATATACAATTATTTGAAAAGTTTATCCAAAAAATATTAGCATTTTGAAGAATGCAAATCCCTAAAAAAAAAATAGCATTTGACAAAGACCTCTTAGTAGGTCACACCGTTGTTGCATCTTTTTTTGATACAATAAATCTGCCCGTGGCTCTAATTCCGTGCGTGCCTGAAGATTATTCTTGTTTTATATTATACGTGTCTTGGATTTGCTGGTCCTAGGTTAGTGCACCCGGTATTAAGTGGAATTGAGTGTGGTTACTGTTTTCTGCTTTACACTACGTATGTCTGTCTATGTTTTGTCTGTGTTTATATTAATATAATATATTTGTTAGCAATAATATGAACATATCTATATACAATATAGTATCCAGAGAGGAGGTTTCCTCTCTTTACAGAGTTTGAAAGAAAAAAAAATAATGAAATCACTATAGATATTTGGGGATGCAGTTGATAATAATTCTCCTTTATCGGTTTAATAGGTAAGGTGGATTACAGCACAGTAAATGATGATATTTTTCTCTGTCAAAGCAATCATTCATCTTCAAAAATCAATGTTGCGGAAGACAATAACATCTACAAACATATAAAAACTTTAATAGGATGTTCAACATACTGTTCTGCACATTGTTTATGAAATAAATCTAAAAGTGAAGGAGCACTCGATGTAATGAAACTTTGATATAAAAGTGTGGCAAACATAATAATAAAATGAACTTATCAAACAGACTCTATAACCTCTTCACCACCAAACTCTATTCATTTAAAAATAATTAACATAACACTTACTGGAAACAATAGAGGAATAGGCAGCAAAATACACAAATTACAATTTTGTGTTTAGTTTGCTGTTCGAGGATAAATATACAGTTATGAAATTGCACAGATATTGTTTGTTTTTTCTTTTATTCATTTACCTGTTTTATTAAGGAGGATATAACATTTTAGAGATTAGATGTCCTCAATTATCTTTTTAATATACTAGACAGGAAATAGGAACATCTTCAGTGTTAATGATTACACAGGATAAAGTAATATGAAAAGTAATTTTGTTATGACTAGCATTTTGCTGTAAACTGCAACTCGTCTGAATTCAGGTGATTGTAAGAATTCCCAATTTCCTAAACACCATTTAAAGTAATCAGGAAACAAAGAACAGAATGGACAAGCATGTTTGTTTTGATTTGTGGTTTTGAATTCCACCTAAAAAAAAAGGTGATTGATGTCACAGTCACTAAATGTTGATTTTATTCACAGATCATGTGAGAAGTGACCAATAGAGTAAAAAAGTAGTAAAAAAAAATTTGTATATTATATTTTTTATAAATATAGAATATATTTAATATGCACCGATAAATGTACTGCAAAATATATATACATAATACTTACATTATGTATATTTTTGCAGAACTATGATTAGCCAATTTTTGTGCCCTTTTGGTTTGTATGATTAGCTTTTCAGATTCTTTTTTCATTAACGAAATTTGGACGAGCCAAACCACCATATAGCTGAAATTTGGTTATGCCTAAAAAAGGAAAAAATATATATATGCAAAGTGGTTTGGTCAAAACAACTATTTTTTTACTAGAAGAGGAAATGTTGGGAAGCAGCACCTTCAGGGATGTCCTCAAATGAAACTTGGGATGAATCGGTATAGGGAATAAGAACAGAAAGCGGGATTTAGTGTAGTATTTAAGGAACTGGTATGTCAGGATTACTGTATGATCCAGCACGTAGAATTGTGTAACACAGATGACTAATAGGTAACATATTACCGGGCCTTAGAATGGCCGGACTAACATACCAAAGAATAGTCAGGATTAGCCGAGGTCAGGGGACACAGAAAGGGACACAATGATAAAGTAAAGCCAGAGGTCAGGGATACCAGAATACAGGGAAGTCAAAATCAAAGCCAAAGTCAAAAAACAGAATATACTTGAATAAGGAATGCGCTCTCGGACAACCACTAGTGAAACCATGACAGGGCAAAGAAGAAAGGTATTTTTAGGTTTAAATACCTGCTTTACTTTTCTGATTGGCTGAAATCACTCTTTGACCCCAAAACATGCGTGCACGGCGCATGCGTGAAGTCACATGCACGCCAACATTGTCAATAACGTGAGCGGATGTGGGGGTATATTTTGCTGTGGATCCATAGCGGCCGGCGTCCATTAACATGCCGCAAGTGTCATTCATGCAGACGCATGGCCACTGGGTGTAGAGACTGCAAGGTGAGGAAGAATATGTTACATGGTAGTTATAGATAAAACTAAATGCACTTACAATTTTCTGGAGTCTATGCTTGGCTCCAGAGATATGCGCCTGGACGGTACAATCCCCGACTCTGGATATGTTGGTGGTCTGAGTAGTATGTTGAGAGGCGTCTTCAATAGTAATGGAGATGTCCTTTTTCAGTGCTCCCCAGCAGTCAGAAGTCATCGGTACATAAAAATGCAAATAAAAACAGAATCTAGTTCTCTCTGTGTGGTTTAAAAGAGGCTATAAAGAAGGTTTACTCACAAGAGGAGAGCAATGTCAGGTATTGCTCAATCCTAATATGCATAGGTGGTATATTCCCCACCAAGGAAATAACTGTGTGAATTATCTGATAAAAAGATTCAAAGATAAAAGTAAGAAGGTCCAAAATCCTTCAAATAATTAGTATTATTAGAAAATAAATAATAAAACCAAGTATAGTATAAAAACACTAACAAGTGTCCCCCAAAAATAAGGCTTTTTTCAAAGAGTTACAGTATCTGGGACCTGTCCTGTTTAAATAGCACACAAATTCAAAAAAAATGGTCAGATTATGTCATCAATCATATGATCAGAAAAAAAAATTAACTTGAGAGTTATATACAATGTAACTTGCAATAATTGAATATAAAAAGAAAGATATATTGTAGTACATATAAAAAAATAACATTAAAACGAAAAGTAAAGATCATTTTTTACTGTTCATTGTATTTCTCTAATAGTGATACTATACAATTGAGCATTAGCTTTCAAATAAATTCATTTTTGTTGTTGTGTGCTTTTTAGATTGTTTATTGTAGATGGTGACACTGTTCTGGGTGACTTCAGCTGCAATGATTTTGTTTACTGTATGCCATGTTATCCTATATTTTGTCCACTACTGTATTTCAAATAAATCTGTGAATCTAACTCTGAAATAGCAAAATGCGCTGTTCACGTTTATCACGTTAAAACATTGTCAAGGTATACATTTTAATAAGCCTTAAGGAATCTGAAATGAGCAACATTTGCTTGTGAGGAAAAACATAGCTAAACAAGCAAATAAATGTGGTAATAAGTGTTTTAGTTCATTAAATAATAGGAAAAGTCACTTTACACATCTAATAAACCAGCTGTTATTCAAGCCCTTTCTAACAAACATGCAAGATTTGAAAAAATTGCATTTTCTAAAAATAAAGCTTTTTTTATATTTTTGAATAAAATATATTACTAGATATGTGATTCATTATAATTATAATAAAATCACTGAGTTTGTATAAAAAGGAACGGTGCACCAGATAAACATGTAAGTATATATTTTCTTTTCTTTTGAACCCACTTCTGAGGAAGGCACTTAGCCGAAACGCGTAAAGTGGACTTATATAGTTTATGTGAGGTCTGATTTTATTTATATTATTTTGTCCAATAAATTTTTTTTTTCTTCACCTATTTTCCTGCATCCTGGATTTACATATGGTGTAAGATGAAGGGACAAATAATTATCTAGACCCACTTCCTGCATCCACTGGGTCCTCCAATCTAAGCTTCTAGTCTGAGCCAGCTTTGTTATGTGGCTCAGAATCATGTGAGTTGGACCAGCAAGCACATATATACTTTTATATGTTTACTGTATAACGCTATGGTCTTCTCTTTTTATTGTTATTTATAGATTCCACACAGTCTCTACATTTGTGGTATTTATATATATATTGTGTGCTCTCACCTTTTTATTGTATTGTATTCACTGTAGTTGTGTGTGGGTTTTTACTGATTCACACAGGGGATTAAGCACTCCTTTTTTATCACATTCTTTCTTCTATATTTTTTCTTTTCTTTTTTTCTTTTACTGATGTAAATAATTTTTAGAGGTGCAATGTGACTTCTGTAACTGTTTTATGGTTACAGTCCCAATATGGGCATGTGAGCTCCAACAATAGGGATTGTAGTAGGGATTATTTACATACAAACATAGTATGTTTACTAAACATTAAGTTGGTTAAACTAGGTAATATAAAAAATACCTAATAAACAATCCCATGGTTGCAAGATCTGAGATCTCTGTCCCTCCCAAGTAAAAGTGGTCAGTTGTTGTCCCATAGTTTTCATGTTAATGATAGCACAGTTATGGAATACTCAAACGAAATTAGAGCAGTTGATTGCATAGTAAATTAATAGAAGACTTTGGTCTGACTTGGAGTAGAATAAAGTGGCTTTCCTCCTAGGAACTTATAATTATGGTCTAATCATGTAAAGAAAGATAACCAATCAAACAAGTAAACAAACTTGCTATGAAGGTATTTTTTTAAAATAATAATTAGAAGGTAAACGTATCAGCAATACCTTAGATAAACAAAGTAATTGGGCAGGCAAGTGACAGATAAGATTCAATATAGAAAAATACAAAGTTATGCATTTTGCAATAAGAATACCAAAAATTAATTACACCTTAATTGGGGTTGAGTACCAGATAGAATTAAAGGAGGAGGAGTTAGGAATTACTATAGACAACAGATTAGTTAGCAGTGCTCAATACCAACCAGCGATTTCCAGGGATAGTATAACATTGTTATGAATCAAATGGGGTAGTAATCAATGTGATGGAAATATACTTTCATAAATCAGTGGTAAAACCCTCACATTAAACATTCAGTGAAATTTTAGGCACTGGTATTAAAGAAAGATATTACGGAAATGTCAAATGTGCAGAGATTGACTACAAAGGTAATAAGGGCAATGGAAGATTTTATTTTTTTTTACGCTAAGAAAGTCTAAACGTGTTTATTTTTGAAAAAATGGAACTCAGAGGGAATAAGAAAAGTCATCCATTAGGACTTGAAGAAAGTAGAATCCATAAACAGCAGAATAAAAGGTACTATACAAAGAGAACAGTAAATATGTAAAATACTCTACTTAAAAAAAACTGTTTTAGAAAAAGCTGTTGAGATTTTTTTAAGGACCCGGGTTGCTTTTTTGAAAAAGAGAACATTCTGTAATATGAAAAATACAATGGAAATAGCTTGTAGATCAAAAGAGAAATCTGTTTGCTAATATAGCGGCAACAAGGAAGACGTTTTCTACTATTTTTTCCATACTTTTCATATTGGGTTTGTTGACTAATTCTAGATCAACAGCATTAACTAGTGTGTGAAAGGTTTACCTTTGTGTACTTGCACCTTCTTTTAATCTACATTAGATTACTATGTAATAATAACATGACTAAGGTAGTACACACAATATTAAGCATGAAAATTATGTTTTATTAAAATGGACAAGAAGTCAACTTACACATAAGAATTTGTGGTAAAGTTGAATAGATGTCTGTGATAGTAAAAATAACTATACTTTTGGTTAAAAAAAGAAACAGAGTTAAAATTAACTCACAAACTATAGAGCCTTTTCGGGATATAGGCCCTAAAATATATGGTCTCTGTGCCTTTAATATGGCAAACAACAACCTTTCTTCAAGGGATTTTCCATCAGTGTCTCCCCAATAAAGTGCATGCAAATGAAAGAGAGACAAACCCCTTCTGGGTGTAGTAGTTCTGGTATATTTCAAGTATTATGTAATTGAATAAAGTGCTCACCTTGCTTGGAGCCTTTCAGCAACTGTCTCCAAGTTACAAAGACCTATGTCGCTTTGGGGATGACACTCCCCTGACTGGAACCGGGATATCAGATGAATAAAGGAGGGGGTATGTATATTACCTTTTATTACCAATTAGTATATTAAAAACAGTATAAATGACTGTGACACAAAGAATCTTTAATGTTTCACATGGCACAAGACGCAGAGCATCCCCCCATGCTGAGATATCTGCCTGGCTGATTTAGGTGGACTTGCAGATGGTGGAAAGGAAATGTAGTTTGTATATCCTGATGTGAAATGAAAATAAAGACAGTTGCTGTTTGTACCAAGAAAGACGTCCAGGTCATAACATTTAGTACAGTGATTAACTGTGCAAGTTAATGGAAGAACCCACGGACGATATTAGGGCCGTATTGTCACAATGACAGAAATAAACATAGGTAAAATAAAGTACTTAGAAAGAATTGAAACCCTTAGTTTTAGAAGAAATATATAAAACACAATAGTAAATTATAAGATGTGCCCTGAGCTGTCTTTATGAATTCTGTTAATCAAGTGAATACACAACAATAGCACAAATTAATCAAGTGGGAATAGCTACAATGGGCTCAAAGATAGGGCAATTAGAAAATGAACACTTCTTAGCAAAATCCCTGTGTAAAGAAACAAGTCAATGCAATGAAGACTAATTCAATTATGCTCGAGTTTCCGTATTATTTAGAATGCATTGTTTTAAATCCTTCTAGCAAATCATAAGAGATAAGTGTCATTGTATCCGTATCTGAAACATAAAGTATTACAGATTGTATATTAGATGGTTGGAAGTTCTATATCCAAAAGACAATACATACAATTAAATATCCTTTTAATCTCTTCAAGAATTTCTTATCAATTAAATGGAAAAAAACAAAAACTGATATGGAAATTATAGAAGTTACAAGAAATAAAATAAGTTTTTTTATAATGTCTCACCACAATTCTCATTTGTAATTACTAAATAAAAAGCAATAGTTTTATGAAGGATGTTATAAGAAATTATGTTTAGAGACAGGTGATACATTACTTAATATCATGAGTCCCCCTGAAATTACATATTTAAATTTCTCAAGTAATATATAATGATATTTCCATGAATTAAAGTGCATCTTACTCTTTTATTTATGGATTTTTTTAGCTTCACAAAAAGCCAGTGCAACTAGGTCATGCTGAGATACGAAGATTGGAGGTTCTTACAAGTTATTCACCTTTATCAGTCTTCTGACATAATGTGTTTGATGGATTTCTCAGACTCCAAATGTTCTTAAAGTCATTCATTTTAGTAACTCGTGATGACAGGTCCTTTATAAATATTCAAATGGTTCATAGACCTCTGTCAAGTGTATTATTTGTGTCTGTTTAAGTAATCTAAAATATGAACCACAGCACTCGATTCCATATCATACTTTTGTTTTTTTCACTAACCTTAGTATGAAACTCGGTAATTAATATAATGAATTATGCTGCCAGTGGTGCAACTCCACATCAGGAAGCATCATTAGAACATCATTAGCCAAGACTTCCAGGCTTGCTAAGGTCAAATCTGTGCATATTTCTATGCATAGAAGTTTATGCATTGACTGCGAACAATCAGCCAGCACTCTCAGTCAATTAATGAGTGGCAGGATCAGTGGTTTCAGCAGATGCTGGTCAACCACCATCATTTGAGGTTCGGCACCTAGAACAACCCACGTAAGTGCAAACAGTTACTAAATGGGTTGTGCCCTTACCAGGAAATAGTGACAGGGTAATCCTCACATCTTAATGACTACAATGGACTGAAGTTGCTTGGAGTAACCATTAAAGTATTCAGCATTCATCCTAACAATACCTTGTAAGAATATTAAGTTAATGTATTATGCATTTTTTTCCAACAACCATTTTGGGAATACAATAACAGGATTCGTGATAGTGAAATATCTTTATTGCACAGCGGGCATTAAAAAAAACACTGAATTTTCTGTAAAATGCATATTTATTTAAAAAAGAAAATGTAAAAATGTGAGTGAAAATAAGCTGTCATGCAGGCATTTGGTGAATTCATACTCTATCAGCTTTGAAACAAAACAAAAGCCTCGAGGCAACATTTTAAGGTTGTGTCTCTATCACATTGACAGATAATGTATTATTGATTAATTCTGCTTCATATGTTGACTGCAATATCTTATTGTTTATGCTTCCAGGTATAGCTAAAAGAACTATGAATGTTTACAGAAATAACTATTCTGGATTTAAATCATACAAAACAAAAGAGCATCTAGTGAAATATCTTTGTCACTTCTGTTTGTGAAGGTTGAAGATATTCGAAGAAGTTGAATTGTGCCAACATTGTAGCCAATGTGTAGAATGCAGATGAAAATATCTGCCTACGGGAATTTCTGTTCTATCTATTAAATAAAAGTTGGTGTCAAAGTCACCTATAATAACCAAGTTGTATTGGATACATTTATTCAACTTGGATTTGGCTTGATACAAAGCAGACCTGCAATACAAGCATGGCAAATCAGTTACTCACAATATACATAGCCAACTCTGAAATCTGGGTCAAATTGAGGATATATAGTTGCATGCTAGTGAAGGCCTTAATAACTGTGGAATTGCTCATTGTCAGCACAGAACTGCCAATGGGTAAGTACTTGAAATAACAGGAATATACAGATTAGTCTGAATTCATCTGGATTTATCTGAATTAATCTGAATTTTCCAAACTCCGAACCGCAATATAAATTAATCACCAACCAAATGACCCACGCAATGGGCAAACATGTTCATTTGATTAGTTACTCTGAATTCTGCCTGTTTAGCCAAAACAGAGATGATTGATGGTTAGGGAACAGTCACAAAATGTTGATTTTATCCACATATTGATTGAAGTGAGCACTAGATGGGGGGATAAATCTTTATTTATATAATATATTCTTCCTCTTTTTCTCACTTGATCTTTGAACCAAATGCTCCTACCAGTGTTCTGCAAAATATATATATAATATCATATTATGCATATATTTTGTAATACACTAATTGGCCCAATTTCAGACCCGTTTTAGTTCATCTGATTCATTTCTGGATTGGGTTTTCATTACCAAAATGTTACTGATCCAATCAGCCATATGGCAGGGCTTAGTTTTGTTTGTATTTGCTTTTGTTACAGTGCTGCTGTCCACCCCATGTATATTAAGGGTTAATAAGTGTGTCGGGGTTTACCCCTCTCTGTCTCATTAGAGCTTTTACCTCCTTTTAGCTGAAATCAGCAAGGTGAATTGTTAGTGTAAGGTTTTGCTTTGACATGGCAGGTGAGCCTACAGTTGAATGACCATTGGAGGGATACAAAAAAAAATCTTCAGTTATTTAAATGTGCTAGGGATTTGGGATAGTACACAACATTTTTCTTAATTTAGAAATTTGTCTGTCTTAAAATATTTTCTATTTTCATGAAAAATGGTTCGGCCAAACAGGTTAGTGTTGATACATTGAACCTCAACAACACTGGGAGACAGTTGCCTTGGTCATGGGAAGTGTCACAGAGTGTGAGTGCCATGTTTATTACTGTCAGGCTTCCATTTTATTTGCGTTCATGTTAAATCAGAAATGTCAGGTGGGACAGAAGAAAGGACAAAAAAACTATTAAAATGAAAACTGAAACTTAATTAATTGACTGAATTCATATTAGGCGGAATTTTTAACACCTCCACAATCCCAACACTCAGTATCTGAATTCACAATCAAAAGTAAATGATCACAAATACATTATTAAATGAATTAAAATAAATATATATTTATTTCATCCCAAGGGACAAGTAGGACCAAATGGATGTTATAAAACATTAGGCTATTATTTTATCCATTTTATCCATTAACAGTAATGATTAATAATGGTTTTTAAAAATGTTAAAATAAACCACAATGTGTCAGAGATAAGGCTTATCCTGTTCTTAACGCCAGATAGTAGACAAACAAGGACATTTGTTAACACACTAAATATCCAATAAAATGTTTCCTTTTTGAAAATAGGGAAAAGTGCAATATTAATAGGTGATGATGATCGAGAGATACATTCTGATTATCCCAAAATAATTAAATATGAATTGAACAGATGGGGATGTTGATAGCAAGGCATCGATAATCAAACTAGAATTATGGAATTCAGTTACAGATTTAGATTGTTAAGGGTATAAACAGAGAGGAATACAGTTTCTGCAGAGATGCCAATACTGCTTTTATAGAGGGTACTGGAAGATCAGACAGGTCTACATCAATCCACTTGTTAATGTGGTGAATGACGCTTGAATTCAGAGTCTGGCCAGAAAGGTACAGCTCAGGAACATTGTTTAGTAAATGCTTGTAAAATCAATGCCTGATAAGTAAAACACATACAATCCAATTGTACTGTGATGTAAACTGCACTTATCCTTTAAGGAAATAATAGAAAAACAAGACTCTAACATACAGACCAGCATCATTCACTGTGGACTGGTCATCTGAATCGGAGCTGAAACCGCAGATGGGAGAGAATTAGATGGCATAATTCTCCTGCAAACTATTCAATTATGCATCATATTATCTTTTTATATGATACATTTTTGATAAGCTCTATTTAAAATGATCTGATCTTTTAAAGAACACCAGCAGTGACAAGACTTAGGATATGAATGAACCAAAATGAAGATATGGGCAGATGGTTCAACACTTCAACACAATGCCGGCACTTAGTCACAAGACTTCATTAAGATGTGAATCTCAGTTTTGAAAAGGGGCACAATCATGCTTTTATGTCTTGGTCATATTATTTAAGAATTATCAATGAATTTAAAGATTTGTTTTTATTTAACATAGATATTTTGACCGAAAATCTGCAACATCTGTTTTACTGAATGAGCTTTGATGTCTTAAAATCATGTCGATTTATAGCCATCATTTTTGGTAATATCATTCCCAGACATTATAGTTATTAGTATTTGTTTATGGAATTTTGTATCTTCTATATTTTTTTTTTTTTAGAAACATGGATCTATGATATGTTGCAGAATAGAAAATAATATGGCGATTCAGCTCTTATAAAAATAATTTATATACAGTTTATTACTTTCTTTTGTTTGATTTTAATTAACTATTTACCAACTTTAATTATGAATTTTGTAGACACACTTCTGTTCTAAAATAAATTGAATTTGAGAATAATTAGTGCAACTCACGGCAGTCATAAATATTAATCACATTTCTAATCAATTAATTAAAAATCTGGCCTTACAATAATTTGTTCTTTTAAAAATGAGTAATTATCCATTAATGCACAGCTTTAAATCTGTTAACAAACATGAGCATAATTTTGGTTGAGTGTTGCGTAAGATACGTAAAGGTATGATTAGTAATATTAATATTTATGAACAGTGATAGTTATATTCATAGTCATATCAATATTAATTTAAGCAAAGTGGAAAATAACTAATATGTGTACTATGTGTTTTATATATTATGCACTTATTCAGAAATAGTTACAATTAAACATACATATATTGATGACATATATATGAATATATAATTATGTCTAAGCTATTACCCTTATCCAGACAATGGAATTTAAGCTGAATAAATATAACACTTGTTGTATATTTAACCACTTATAACATTTGTTGAGGGATCATTCATAAAAGAATCAGTTTCAGCACATTGTCAGCAGTCCTCTCAGTCACTACTCCTTCTCACTCCTACACTTGCTTCAGTTACCTGCCGCTCTCTCTATCTCTGGATGACTTTTTCTAAACTAACCTGGCTCTGTTCATAAAGTATTTTGTCCCACTAGTTTCTGGTTGACTGGTTTAAAGTACTCTTTTAACATGAAAGAGCTATCCTTTTTCAAAACCCACGTTTATCTTTAGCATAAAGCAATATTCACCATGTGTCGTCTTGACCATCAGGCAGTAATATATAGTTTATTTAGTAGTAAATAAATAATGTAATTTACCCAGTGTTGTGTATTCAAAAGGTCTAATAGAATGCATTAACTTACCAAAAGCTTCCTGAATGTGAACTAGTAGACATCATGTCTGGTAACATACAAGATATAAATTAGAACAGTGCTCCCCAACCCAGTCCTTATGGACCAACAACAGTCCAGTATTTATGTGTATCCCTGTTTTATTCCAATGGAGATACTGACAAAACTTGGACTGTTGATGGTCCATGAGGACTGGGTTGAGGAACACTGATTTAGAGCATACTCAAGTAAACCATTGTAATATCCAAAGATTCACTCACACACCCATTCGTTCACCTCTATAGTGTATATAGCGTATATATTTACAATTATCCCTTTAAACACACACACATTCGTACAGCTTATGATATTACCTATAAACTTAAAATGCAGATAAAAACGTAACTAATAAATAGAGAAAAGTCCAGTAGGTAACATGTGGAAATTCTGTTTAGTGTTTAACAAAATGTGGTAACATGACAAATTTACAAACACTGTAAACTGTTTAAAATACAAATCTGCTATGCCACTGGTTATTATCTTAATGATACATCACCCATATGGTTGCATAAAATTCTTAATTTTTAAACAGATAATTTTGAATGGAGTCTTCAAAAACGCAGAATGAAAATTTAAAAATTTACAATTCTGTTTGTGTCATTTTGCATAATGTGCATGGATCTTGTACGATTAGTAATACTGGATAAAATAAACATAAAAGACCGATTGTTCAAATTCTCAGTTTACATTCTATTTGCTAAAAAACAATCCTGCCATATTTTCCTCAACTTGCTCATCACCATCAACCATCATCAAAGGGCTCTGTAACTTGCACATTGTGTGTCCTGCCATCTGCTATTCTACTTAATTTTTGGACTTTTTGACAGTAGACCACAGTCAGTCTTCAGCAAGAATGTTGTGGACCCAGAGTTTTAAAACTGTTTTTGTTTTGATATTTGTTGGAGTCTAGTGGATAAAAGTCTCTTCCCGATTTGCTTTGTTTAAACATTTGTTTAGTCATGCAAAGCAAAAAATTTAAAAAAAATAATTGCTTCGTATGAGTCAAATATATATGAGGATACCTACAAAAACTAATGTGTGAAACTTTTCTTTTTTTTCTTTTTAACCTAAACATCTGCAGTGGGGCAGGCCTCCCTGTTCATTGCTTGACATAATCAATTGATTAGAGTATGAGGCTGCAGCAGAGCTTGTGTAAAACAAGATTTCATTGATCGCTGGAATGATATTGGCTTTGCAGGGAATTCAATGTAACATATATCCAGAAAAGAAATAACAGAAACCAGCAGGAACGTATAAAAAAGTAATGCATTTTATTTAGATGGCATTACCAATTATAGTCGTTCTAAATTGTATGATGAGAAATAAGCTGATTGGGAATTAAATTAACCATTAGAAAAAAATATAAACAATATTCATCATCAGAAATTACAATAATATGCATAGACAAAAGAATGTTTGGATGTTCTGAAAGCAAATTATGTTGGGAAAAGTGTTAAATATGGCAGACTGTTTCGATAATGTATTATTAACCAACTCAATGATTATTGTATCACCCTTCGAAAAATTGGAAAGATGCACGGAACATGACGAGAACCAAACACCCGATCCTGAAGTTTGAAAAGGTTCTACATAATATGTTTCTCCAACAGTCAGAGTAATAAATGATTCACATAACAAGGCACTTATTGCTCAATCACATTTATTTTACCATAACGCTCCAATGTATAAACTCACCGCATACGATGCCGAAAATAAACACTAGCAGCAAATATTCATTATACAATGCCTTATATTTTTCACAAGTTAGTTATTCCCACTTAAAAGTTTATTTTCGTTGAATGCAGGATTGAATAGACCAAATATAGCAGTAGAACAGCAGCAATTTTGTGCATTGTTTAACAGATAGCAAAAAGTGAAATATATTAATTTTCATCTATTTGTTTTTTCTTTGAAGGAATAAGGATTATAAAGTATTAGTGATAAGATGAAATTTCTTGAGAGCTTTTACAATAGTACAGAATAGACTTGAAGAGTCATTTTGTTATGAATTGCGACTCATCCGATCGGGTGGTCGGCCGAATTCTGGAGCTCTGAGCCGAAATATAGCCAAATTACAAACGAACCGCACTGTGCAATGGACCGGGACATTTATTTTAATTATATATTCTAAATTCCGTCATTGGCACAAAAAAAAAGAGATGATTTATGGGGAAAAAAAAGATGATTGAAGGCAAGGGGACAGTTTACTAAATGTTGATTTTATGCACAGGTCAAGTGAGAAGTGACAATGGAGAGAAGAAAAATAAAGAGAAAAAAGAAAGAGCAGTAAAAAAAAAAAATCTGCATTTATTTACTAACAATTTATATTTTTATATTATTTGGGGCCATGGAAGGAGCTCTGAATCATAAAAAAAAACTGTTTATCCATTGTCCATTTCAGTTGTTTCACTCTTTCCAAATAGTGATTCAAATTTAGATAATTTGGACAACCTGCCAATTGCCAAAAATTTTAATGAACAGCTTTTCCTGTGATCCCTTATTTTCTATGTATGTATTTCTAAATACATTTCTTGTATCACTAGACACCATTTCAGAGGTCTATATTTAGTCCATAAAATTCTCAGAACTGTTATATTATTCAATCCATAAAGAAGACATAGGTTTACACCTGCAGCTTTGTTAGTAAAAGTAACACATCAGACATATATTTTATTTGCAGATGCAATTTCTGGAGTTAAGAACCACTGATTTTGAGTCTAATAAGAATATGTTTTAAAGAGAACACACAGCATATACATTTATCAGCTACAATATTAAAATAAGATTGAGCAGCTGTTGGATGTGCTGTAACTACAAACCCCATTTACGGAGGCTCCACCTCACAAACTGCAGGACTTAAAAGATCTGCTGCCAGATACCACAGGACATGTTCAGAGGTCTTATGAAGTCCATAGCTAGACGTATCAGAGCTGTTTTGTCAGCACGAGTCGAAACCTACATGATATTAGGTAGGTGGTTTTAATCTAGTGGCTGATCAGTGTATTATATAGTTAATTTTAAAAATGTTATGACTACAATTCAGTTGTTCATATCTCATGCTGAGTTTATTATTACAATAAGACTTCTGAATCTGATAGAGGAACATAAATGAAAAATAAATTGTATTTTTAATCAGTAAAAAAATAATATTAAAAATACGATGTTTATCTGACATCAGTTGTAATGAATCTATTAAACTTGCCATAATGAATATTACATTGAATGAATTTGTAATGAGTGTGCAAAAGGACCTATTCTTTTTCTTGTAGTATATATGTGAAATTAAAATCATGATTACAAAGGTTTAACTCAAAGAACAGAAAAATAGGAGAAACAAGAGATTAGAAATAGCAGTGGACCAAATACAATCTAAACAATATTGAAAATTAATAACACCTGGTTGTTAAGTAGATTACTGCAAAATTAGGGGCTAAATTGCCGTTGTGTATTAAGTTAGAAAGATGATAATGAAAAGGAGGCTTTTCTAAAACTCACTCAAGTTCTAATCAAAAATCACTCTATATGCAAATTATTTCTTCACTAACCGTATTAATTAGAATGGCTAAAAAAAGGTATAGGAATTCAAAGAACATACTTAATATAGAAATATCAGTAAAGTTCTTGAATTCAATATTGTATGTTATATTTTATTTGGCATGTGTATCTATATAATGCAAAGCAACTCAAGTAAAATTTTAGAGAATTCCATAGTAATATTGTGTTATATTTATTACCTGAATTGAGATTGAGATGTTTCCCACGGGTAAGGATACCTTGTAAATTCTACTTGGACTTCACCTGGGTAAACACTATTCCACCAGCTTGTAACATCAGGAAGTAGAAAATGGTGTCTTTACAAGCAAAATAGGATTATTAAAAGAACAAATTGTAAATGCCCCAAAAATATTGAACTTTTAATTGGCAATATAGTGCTGCATTTGTTATTGATAAGCAGCTTTCTTTGGTCTTTGGTGGACATTGACATCTATGAATGACAAGCACTGGATAATTAAGAAATAAAAAACAAGGAACACTATGCATTCAAAATACAAGTTTTTGTACAATGATATCTTTCTGTCTTTATGTCTGTCTTTCCATTTTTCAATCTCTATGTAAGGCTGTCTCACCTAATTGTGTTATGGGCTGGATATCATTATGCTTCAGCAGTGAACATGCATGTGTGCTATCTGTATACAGTACAAGCATTATAACCAGTGATGTCCAGAACAGTTCGCTGGCGAATAGTTCCTGGCGAACATCGCTTGTTCGCGTTCGCCACGGATGGCGAACATATGCGCTGTTCGGTCTACCCCCTATTCGTCATCATTGAGTAAACTTTGACCCTGTACCTCACAGTCAGCAGACACATTCCAGCCAATCAGCAGCAGACCCTCCCTCCCAGACCCTCCCATCTCCTGGACAGCATCCATTTTACATTCATTGTGAAGCTGCATTCTTAGTGAGAGGAGGGACAGTGTAGCTGCTGTTGATTTGATAGGGAAATTGATAGCTAGGCTAGTGTATTCAGTGTCCACTACAGTCCTGAAGGACTCATCTGATCTCTGCTGTAAGGACAGCACCCCAAAAAGCAATTTTTAGGGCTAGAACATCAGTCTGCTTTTCTTTTTCTGTGTAATGTAATTGCAGTTGCCTGCCTGCCAGCCTGTGTGTCAGGCTCACAGCATATACTGTGCCCACTTGCCCAGTGCCACCACTCACTCACTGGTGTCACAATAGCTTGCATTTAAAAAAACAAAACTTTTTTGACTGTAATATAATAGCAGTCGGTTTCCTTCACGAGTGTGCGTTTCAGGGCCTGCTCAGTGCCACCACTCACTCACTGGTGTCCCAATAGCTTGCATTTAAAAAAAACAAAACTTTTTGGACTGTAATATAATAGCAGTCAGTTTCCTTCACGCGTGTGCGTTTCAGGGCCTGCCAGGGCACAGTGTCACACCAGTGCAACTCATATCTGGTGTAACAGTAGTGTACATTGAGACCACCTCTCAAGTTACCACTTGCCCGCCTGCCGCCACCACCAACACTAGCACCACAGCAGCTTCACTTGGTAAGTCAGAGTAGTTATTTACACATCAGTTGGAAGAAATGAGTGATGCGCAACCATTATTGCCAGAGGATGTAGATAACAGGGATATATCTCAGTCAGGCAGCATTAAACACATGGACGTATGGTGTGATGGTGATGATGTTGTACCCGCTGCTGCTTCCTTTGCTGAGTTGTCAGATACAAGTGAAGCGGTTGATGATGACGATGCGTCCGTGGATGTCACGTGGGTGCCCGCTAGAAGAGAAGAAGAACAGGGGGAAAGTTCAGATGGGGAGACAGAGAGGAGGAGGAGGAGACGAGTTGGAAGCAGAGGGAGGTCGTCGCAAGGAGCTAGTGGCACAGTCAGACAGCATACATCGGCACCCGGGGTCAGCCAGACAGCACGCCAATCAACGCATGCTGTTGCCACCACCAGAATGCTGTCATTGCAGAGCTCAGCAGTGTAGCATTTTTTTTGTGTGTCTGCTTCTGACAACAGCAATGCCATTTGCAACCTGTGCCAAAAGAAACTGAGTCGTGGGAAGTCCAACAACCACCTAGGTACAACTGCTTTGCGAAGGCACATGATCGCACATCACAAACGCCTATGGGATCAACACATGAGTACAAGCAGCACACAAACTCAAAGCTGCCATCCTCCTCCTGGTCCAGCATCTTCAGCCACATTAACCACTGCTGTACTCCTTGCCC
Source organism: Pelobates cultripes (assembly GCA_933207985.1). NCBI lineage: Eukaryota > Metazoa > Chordata > Amphibia > Anura > Pelobatidae > Pelobates > Pelobates cultripes. The sequence goes on along the minus strand of OW240924.1, from coordinate 90,722,098 downwards.
CCTCTCAACCATCCGCCCCTCCATCTCTCGCCTTGAGCAGTTCCTGCTCATCTGCCCACAGTCAGGTGTCTGTCAAGGACATGTTTGAGCGTAAGAAGCCAATGTAACAAAGTCACCCCCTTGCCCGGCATCTGACAGCTGGCTTGACTGAACTCTTAGCCCGCCAGCTTTTACCATACAAGCTGGTGGAGTCTGAGGCGTTAAAAAAATTTGTAGCTATTGGGACACCGCAGTGGACGGTACCCGAAATCCTCTTCCATAACCTCCTTGGCTGAGTCCTCTTCTGCTGCTGCGTCTTGCTCCACATCAACGGCACCCCCCCAGCTCCCCAGTTACTATTCCACATCCTGGATATGGCAGTGTCACGCCGTCTTGGGGTTGACCTGCCTGAAAGCAGAGAGTCACACCAGACCAGCACTCCTGTCAGCCCTGAACGCACAGGTGGATCAGTGGCTTACTCCGCACCAACTGGAGATCGGCAAAGTGGTTTGTGGCAACGAAAGAAATTTGTTGGCGGCATTGCATTTGGGCAAGTTGACACATGCGCCGTGCATGGCACATGTGTGTAATCTGATCGTACAACGCTTTTTGCATAAGTACCCAGGCTTACAGGACGTCCTGAAGCAGGCCAGGAAGGTGTGTGGCCATTTCAGGCGTTCCTACACGGCCATGGCGCACTTTTCAGATATCCAGTGGCGAAAAAACATGCCAGTGAGGTGCTTGATTTGCGACAGCCCGACACGTTGAAATTCAACACTCCTAATGTTCGACCGCCTGCTCCAACAAGAAAAAGCCGTTAACGAGTATTTGTATGACCGGGGTGCTAGGACAGCCTCTGCAGAGCTGGGAATTTTTTTGCCACGTTACTGGACGCTCATGCGCAATGCCTGTAGGCTCATGCGTCCTTTTGAGGAGGTGACAAACCTAGTCAGTCGCACCGAAGGCACCATCAGCGACATCATACCATTTGTTTTCTTCCTGGAGCGTGCCCTGCGAAGAGTGCTGGATCAGGCCGTAGATGAGCGTGAAGAGGAAGAGTTGTGGTCACCATCACCACCAGAAACAGCCTTATTAGCATCGCTTGCTGGACCTGCGGCAACGCTGGAAGAGGATTGTGAGGAAGAGGAGTCAGAGGAGGAATGTGGCTTTGAGGAGGAGGAGGAAGACCAACCACAACAGGCATCCCAGGGTTGTGTGAACGGTATTGTGTATTTTCTGGCTTCCTTGACCTCGGCTTTCCCTTTGACCATTCTCTGTCTCTAGCGTATTAGTCCGGTCATTCTAAGGTCCGGTTTACGCTCTGTCCTTTTATTTTCCTTTTCTTGCCTATGTATATGTTTACATAGTTTCTGCGTGCTGGACCACACTAGTAGTCGTGACATTGGGATTAAACTGATAAGAATAGTACTACTTAACACACCACTCCTATATGGTGGCACATTAGATTGCACGTACAGTGCCCCAAATTTGAAGAAAGAGGACCGACCAAGCATCTTTTTCCATCTCCCGGTTCCTAAAATTGATGCCATATACACGTCCCCTGATAGGGGACGTAACAGGGATTAAACTGATAAGAATAGTACTACTTAACACACCACTCCTATCTGGTGGCACATTAGATGGCACGCGCAGTGCCCCAAATTTGAAGTAGGAGGACCGACCAAGCATCTTTTTCCATCTCCCGGTTCCTAAAATCGATGCCATATACATGTCCCCTGATAGGGGACGTAACAGGGATTAAACTGATAGGAATAGTACTACTTGACACACCTTATAATAATGCAGAGAGGCAATGCAGAGAGAGGAGTCTGAAGAAGAGGAGTCAGAGGAGGAAGGTGGCTTTGAGGAGGTGGAAGACCAAACACAGCAGGCGTCCCAGGGGGCTTGTTGTCACCTTTTGGGGACCCTTGGTGTTGTACGTGGCTGGGTGGAGGTAGAGAACTTCAATGACATCAGTGAGGACAAGGAACGGGACATGGCTAGCTTGGTATCCAACCTTGTGCAAATAGGGAGTTTGCAGTTGTGCAAATGGACTGTTTGCGGTTGTTTGCGGTGCGTTAAACGGGAAGTTTGGTCTGTCACTGTAAAGCGGGCGTAACCCTTACACTACCTGATCGATACAACATCATCCCTGATGTTTGAAAGCACGTTATTCCAAACAATTTAGGAATGTTAGGTGATTTATGCCCTTTATGGATTAAAACCAGACTCCGCATCAACTATGTAATTTTCCATGGGAGTTTTGCCATGGATCCCCCTCCGGCATGCCACAGTCCAGGTGTTAGTCCCCTTGAAACAACTTTTCCATCACTATTCTGGCCAGAAAGAGTCCCTGTGGGTTTTAAAATTTGCCTGCCTATTGAAGTCTATGGCGGTTCACCCGGTTCGCCGTTCGCGAACATTTGTGGAAGTTCCCGTTCGCCATTCGTGAACCGAAAATTTTATGTTCGCGACATCACTAATTATAACCACTACTCTGTGCTTGATTTTTCTGGTGTCATTGCACAATCCCACAGTTAGTAGTTAAACTATTTTAGTATTAAACAACTTACTGCTTCTCAGCCCCTACTTCTGGTGTTCTCCTGAAAGGTTAGCGCTATGAAGATAAGGAGGGCCTTGCAGGGTCGTGCTCTTTGACAGAAAGTATCAACTGGGCAGAGAGATGCGGTATTGACCATGCTTTATTCTATAGTATTATCTGGCTTTTCTTGCAGGACAAGACTGTGTAATGCAGAAGTTCCCAATAGATCAAGGTAAGTTGTCAAGCCGTACTAGTGAGGTGCAGTGACACAAACATCAGACAAACAGTATATGGAAACAAAATGACTGATTAATGATACTGCAATTGACCATAAAACAGTATTTCTCAAGACATATTCCATTAAATGTTAACCAACCAGCATCAGCTGGCATAGCCAGAAAGATCACCAGCCAATTACATTATCATTGCATTCTTGTTAAATTATTCCTAGTGCTATTTCATGTTTTTAAATATTCTGTACTTTAAAAATGTGCTTCAGAAAAGTATCCATCTTTTACAGACATTGACAAAGTACTCAATGCATCATCGGCCTATAAGCATTTTTAATGCTAACCATCAGTGATTTTAAGTAGTCATAATGGTAGGAGATTGTATGTGCAGTGTTTCAGTTTCAAACACTGCACATCCTGAGTTATTGCTTCCTGGTGGTGCAACCAATCTTTGGTTTAAATTCCAGGCTCCCTAATATGAATTCTGTACATTTTTTATGTCTGTTGTCAGTGCGCATAGTGTGCCGGTGGTAGATGTAAAGATCATCATCCTTGTAGACAGGGTACCTGCAAGGGGAAGATTGGAGCTGACTGAGGCCCCAATGATGCTGCTAAAGGTGGACTTACACCTAAGGGCTTAAACTCCATATGTGTGTAATTTCATAGTGAAACTCTGCATATGTAGACTCTTGGCACCATAACCACTTCAAATCACTGAAGTGGTCTTGTTGCTTGGAGTAACCCTTTGAATTTGAAATTCCCAGTGAATTCTTTGAATTTAGTGAACAGCCATGCAAGTGTTGTTTTTGCATTATACCATAGTTAGAATTAATCTTTCACTAATTACCGTGGCTATTACAAAGGCTGTTTAGTGATTTCAGTAAGCTGTACAATATGTCTCACAGAGAAATACTACTGAATACTATGTTGATGATTTATTTAAAGCTCCAATAAGTTGGAATTATTATTCCTAGTAGCAAACTAAACACGTGCTCACATAAGTGCTTGCCAAAAACACTCCGTGCCCATTAAATTTCTCTTTTAATTACGGAATTAAATTGTAAGTTTGTTAAAGACTTTCATTGCCTCTAAGCTGTTTAGATTTCAAAATGGGAATAAGTGTATGCTTGTCTGATAAACATATGGTATGAAGTCAGCCTGGTGATTGTTTAACATCCTAAAATAAGCTTTTCTACGATATGATTTGCATTATAATCATCCGTAGCCACCGGAGTCTATTGCACTTTTTAAAAAATATATCAGTCAAATTACAGTACATTAACAGAATAAATGTCCATAGAAAAATAATAGAAATTCAGATTTGGATGGAAATCACAGAAGGTTTTCAAAAACATTTCAATATGTTCTGCATATCAGTGAGATAGTTCAGTGGTTAGTGCTCCAGATTCTAAGACATTTCTTGTAACCTTCCAAGATTAACTTGTCTTTTAGCCTTCCAGGGCACTATTCATTTGGTCAATAATATCTACATTTGATCATCTAACCACTAACTGTTGCTTTCTATTTATTCCCTATTTAGCCAAAAGATGAAAAGAAAATTGAGAAATTAGAAAATATGACACTTATATAAGGGAATTAGTCCAAGGCAGTATTATACAGGGGAAAGGTTTATCAACCAAAACAAACAATATTCTGAGGCTCCTTATTTTGAAAAAAATATAATATTTAGTATTTAAAATAACACCTGGTTTACTTTGCTAAATACCTCCCATTAGATTTTAAACAAAGACACTCTGTTGGTCACACCATTTGTTCTTACGAGCAAATAATATAAAAAGAAAGTTTAATATTTCTGGACAATATTTTCAAATGATTTCATAGTTTTGGATAAACTTTTAAAATGTTTCGAATGTTTGAGAAATAATTTTAAAGGATTATCCAAAAATATGCGACAGAGGCCATAATAAAAAAAAATATTTCCTTATTAGTTCTTGTATTATTTATGTGAATGACAAATACTGATTTCTGCTTTGCATAAAAGTGAGAAACACACTATATAATATGCAGCGTAATTAAATATGTTTAGCTACTTTGTCGTTTTATAAAGGGCACTATGTTCTATATAATACTATGTATGGTCATCATATTGAGGTTTAGTATCTATTTTATATATTATTTTCACTGTCAATGCAAAAATAAGCACTATAACTATGCAACCTTGTGTATCTATGGAACTTTGATTTTCAAGAATTAACCTTTTGTTAGCCAACACTTAAATGCTTATTCAAACAAAAGACAGTAAATGCAAGTTACATTACTTATGTGCTTTGCTGATGACATACTGTATGGTATAACATCATAAATATCATCAATGGCATCATTATGACATCAACTTATATCGTCAGTAGCATAATGAGAGGCATCACTGATGGCACAAATCTGTAACACTAGCAATGATATAAATATTAAGGGATGCAATATATATTAGTGGGATGTCTAGTGCTGTGCTATTAGCTTAACCAATGTTGTATCTTAAGAAATAGAGGTTGGTGGCATAATAAAACATGGCCAGAGATAGAAAATGGTTAACTCAACTTTGACAATGTTTGGTAAAGTGATGGTTCTTGGGAGACAAGTCTTGTTGCTGAGTAGGTATATGTCCTACTCACAAGCATGCTTAATATACACGGTAAAGAGATGTAATGTAAAAGGTAAGGTGTGCATTGTGTATTTTTGCAATGTCATTTTGAGGTGGATGGCTAGACTGTAATAGGTTCATCCCTTCTTGTGCTATGTATTAATGAATTAAAAGATCAAGGGTCAGAAGGAAAGTTTGCCAATATGTGTGCATAAGAATATTCAGAATTTGTTTTTATTGCACTTTAACCCCTTAAGGGCCAAACTTCTGGAATAAAAGGGAATCATGACATGTCACACATGTCGTGTGTCCTTAAGGGGTTAAATTTTGTGTGGAGCTAAATGGTTGATACAAATTTGGACTGATGTATTTTTTTTTGTTAGCAAATAATTCACAAATTGTTATGCTGTATCATATGTTATCACGTTTGTGTCTATGTTACCAGTTCTATCGATGTCATTGCTGTGTTAATTCTGATGATGTTGTTGATAGTTACTTCGTATCACCATTGGTTGGACCTTGAGATAGCAGGAATATAAAAATAAAAAAGCATTAACTTCTATTTCTCTGTTGTATATTTTTCATTTTGAATATAAAAGTAAGTGTGGGCTTTAAGTAAAGATTTTGCCAATGAATATATTTATAGCTCACTGACTTTGTCTAACAAAACAAAACAAGCAATTCTCTCTAGAAAGGCAAAGATAAGCATAGTGCACAATACCTGCATATTCCCTATTTTCTTCATTGTTTAATTTCATAGTACTTGGGTTTATTCTATAAAAGAGGAGAGCAGACAGGATGGTTTCCTTCTGTTAATTCCCATTGCTGTCAATGTAATGGAAGAAACCTGCCAGAACTCCTTTTCTCCACATTTAAAGCAAAGCCCAGGCTGCCAAAATAATCTTCGTGTATACACTCGAGTAATCTTGTTCAGATGAAATATAACCCTTACGTGATTAGTGAGTGACTGAATACTAATTGAAAGAAACAAGTGAAGTATTATATTCTAAAAAAAAACACATTTTGGAATGCATATAGTGATACATGGAGTATTATTCTTATTTTTAGATTCTAGTATTAAAGATACATTCTCCACATTTTAAATTGCCATCTGTTAAATGTTTTATGTTTAACATTTTTTTAAAATAAATTAAATGTATTATAAATAAATTATAATCTGGAAAGGCGCTACACAGGCAGGAAATTTCTGAGCCCCAGTTCTGTTTGCCACTGGTTGGAGGGTTGCCAATCCTTAATTTCTTATAGATATTGGTCAGTGTTATTGCTGTTTTCAGTTCTTAATAAGTCCGGTATACACAGTGCCTCCCAAAGATGTGGAAGGTGTTACTCTGGCACCCATAAAATAACAATACATCTATATATCACATAACTCAGTACAAAGTCGACTGTGCATTAGCCAACAGTTTTATTTAATTTCTATTAGAACACATTCTTCATGCCTCTCCAACTATCCGAACTATGGTAGAAAAAAATCCATCCGTGTATTATCTAGTTGTCCGAGGGGAGAAAGATTAAAAAAATAAAAACATGAACAAAGGCATAAACTATTGAAAATGATCTCAATATTAATATATACTAAAAAATAATAAATTATAGCAACATACAACATCAATTCAGAACTGTATGTTTAACTTTAAGACCAACTTTTGAAATATGTTTTAGTTATGTATTAATTATGTAACTTTACACTTAATTTTAGGTATTTGGTTTCCACTGAATGCTTATCTATTTGTAAATGAAACAGGAACTTAGCATGTGGTTACTTTATTCTACAATCAATAAAGATAATTATTACAGAAATAATAATTGCTGCTCTGGATTCTGTTTCAATTTAAGTATGATTTAAAAAAAAAATAGGTGTTTTCATCCTGTGAATACATACTTCTTTATAGACCATATATACTTGATTATTGTGAAAAATCAGAAAAAATCTACTTATATTCTTACCCCTGTCTAATATGTGCCTGTGTATATCTGTAAAACCACAAATAGTAAATGCATATTTTAAATTAAATCAAACATTTATTCATACCAATACAAGGCAGACATTTATTTAATTACTCATATATGTATATCACAAATAATAAATCCTTCTAGCCTTCTACTGAACTACCAACCTTCTCTCGGTGTAATAATGTTACTGGCACTGGAAAAAATAATCTCTTTCAGATCAAGTACATTGAGAGATAGGGTAATAAGAATGAACAATATTTTTACATAGACCCCTGTATGCGTTAAAGGCGACATTTGGTCGCCTAACTGAAGCTGGGTGTCCTCGTAACCCCATAAGAAAGCATTACATGGGGGAAGTCTAAGGTGAGTGCAGAAGGAGTTTTTAAAACCTTCTGCACCACAGGGGGGACTGGATGAAGGGCCACTCAGTTCTCATCTCAGGAGAGTAGAAATTGTTGCAATCCAGAGTCAAGTTCTTAAAATGGCTTCTCTCATATTCACAAAGTAAAAAAATAGATCTTAACATATATCTCTTGATTATTGAAATTTCTAAACACAGTCCCTTGACTGTAAAATGAAAGATTAATAAGAGTGGCGAGTTTACTTTAATGTTGTGGAATTTAATAACATTTAAGGGATTTTCCTTAGAGATCTCGATGATTACAGCGACTGAAAACTAATTCACTACAAATACATTGCTTACAAACAGAGGTACCTACATCAGTGTTCTTGTTGCGATTGCAAGTAATTAATAGTTAGTCAAAAGTATAGATAAATGTTTACATAAAAGAAAGAAAATTGAAAAAAAATTACTTAATTAAAATGTTCTTTATCTTTAACACACGTAAGCAAACACAGATTATCATACGCAGAAAGCCCGTGAGGTTGGTAACAATATCCAAACTGCTACTTAATTATCAGTTTGGCATCACACAATGAAAATAAATTGCTATTTTTCAGTCTAACATACTATTGGCCTTATTTTATTCATTTTAAATGTTCTTCAGTGGAAAGTTGTTTATTTCTAGCAGTTTGCGCATATTTATTTGCTTGCCCATAACACATTTTCTCTGTGGGCAAATTGGCTCCTAGTATCAGAACGTGGAATTTGCATCCATTATTTAAGATAAATGTGTTTACAGACGTGTACATATTAATATTGATTATCATAACAAGAAACAGTCATTTAGGGAGCCTGTGTTTTATATTTATCTGGCATTACTACATTGTAGATACTCTGTTCAGTATTAATATTGGGATTTAGTATCGTTGATGCTATTATACATGCCAAAAGCGTTTACACAATAATCTTTGGGTTTGTTTTAAAAAAAAAATAACAAACAAAACAATGAGTGTGTCCAAATAGAATTTTTAGACAATAATCTGCCAAAAAGATAACTAAATAAATTTTTATTGCTAAATTACTCGTTTAATTACTCAATATAACTGATTATTTTTATGAAGTCTTGCTAGTCTCCCTCAGTGCTTATCATATTTTATAAAATCAGTTGTCAGTAAAATTTACTAAAAAAGGATTATGAAGAATTAGGAAACCTTGAAACAGCTGAACTGGATTATTTATCTGTTTGCTAAATAACCCCATCTGTGATTTGTGTGTGACAATGGTGCCAGGTAGAGTACAAATACCAAAATATTATAAAGGGTAGAGTTTTAACTGTATAGTACCCTCTGAAACCTTTATCCGATGGTGGTGTGGTGTGTTGAAAAAGTAATGTAACTCACGTTACAAGTAATGTAACTTACGTTGGAAGCACTTCGGATTGGGTTTTTTGCCTTCTTTTGGATCAACAGCAAAAACATATGTGAGAAAGGCTGAACTTGATGGACGCAAGTCTCTTTTCTGCTATGTTAATATGTAACTATGTAACGTTCCACGTATAATTAGTATCCGAAAGTAACGTTAGTAATGTTGAAATTTAGTCAAAATGTGTTATAAATGAAAATAGATTTGGAGAAAATGAGGTTTAATGTTTAAATTTTGTTTTGAAAGTGAGGTTACAAAGATGGTAATTCTTCAGTTCAAGTTCAATTTATAAACATTTGGTTTAATGTCGGCATGTGTGTGTGACTGTGTGTGACACTTAATGTTCCTAGACTCTACTAAAAAGAATGTGTCATAATTTCACAGACCTCTTATTATTTTTAAGATTATCCGGTCCTCTTTAGTCCATATAAGGATTAGAACTTTTAAAATGATTTGCCATTGGTCCACCACAAATCCCAACATTTACTTGTTTTCACCTGTTGCTTATTCTCAAACACCGAAACGTATCCTGGATTAATTTGATATTATATATATATATATATATATATATATATAATATTCTGCAGTCATAGAACATTCCTTGTTGTAATTAAAGTTTTAATTCCAGACAGTCTATATTATACAACAGACATCAGGATGCCTTTAATATATATTTATATCGGGAGCTGTTGGCCACTAACTGTGAGCTCCAACTACATTCTGATTGGTTGCTTGCCATTTTCAGGCAATCGGAAAATGACAAACTGCAATTTTTTCTCCTGGTTTTCTATTTTGTTGTTTACTAAAAATTAACAGTTTTGCATGGGTAAAATGCAATAAAAAACATAAAATGTTAGCAATTCTAGGTAGGAGTCTAAATAGAGGTGAAAGTAGGGAGAGTGTGTCAGGTTGCTGGTGGTTAATGGGGGATAACCCACGAAGGAAATATAAATAAGAAAAAGAGTAAAAGGCTAGGCCAGAGAAAGATAAGTATGCAACCCCCTAGCGTTAGGGATAAGAGGACTTGATGCTATTTTGGCACTGGGTGCTGGGAGTTGGAGAGATGATTATTTGATTACCATTTGGTTTTCTGGACGTCTGAGACTTCTTCATTATTATAACCCCCCCGTGTCATAGGTACTATTACCACATAACAGCAGTACCCTTTAGCACACTATTCCCCCCCCCTTACTGTGTGTGTTTATATATATAGTACTTTTAGTTACGTTTTATTAAAAGTTACATTTTAAATCTATACTAGTTTATAGGGGTTGCACCAATACATATGAGGGTTAGGTCAGGAATTTTCCAGACTTATATTTCTCTGACCTAGCCTTTTGCTCTTGTTCTTAGGTAGAAGTCTAATTTATTAATAAAGTTTGACCCTTTAATAGGGACTTTTGGGGGTTTTGATACCCATTGGCATATCTAGATAACACATTTTTGCTTGTTTAGTCCTATACTTAAAATCTGTCGATATGTTTGAACCAGAATAGCTCCCAGTAGACTTCATAAGCCTCTTCCAAAGTGGAAGCAAATGTGATTGGTTGCATAACAAATGGATGTCAGTCATCGTTATGGTTTATCCAACATTTTGGCACCCTAGTGACCCTTTTGGACTTAGAGCTGCAATGTAAACATTGCAGTTCTCTGCAGCACTAAGTCTACCCTCAGTGGCTGTCTATCAGACAGCCACTAGAGGGCTTCTGAAATCCAAGCGGACTTTTGGTCCGTTTTCTGATGCTGGATGTCTTCAGGGACCTCCAGCATCAGATTTTCCCCATAGGAAAGCATTGAATAATGCATTCCAATGGGGAGGTCTAATGCATGCATGGCTATTGCCGTGCATGCGCATTAGGTCTTGCCCGCCAGGTGACGGCGGGGGAGGAGCATGGGTGGAGCCTGATCCAGGGAAACGGCTTTGTTTTCCTGGCACTATAAGATCCCTTTAACACCATAACAGTATCATTGCAAAAAAACATAATAGGTGGAGCAATAAAAAAAACTTCTCTATAACTAAATATAACAATTTCCTTTTAAGAAGAAAACAGAAACACAATAGTATAGGTGTACAAAAGTGGAATCTATATGTTAGTAAAAAAGTACATACACAGCCTATTCACATTCAAGATACAATACAGCCTATTCACCATATATGTAGATGCGAGGAATAAAGATATATTCCACAGGTAACATTGAAAGACTATTGTCAAAAATCTATATAACATCAACATAAAATACAATAGTTTGCGCTTTCTTACATTCTGTACATAAAATACAAAAATACAATGTCCAATACTAAAAAAAAACCTGGAAAACAATGTCCAAAATGCGTTTTGCATAAATGAGTCTTTTATAGTTAGATTATCCTCTGCTTGTTTTTTTAAGGCTCTTGAATTGCCACTAAAATGAACCGTTTATTGGCTCCATACCACCCCTTTGCATGTTTTGTAATGCAATTTGAATTCCACCTGCTGTAGGGCCTACTTCTGGTGTCGCAAGCTCGTCATGCCACTACTTTTGCATCTGATTCCTCTTTGGAACAGATTGTGCTTTCCACATATACCGTTGTAAAGTTCATGAATTTCTTATGTGCTTTTGAAACACATTTGCATTCCACTTTGTATTGAGGCAAAGTGTATGTAACAAAGGAGTTGTGACAGAAAACCCTATTAGGATTTGACTACATTTTAGCTTGGAGTTTGGGAATTCTACAGATCAATCAATCTGCCCAAATTCAGATTAATTCAAGTTCAAACCCAAAACAAATCTCCAAATATAACAGCTTCACAGTCTAGCTGACTGCCTGAATGAATATTTTTGCTTAGTATTTACAGATGAAAATGAAGGAGAGGGACATCAGTTGAGAAAAAGGACAAATGGGTCATTTGGTACATGTGCGTTTACAGAGGAAGAGGTTCTATTTCAACTGTCAAGCGTAAAGACAAATAAATTGATGGGGCCTGATGGGATACACCCAAAGTTATTAAAATAACTTAGGGGTGTACAAACAAAACCATTTAATGATTTATTTAACCAATTATTATTAACAGGAGAAGTCCCAGAAGATTGGAAATTAGTGAATGTTGTACCCATTCACAAGAAACTACAGGCCAGTAAGCCTTACCTCAGTAGTGGGGAAAGTGATGAAAACCATGCTAAAGAACAGAATTGTTGAACATCTAAAATCACATGTATTTCAAGATCAGAGACAGCATGGGTTTGCTTCAGGGAGATCATGCCAAACTAATTTTATTGTTTTTTTTGATTGGGTAACTAAAATAATAGATCAGGGTCGTGCAGTAGACAATGCTTACTTAGATTTCAGTAAGGCTTTTGACACTGTTCCACATAGAAGGCTCATCAATAAACTGCAATCTTTAAGTCTGCATTCCAATATTGTTGAATGGGTTAGGCAGTGGCTGAATGACAAGCAACATAGGGTAGTTATCAACTGACTATATTTGAAGCAAGGTCCATTTACAATTGAGGTACCTCAGGGATCTGTACTTGGACCCATTCTCTTTAATATTTTTATTAGTGATATTGCAGAAGGTCTTGATGGTAAGGTATGTCTTTTTGCTGATGATACTAAGATATGTAACAGGGTTGATGTTCCAGGAGGGATAAGCCAAATGGCAAATGATTTAGGCAAATTAGAAAAATGGTCAAAGCTGTGGCAACTGACATTTAATGTGGATAAGTGCAAGATAATGCATCTTGGATGTAAAAACCCAAGGGCAGAGAATAGAATAATTAATACCCTACTAACATCAACATCTGAGGAAAGGGATTTAGGGGTAATTATTTCTGATGACTTAAAGGTAGGCAGACAATGTAATAGAGCAGCAGGAAATTCTAGCAGAATGCTTGGTTGTATAGGAAGAGGAATTAACAGTAGAAAGAGGGAAGTGCTCATGCCATTGTACAGAACACTGGTGAGACCTCACTTGGAGTATTGTACACAGTACTGGAGACCGTATCTTCAGAAGAGTTCAGAGAAGGGCTACTAAACTGGTTCATGGATTGCGGGATAAAACTTACCAGGAAATGTTAAAGGATCTTAACGTGTATAGCTTGGAGGAAAGACGAGACAGGGGGGATATGATAGAAACATTTAAATATATAAAGGGAATCAACACACTAAAGGAGGAGACTATATTTAAAAGAAGAAAAACTACCACAACAAGAGGACATAGTCTTAAATTAGAGGGACAACGGTTTAAAAATAATATCAGGAAGTATTACTTTACTGAGAGGGTAGTGGATGCATGGAATAGCCTTCCAGCTGAAGTGGTAGAGGTTAACACAGTAAAGGAGTTTAAGCATGCGTGGGATAGGCATAAGGCTCTATCCTAACTATAAGATAAGGCCAGGGACTAATGAAAGTATTTAGAAAATTTGGCAGACTAGATGGACCGAATGGTTCTTATCTGCCGTCACATTCTATGTTTCTATGTTTCTATCACATGACAGTTCTCAAGACAGGCTATTTTTATATATAAATGATATAAAATGATCATGCAACAAATCTACAATACAGTAAAAGCTATAATTCCTCTTTCATACAAGACTGCTGATCTATTTGGTATCCACAGAGCTGAATTCAAGGTGAATTTCAAATTTTAGGGGATAATAAAATATATTGTAACTTTTTCCAATTAATTGTGTTTTCAGTTTGGCCATTTTGGTTTTAAAATATGAAAAATGCACTTCTGAATTTCAGATAAATTGCACTGTAGTTAATAGTAACTAACAGATTCCTTTTTACCTGCAATAACACCTTCCTCTGTCATCATCCCATCGAGCTACATTATACATCCAGTACAGACTCCTTAGAGTGGGGGTCTCTTTAAGATCATTACTGTATTGCACACAATGAAGAATTATGAACAGATGTAGCGTCTAGAGTAGCAGATTGTCTGCCTCAAATGTTCCGTTTCATTGAACATGAGGTTGATAAGTTCTTTTTTATAGTCGATGCTGTCTGTGCCTTCTGGGAGAGCAGCGAGTGCTTTGTTTTTCTCATTTTGTTGCTAAAACACGATAATCACAAAATTTGGTAAAATTGTGTTTGTGTAATAAATAGAGTTATTCAATGAACGTTTAGCGATTTATGTATTAAACAGTGAATGGTTGTGATCTGTAAACTGGAGTAAATAATATAAACATAATAAATATCACACATACAGTATAATGGAGTAGTGACTTTTTAACTTATTTATCTCAAGATTTGCAAATCAGTTTCCAAATCACGACAATTCAGTGATTACTAATGAAAGCACAGGAGAAAATCTCAAATGACAGGCGTAGGTCCATACCCCTAATGCAATACATACAAGTAAAGATAAATTTCATTTTTGTGTATTTTTAATATTTTAAACATGGCATTTTATGAGCGATCCAGTATTACCGGAATATCGTTCTTTACAAAATTCCTTTCCGTGTAAATAATGAAATAGTTGTCCAACATTTAAATGTTTTATTTGCTTTATATATAGATTTAACTGGACGTTAACCTTTCATTCCTACATCAAACACTGATCGGAGCTTCCTAGCCGCACCATTCAAGCAGTACATTAGAGAAAGCCTAAAACGAAAATATTGTAACTTCGGAAGTTTGTGAACTGCAATCTCCCCATATACCCCACATAGGGAACAACTAAACTGTTAAAGGAACCTAATCTCACTCCATACTTTATCCATCATTCAGCTGCACTTGTTTATGATAATAGGAAAAATGTGAAACAGGGTCTGTGTTTAAAATGTGGCTTAATGGATGTTAGCCTGTGGATTTGGGTTTAAACACCAGCGCATGTTGTATGAGAAGGGAGAATGACTCCCATTTCAGCAGGGACCTATAGGTTTTAGAGCACGTTTCCTAACATTTCAAGTAGACAAAGTGGGACACTTTAATTTCAGGGGTGTGAGTGGGGGTGTGCCAGGAAAGGGACTGCTCTAAAATATTTAGGTGACTTACTGATAATTTATGTATATAAAATGTAATTTATAACAAGAACGATGTATCTTATTTACACAGACTGATTTCTAAACACATTTATTGTAGTTTAAAGACACATTACTGGGAGTATTATTGCTGTGGAGCTCTGTTATATACTCAGACACATTACTGGGAGTATTATTGCTGTGGAGCTCTGTTATATACTCAGACACATTACTGGGAGTATTATTGCTGTGGAGCTCTGTTATACACTCAGACACATTACTGGGAGTATTATTGCTGTGGAGCTCTGTTATACACTCTGACACATTACTGGAAGTATTATTGCTGTGGAGCTCTGTTATACACTCAGACACATTACTGGGAGTATTATTGCTGTGGAGCTCTGTTATACACTCAGACACATTACTGGGAGTATTATTGCTGTGGAGCTCTGTTATACACTCAGACACATTACTGGGAGTATTATTGCTGTGGAGCTCTGTTATACACTCAGACACATTACTGGGAGTATTATTGCTGTGGAGCTCTGTTATACACTCAGACACATTACTGGGAGTATTATTGCTGTGGAGCTCTGTTATACACTCAGACACATTACTGGGAGTATTATTGCTGTGGAGCTCTGTTATACACTCAGACACATTACTGGGAGTATTATTGCTGTGGAGCTCTGTTATACACTCAGACACATTACTGGGAGTATTATTGCTGTGCAGCTCTGTTATACACTCAGACACATTACTGGGAGTATTATTGCTGTGGAGCTCTGTTATACACTCAGACACATTACTGGGAGTATTATTGCTGTGGAGCTCTGTTATACACTCAGACACATTACTGGGAGTATTATTGCTGTGGAGCTCTGTTATACACTCAGACACATTACTGGGAGTATTATTGCTGTGGAGCTCTGTTATACACTCAGACACATTACTGGGAGTATTATTGCTGGGGAGATCTGTTATACACTCAGACACATTACTGGGAGTATTATTGCTAGGGAGCTCTGTTATACACTCAGACACATTACTGGGAGTATTATTGCTGGGGAGCTCTGTTATACAACCGATAATATGGAGCTCCTTGATAAAAGGGACATTAGGGTGGAAAAACAGAGGAATTTAAGTCCAAATAGGGACTGTCCCATTTAAACAAGGACACTTGGGAAGTATGTATTAGAGATCTTTCCTTGAGATGGTTATTTAGCTATGTGTAATTTTGTTTTATAGAACCCATTCATTTTCATAATTTTTGAGATATGCAGCTAAACTAAGCATGACTCCCCATCTGGAGTCTTAATATTATTGACTTACTGACACACCTCGAAAGGATGGAGGACTGGGTTGGTCATACCTGACCAGATCCCTGAGATGCTGAAATCCTTTACACAGCGTTATCTCACCGGCTATATAATACACTTTATTTAGGAACTTTGTTTTTTATTAAATGTTTCTATTTAAACATATAATTCCAAAATATAACCCGCTTCTGATCTGATCTCAATGTCAGCATGGTGATTTTTTTTATATCTCAGCTGCTTACAACCACTGAATTGGCAAGTGGCACTAACACTATATATCACATAATCTATCCATCTCATTATATCAGTCAAACCCGATTTTCATTTTCAGATTTCACCCTAATCATCCTAAACAGGACTGACTGATGGTCACTCTGTCACGTTTGCAGATGGACAATATTTCTATTAAAATCCTAGCTAATTAGTGCAAAATGAAGCAGAGGAATTCTAAAGAACTTTCTCCATTATTTATCTCATTTTTTTTAATTGTGTTCTTTTATTAAATCAGGACATTTTTGTCACTTTTAAATAGATTAGAGTAATTAAAATGTATGCATGTTTGTCCAAGTCAATTTTTGGCAGCGTAATGTCAGAGTACCAGATAGAATCTGACACTTGCTGGCAGTGATGTACAGAATCGAAAAATAAACAACTTCTCTATTAATGCCTCCTTTTCATGAATAGAATGCATTTAACGTTAAAGGAAAATTGTCACTTTTCTAGAAAATGTACCTTTGAATAAAATACTGAAAATCATCTATAACTTGAGCTCTTTTTTTCATGCGATGCTCCATTTATTATATTTATTTAAAAAGTGTATATTACA
Source organism: Pelobates cultripes (assembly GCA_933207985.1). Classification (NCBI taxonomy): domain Eukaryota; kingdom Metazoa; phylum Chordata; class Amphibia; order Anura; family Pelobatidae; genus Pelobates; species Pelobates cultripes. Next base: position 90,704,918 of record OW240924.1, on the reverse strand, counting down.
AATGTAGCAATTGACATCATAATCTAGTTCAGTTTAGGCACAATATAACAAAAAACATGTGGGTGGGGTATGAAACCCACCCACAGACGATAGCGCAACTCCAACTAAAATGTCTTAAATGTCAGGTGACAAAATCCTGAGATTAAAGCTTTGATAGGGTTAATTCCGGTGCTGGGCTATCCCCCATATGCAGTAAGTAACACAAGGCAAAATGCAGCCCGCACTCAGGAATAAACTCTTATAATCCACAGAAATAATGAAAACGTGCACATTTATTGATATGAAAATTGCAGCAATGTATGGCAGAAAATAGTCATGGCTGCACTCCAAAAAGCTGAATACAAGAGCAGGAATAACAGCATATGATAATCACAAGATGTGATACAGATATCCAGGCAAGGACAACGCACTTGCAAAAAATAGGAACACGGAAGGAATTACATTTTAAGTAGTTGTGATACCTGCTGCTGCCAGACGTGAGGACGACCACCAACATTGACACCCACAAAAAGGTAAGAGTGAAAACCCTGGACGCGTTTCGCACCCGCCTGGTGCAATGTCAACATCGATTTTTGGACTGCTGCCATGACTATTTTCTGTAATATCAAGAAATGTGCACTTTTTCATTATTTCTGTGTATTTTTCTGTGGATTATAATTGTTTATTTCTGAGTGCGGACTGCATTTTGTTTTGTGTTACAATTTAGGCACAGCCAGGGCACACAATGCAAATGAGGAGGAGGAACAGAAACATTGTTTGTAAACTCTGTAAACTCTCTCTCTATGTTGACAGCCAGGTGTAAAAGACAAAGCTTGTAACAATAATTGACTGGGATTTAAGATAGATAAAGAGCTATTTTACATAAACACATGTTTGTTAAATATAGTGAATAAGTAAACAATATTAAAAATTGTATAATATATTTTTTATATACATGCTATATTTTATAGGAATTTATTTTTTAATATGACTCCATTTAAAATGTTATATGTAAATAACACATAACACATTCTTTAAAAAAATACATTAACACTCCAATCACCATAACCACTACAGGGTGCTGTACAAATTATGGAGCCAGGAGTACACTGGCACCCTCACCCATTGTATTTAGTCAAACTATATTTGAATGGTTAGCTCTTTTCCTGTGGTCTGCTGAGTAGTGGTTCCCAAACCAGTCCTCGTGGCCCACCAACAATTTTTGTATTTCCCTGTTTTATTCCAAGTGATATACTGACAAAACGTAGACTGTTGGTGGGTTTTGAGGACTGGTTTGGGAAACAATGAGCTAGAGCTCTCCTGAACTAAACCTGGCCATACAGGGAATGACTTACAGTAACAGCGATTTGTAGAGTTATTTTCAGTAAACAGCAATTCATCCAAATTTAGGCTGATGGATGACCCAACGATCAGCCTGAGTTCTGTAACTCCAAATCGCCATAAAAGAACAAAACAACTTGCAGAATTGATGACTACGTTCATTTGATTTGTGATTCGAAGTCCTATTTGTGGCACCAAAAAATAAGAGATGATTGATGGGGGAAAAAAATTATTGATGGTTAAAGGATGCCACTAAATGTTGTTTTTATTCACAGATTAAGGGAAAAGTGAATAATGGGGGGGTGAGAAAAAGTTAACAATCTATATTTATACACTATATATTTAACACATATACAACATATAAATATATTTTTCCTGCTGTTTCTCTATTTGTTACTTTTTTCACTTGATCTGTGAACCAAATGGCGAGAAAATATCCCTATCAGTGTTCTGCAAAATATATACATAATATTTTTAATTTTTGCGAATTTGGTTTGTTCGAATCGTCTCCCCGAAAATTTTGCATTGACGATATTCAGACAAGCTGAAGTCATTCAGCCAAATCTAATTTTTTCCACTGTGCATAAGTCTTGTGATTTGTAAAAATACCTTTGGTATAAGCTGGTCCCAAGCCCTGACACAGCAAAAACAGTGCATAGTATACACTGATGGACAGTAGTATAGTATACACTGATGGACAGTAGTATAGTATACACTGATGGACAGTAGCATAGTATACACTGATGGACAGTAGTAGAGTATACACTGATGGACAGTAGTATAGTATACACTGATGGACAGTAGTATAGTATACACTGATGGACAGTAGTATAGTATACACTGATGGACTGTAGCAGAGTACACACTGATGGACAGGAGTATAGTATACACTGATGGACAGTAGTATTGTATATACTGATGGACAGTAGTATAGTATACACTGATGGACAGTAGTATAGTATACACTGATGGACAGTAGAATAGTTTACACTGATGGACAGTAGTATAGTATACACTGATGGACAGTAGTATAGTATACACTGATGGACAGTAGTATTTTATACACTGATGGACAGTAGCACAGTATATACTGATAGACAGTAGTATAGTATACACTGATGGACAGTAGTATAGTATACACTGATGGACAGTAGCATTGTTTACAGTGATGGACAGTAGCATAGTATACAGTGATGGACTTTAGTATAGTATACAGTGATGGACAGTAGCATAGTATATACTGATGGACAGTAGCATTGTATACAGTGATGGACAGTAGCATAGTATATACTGATAGACAGTAGTATAGTATACACTGATGGATAGCATAGTATATACTGATGGACAGTAGTATAGTATACACTGATGGACAGTAGCATTGTATACAGTGATGGACAGTAGCATAGTATATACTGATGGACTTTAGTATAGTATACACTGATGGACAGTAGTATAGTATACACTGATGGACAGTAGTATAGCACACACTGATGGTCAGTAGAATAGTTTAAACTGATGGACAGTAGAATAGTTTACACTGATGAACAGTAGTATTGTATACAGTGATGGACAGTAGTATATTATACACTGATGGTCAGTAGAATAGTTTACACTGATGAACAGTAGTATTGTATACAGTGATGGACAGTAGTATATTATACACTGATGGACAGTAGTATAGTATACACTGATGGACAGGAGTATTTTATACACTGATGGACAGTAGCACAGTATATACTGATAGACAGTAGTATAGTATACACTGATGGACAGTAGCATTGTATACAGTGATGGACAGTAGCATAGTATATACTGATGGACTTTAGTATAGTATACAGTGATGGACAGTAGTATTGTATACACTGATGGACAGTAGAATAGTATACACTGATGGACAGGAGTATAGTATACACTGATGGACAGTAGAATAGTTTACACTGATGAACAGTAGTATTGTATACAGTGATGGACAGTAGTATAGTATACACTGATGGTCAGTAGAATAGTTTACACTGATGGACAGTAGCATAGCATACACTGATGGACAGGAGTATAGTATACACTGATGGACAGTAGCACAGTATATACTGATAGACAGTAGTATAGTATACACTGATGGACAGTAGCATTGTATACAGTGATGGACAGTAGCATAGTATATACTGATGGACTTTAGTATAGTATACAGTGATGAACAGTAGTATAGTATACACTGATGGACTGTAGCAGAGTACACACTGATGTACAGGGGTATAGTATACACTGATGGACAGTAGTATTGTATAGACTGATGGACAGTGGTATTGTATAGACTGATGGACAGTAGTATAGTATACACTGATGGACAGTAGTATAGTATACACTGATGGACAGTAGAATAGTTTACACTGATTGACAGGAGTATAGTATACACTGATGGACAGTAGTATTGTATAGACTGATGGACAGTAGTATTGTATAGACTGATGGACAGTAGTATAGTATACACTGATGGACAGTAGTATAGTATACACTGATGGACAGTAGTATAGCATACACTGATGGACAGTAGTATAGTATACACTGATGGACAGTAGAATAGTTTACACTGATGGAGAGTAGTATAGTATACACTGATGGACTGTAGCAGAGTATACACTGATGGACAGTAGTATAGTATACACTGATGGACAGTAGAATAGTTTACACTGATGGACAGGAGTATAGTATACACTGATGGACAGGAGTATAGTATACACTGATTAAGACTGCTTATTTATGGTAAAACATATACTGTTGCGTGATGCATACGCCACTCAAAAACAATGAACCATGAACATGATTAAGATCTTAATTTTTGAAGTGCTGTTATCATACTGTCAAGATAAATATTGCCATCACAGATTTTTGATCAATACATTATTTGAAGTTGCTGTTGCAGAAATAGAAAAATAGATTTTTTTCTTCTTTTTAATTCAAATAAAATGGACTGTTTCTACAAAAACATTGCATAACATCTTATTCAAAGGAGAGAGTAGAGTATATTAGAACACACCAGGCTGACATGTTTATAAAATAATGCGCTTCCAGTAGAAACTGATCTTTACAGTTTTTGTCCAAAATATAAATACAGATCTTTGCTCTAAAAATAGTAAATGTGCACTTTAATTTTTTGTTTACTTGACAATAATTTATGAAAGGTGATTAGTATTAATTTGCATCCTGCTGTTTACATAACCTCGATTTTCAGAAGCATTCTGTCATAATCAGAAAATGATTAGTCTTTTTTTCTATAACAAAACACAGGTCTATATCTAATTCTGCTTAACTTATAATAAATAAATATTTGAAGCTTAGAGGCTGAACTACCCCAAAGAACATTGCCAGCATGTGCAGATCATGATAACATGCTATATATGTTTAGAGGTTAATGCACAGTTATAGTGCTGTTATTAGAAAATAAATAATAACCTTTAGGTTCACATGATCTGAATACACAGAATGTATAATGCTTATTTTCAACAGGACCAACCCACCTTTTGTCCTTCCGAGGTTGATAAATTGAGGGCCATTAAATGAGGTAATAAAAAAAAATTGGCATAGGTAGATATATCGAAATAGTCTCTGTGTGACCGTGCCATATCCGTATAGATATTATATCGATGGGAAAAGAATCTGTCCCTTTAATGGTAGATCTATCTATAGGATAGGTAAATTGTATATTCTCTGTTTAAATTTGTATATATTTATTTATGAAACATTTTGACAAACAGCAATTAGTTCAGATTAAATCTAAAGACTTATGTAATTATTTAGCTTGTTTGAAATCATGTATGTGCAGAAATATCTAGAAATATTCTTTGAGCAGCCACGAACTATTACAAAATGTATCACTCTTACATCTGTAATGAACAATGGAAATCAGTCTAAGTTTCGGCAGCAATCTGCCCTGTTAACAGAACGTGTTTGGTGTCTCCTCACCTCGCCTACACCTTTCCCTCATATGCAGCTGTCTATCCAAAGAGGTATATTTAGATGTATATGTACTTTAACATTTGATAGACTTTGAATAAAGAATGTGGTTTATGGTTTATCACTAGACATTCATGTAAACACTGGGATTTATGGTGAAATGGATTGCGTTAAAAACATATTGCGGAACATTATTCCATACACAGATTTATGATTTCTTTGTTATTTAAAACAAATTGTAAATACTAAAAACTGTTTATTTTGCTTTAATCATTCATTGGACATTGTTGAGTGCTGTCTTTATCTTTCATATGTCCATCGCACAGACACAACAAACAAACACGTACTTTACACCACATTACAATGCAGATTAAACATCGCATGCAATGTCTTGTTAATTAATGCATCATATGTGCTGGAAGCGAAAACAACCTTATTATTAAAAGACCACTATAGTGCCAGGAAAACATACTCGTTTTCCTGGCACTATAGTGCCCTGAGGGTGCCCCCACCCTCAGGGTCCCACTCCCGTGGAGCTGAGGGGGGAGAAAGGGGTTAAACTTACCTCTTTTTCCTCCTCCTCTCCTCCTCTTCGGCTGAATGCGCATGCGCGGCAGGAGCTGCGTGCGCATTCAGCCAGTCCATAGGAAAGCATTCACAATGCTTTCCTATGGACGCTGGCGTCTTCTCACTGTGAAAATCACAATGAGAAGCGTGGAAGCCCTGTAGCGGCTGTCAATGAGACAGCCACTAGAGGCTGGATTAACCCTAATGTAAACATAGCATTTTCTCTGAAACTGCTATGTTTATAGTAAAAAGGGTTAACCCTAGCTGGACCTGGCATCCAGACAACTTCATTAAGCTGAAGTGGTCTGGGTGCCTATAGTGGTCCTTTAAGGTTTCTAATCTGAGGTTCGGTTTCTAAACAAGATGTGATGTTACAAATGTTGTGATTATTTTAGCACCAGCCTTAACACCTTTTGCACTACAAAATTTTGTGCCTGCCCATTGCATTCATTCCTCAAATACATTCCAGTTGATGCTGTGCATTGATACGTTGACCAAACGGTGTTTGCTAGCTTATAGTATGTTATTTAAATATAGTACGTAAAGAGAGGCTCTAAGCACCAAAACAACTTTTGGTTAATGAGGTGGTTTTGATGTATAGATCATGCTTTTGTAGTCTCACTAATCATTCCCTGCCTTAATAGTTAAATCACTTTGTTTATGCAGCCCTAGCATACTTTCCCTGTCTAGAATTCACATAGAAAGGTATGGTTCCTTTTGATTTCTATGATAGCAACAAGCACCTATTCATAGGCTTAGCTAAGCAATGCAAGATAGGCAGTTAATATAGGGTCTGGCTACTTTTACATGATCTCCTAAAGTGACACTCCACTGCCCAATTAAAAATAAGGAGAAAACAAACTTTATATAGTACATATATCACAAATTTAAACATGTATTTAATTATTGGGGCTATATCTAAAATCAGCTTGTAAAAGCTGCAGATCTCTTGTCTGCAGCCTTTACAAGCCCTCCCCTTCTAACACCGCCCAGACTTTCTGTGGCTGTCCAATCACAGACTCCCAATGCAGCTGAATGAGAAGTCTTTGCAAGGCAGATGCTCTGGGCAATTGCTGTCTCTTGAGTTTATCTTCACTGAGCAACACAGGCAGGGAGTAACAGGACCTACTGCCTGATTGACAGTCAGGAGGGGACAAAAAGGTTGATTTATAAAAGTGACAATTTCTGTCGAAATCTGCACTTTTTGCAAAGTAAAAAAGGACACGCTTTTCCCAAATTAAACACTTCAAGCTTTATGTGTTCGGAGTGTTCTTTTATGAAAAGGTTAGGAACATTCTTAGCAAAACATACAACATGAACAATATAATATAATTCAACCCCAATGGAATTATGGACTGAAGATAAAAGTTCTTCCAAATAAGTAATCACTCCACATCACATCCTCTGTCTTTCAGTAATGCCCTTTAGATACCTTGGTACCTGAAATATTTTATAAAAAACATAATCAGCTCCAAAACAAATAGACAAAAATGTCATGCAGCTAGCACTTAGCGAAGCACTCTCTGCAGGGTACCTTGTAAACAGTCACTTTCTCTGTAAGACTCTGGTAAAGAATGCTTCACGCTGCTGAGAGATTCCTCAGTGGAGCGAGAGGACACAAATTATACAAGTCAAAGTCTCAGCACAACATAGTCCAGGTTTTACTGTATGCCAACGGAGCCTGCCAGAGATGGCACACACCGAGTAAGAAAGGCAACACATGCTGTAAATATTGTAAACAATAATAATAATGAATTATGTTTCCTGAAGCAGACGTTCCTGTGCACTAACAGCTCTGTCAGGAAACACAATAAATCAAGAAGCTACACAGACATTTTGCAAGTAATAAACTTTGTACTTTCCCTACCTCGTATGCCAACAGCAGCTGAACTTTGCCTGGCACTAAAATATTTATAGGATATTTATATATATATATTATATATAATTATTATATATATATACAGTATCTCACGACAGTGTTTCACTGTTTTACAGACTGTACACTTACTACTTTACATTGTAGCAGAGTGTCATTTCTTCAGTGGAATTATATGTCCACTATTATTATTATTATATGTCAATAATAATATTAATTAGTTATAATAATAACTAATAGTGGAGCTAAAGTAAAAACAAAAATCTGGTATAAATGCAAAAATGCACAGTTTCAAATGTTTTGAGACTATGTAAAATCCCTTGTTTTATGTAAAATGTTTATGCATTTAGTTATACTGTAAAGATGCATCACGGATTATCCCACCACTGCTAGAAAAAGTAAATATAGACCGTCATATAATTTCTTGCTTCCTTGCTCTAGAGCAGAGGTTCCCAACCCAGTCCTCAAGTACCCCCTACCAGTCCAGGATTTGGGGATAACCGTGTTGTGTATAAAGTGTTTTGTTTTCTCTCTAAAAACACCTTAGACACATCTGGGTAATCCCTAAATCCTGGACTGTTAGGGGGTACTTGAGGACTGGGTTGGGAACCATTGCTCTAGACTGCAAGAGGCAGCAGAGATATTGAAAAGTAAGCAACGCAGAAGTACGTTTTAAGACTTGGAGAACATAGAAGCAGGTTCCCTTGATCTCTCAGTATCACACCTTCAAAGTAACATATTGACGGTTGTTGATAGCAGAATATTTTGCTGCTCTCCACCTTACTTACTAAAATTTTTCAATGCCATAGGTTGGTTCCCCTTTTAAATCCCTTAAGGACTCATGACGGCAATCATGCTGGGCTTTTACTTCTGAAGCTGTGTCCTTAAGTGTTTATGTACAAATGTACACTTTGTAATATGTCTGGTTGATTCAATAAATTTTTTAAATCCACTATTATTAAATAATCTAGAGTTAAATTCTGAAAAAAACATTTATTTTCTATAAATTACTTTAGTCTAAACAGCTAAAGCCAGATATTTACAAAACAAGCCCATGACAAACTTTGTATAAAGAAGCTATTTGCTGTTTTATCTACTTAAGTGTTTTCACTGTTTTTGAAAAATGTGATTTTTTTTTGTTTTTTAAAGCCATTTTCATTGTTGGAAGGCTTAGAACTCTTTTCTGTTTTGTTTTATTGATTAAATGCATTATACATGCTATATTTTCATCCATAAATATTGCATTTTATTCTTACTTGGATAAACAAAAAGACAATAAATAAAATAGTTTCTGTAATATGTTTTGTACTCTTCCCTGAACCTAAAAAAATATATATAAAATGCTAACAAAATGCCATGTAAGAAAATAAATAACATCAAGACATGATTCCTAACTGTATGTTTTTAACTTTAAAGATTCATAGTGAATACCAAAATGTTATATTTATTAGGCATGTGCATGGGGAAAATATTTGGCTCGGTTCGGCATTCCGAAATTCGGGACTTCGTCAATTCGGAACTTCAGCAATTCGGCACTTCGACACTTCAGAACTTCGGCAACTTCGGCACTTCAGCACTTGAACACTTCGGCACTTCAGAACTTCGTCAACTTCGGCACTTCGGATCTTAGACACTTCGGAACCACGGCAACTTCGGAACTTCGGACACTTCGGAACTCCGGCATTTCGGGACTTTTCTTGCAGCCGCTTGATAGATAACTCCCTAATTCCCACGGTATTAAGGAGTTATCTACCAAAAGGCTGAAAGACTTAATTTGGTCTTTCAGCCAAATTTACTAATACTAAGTAAAAATGACCTAGTATTAGTAAATTGTGCCCCTACTCGCTATACCGCGAGTAGGGGCATGTCTATTAAACAGTGAGCAGCCTGTGAAAAAACACTGTAAAAAAAAAAAGGGTCCCCCCTCCACCTATTGTCCCCCCCACCAGCCTCCACCACTGAACGGCAGATGGGGGCCCTAAATAAAAATTGGGGGGACCTAATGTCCTCCCCCTGGCCCCCATCCCTGAGCGGTGGGTGGGGGCCCTTAACAAGAATAAGGGGGGGGAACCTAATGTCCTCCCCGCTGCCCCCACCCCTGAGTGGCGGGTGGGGACCCTAAATACAAATTGGGGGTACTTAGTTAAAGGTCCCCCCTTATTATTTTTAGGGTGAGGGGGGTAGGTAGGGGTTTATTTTTTGGGGGAGGGGGTGACTAGGGGTTTGGGGACCCCTAGTCACCTGGGGGAGGAGGGTTAAATTTGCATTTAGGGCCCCCACCCGCCCTCAGTGGTGGGGGCCAGGAGGAGGACATTAGGTCCCCCCCAATTTGTGTTTAGGGCCCCCACCCACCAATGAGGGTTGGGGGTCAGGGGGAGGACATTAGGCCCCCCTTATTCTAGTTTAGGGCCCCAATCCACCGCTCAGGGATGGGGGCCAAGGTGGAGGACATTAGGTCCCCCCAATTTGTATTTAGGGCCCCTACCCACCGCTCAGGGGTGGGGGCCAGTGGGGAGGACATTAGGTCCCCCCCTATTCTAGTTTAGGGCCCCCACCCACCGCTCAGTGGTGGGGGCCAGGGGGAAGACATAAGGTCCCCCCAATTTGTATTTAGGGCCCCAACCCACCGCTCTGGGGTGGGGGCCAGGGGGAGGACATTAGGCCCCCCTTATTCTAGTTTAGGGCCCCAATCCACTGCTCAGGGGTGGGGGCCAAGGTGGAGGACATTAGGTCCCCCCAATTTGTATTTAGGGCCCCCACCCACCGCTCAGGGGTGGGGGCCAGTGGGGAGGACATTAGGTTCCCCCCCTATTCTAGTTTAGGGCCCCCACCCACCGCTCAGTGGTGGGGGCCAGGGGAAGACATAAGGTCCCCCCAATTTGTATTTAGGGCCCCCACCCACCGCTCTGGGGTGGGGGCCAGGTTGAGGACATTAGGCCCCCCACTTATTCTTGTTTAGGGCCCCCACCCACCGATCAGGGGTGGGGGCCAGGGGAAAGACATTAGGTCCCCCCCCAATTTGTATTTAGGACCCCCACCCACCGCTCAGGCATGGGGGCCAGGTGAGAGGACATTAGGTCCACCCGCCTTATTCTTGTTTAGGGCCCCCACCTACTGCTCAGGGGTGGGGGCCAGGGGGAGGACATTAGGTCCCCCCCTTATTCTTGTTTAGGGCCCCCACCCACCGCTCAGGGGTGGGGGCCAGGTGAGAGTACATTAGGTCCACCCGCCTTATTCTTGTTTAGGGCCCCCACCCACCGCTCAGGGGTGGGGGTCAGGGGGGAGGACATTAGGTCCGCCCTTATTCTAGTTTACGGCCCCCACCCAACACTCAGGGGTGGGGGCCAGGGGTGGGGGCTGGTGGGGAGGACAATAGGTCCTCCCCCCTTTTTTTACTTTAGGGCCACCACCCGCCGCTCAGGGGTGGTTGCCGGGGGGGGGGGAAATAGGTCCCTTTTTTTTTACAGTGAGCAGCCACAGACATGGTATAGCGGTATAGCGAGTAGGGGCATAATTTACTAATACTAAGTAATCTTTACTTAGTATTAGTAAATTTGACTGAAAGACCAATTTAGGTCTTTCAGCCTTTTAGTAGATAGCTCCCTAATACCGTGGGAATTAGGGAGTTATCTACTTATTCATTCCTGTCATTACATGACTGGCTAAGTAACTTAAATTTTATATGAATGTGTGTTACTTGATTGTTGTAAGTGTTGTAAATGCTTACAGCTGAATCCTGGCTATGTTTGTATACTTTTTATTTGAAATTGTATACAGTGTAACATTCTTCTTCTTTCACTGAGTAAGTGTATTAGTACTTAGGCAATACTGTGCTTCGGAATTTCGGAACTTCGTCACTTTGACACCTCGGAACTTCGGCAACTTTGGAACTTCGGCAATTCAGAAATTCGGCACTTGGCACTACTACACTTCGGCACTTCGGAAATTCAGCACCCGAATGTCCGAATTATCCATAAATTCGTCCGAATTTTAATTCGGACCGAAACGAATTGCACACGTCTAATATTTATTAAAGGGACATTATAGTCACCAGAACAACTACAACTTAGTATGGTTGTTCTGGTGTCTACTCCCTGTCCCTGCAGCAATTTTCATGTAAACATTGCCTTTGTGTTTACATTGCTCAAAAACTACAAACTACATATAAATTGGCATTCACTTTGTTGTCTAAGCAAACTGCTGACCAATTACCATTTGTATATGCCTTATATAAGATTGTGAGACCAACCTTTGCTGAAAAAAAAAAGTCAGTGCTTGTTACGCTCAGATTGTCAGGATATGTCAATTAAATCTAACTGCAGCTGACAAACCTCAGCAAATATATACAATAGACTGGGCTTCCATATTGCTAAAATATGCAAACAAAATATGAAAGTTGCTTACACTGTCATCAGGGAGACTCCTGGCAATTGTATTCATTAATTGCAAAATATGTTATGTTATTTCATTCCATTGCTTTCACAAACATACTTTACTATATCTGCATCTAAACATCAGAAAGCAATAATGTCAGACTTCAACAGGTATAGGCTAGACAAGTTAATTAATATATCAGATCCCAATGTGCAGAGAGGTGCAGACTGGGTCAGATCCCAATATGCAGAGAGGTTCAGACTGGGTGAGATCCCAATATGCAGAGATGTGCAGACTGGGTGAGATCCCAATATACATAGAGGTGCAGACTGGGTCAGATCCCAATATGCAGAGATGTGCAGACTGTATCAGATCCCAACATACAGAGAGGTGCAGACTGGGTCAGATCCCAATATACAGAGAGGTGCAGACTGGGTCAGATTCCAATATGCAGAGAGGTGCAGACTGGGTCAGATTCCAATATGCAGAGAGGTGCAGACTGGGTCATATTCCAATATGCAGAGAGGTGCAGACTGTATCAAATTCCAAAATGCAGAGAGGTACAGACTGTATCAGATCCCAATATACAGAGAGACAGACTGGGTCAGATTCCAACATGCAGAGATGTGCAGACTGTATCAGATCCCAACATACAGAGAGGTGCAGACTGGGTCAGATCCCAATATGCAGAGAGGTGCAGACTGGGTCAGATCCCAATATGCAGAGAGGTGCAGACTGGGTCAGATCCCAATACACAGAGAGGTGCAGACTGGGTCAGATCCCAATATGCAGAGAGGTTCAGACTGGGACAGATCCCAATATGCAGATAGGTTCAGACTGGGTCAGATTCCAATATACAGAGAGGTTCAGACTAGGTCAGATCCCAATATGCAGAGATGTGCAGACTTTATCAGATCCCAATATACAGAGAGGTGCAGACTGGGTCAGATCCCAATATACAGAGAGGTGCAGACTGGGTCAGATTCCAATATGCAGAGAGGTGCAGACTGGGTCGTATTCCAATATGCAGAGAGGTTCAGACTGGGTCAGATTCCAATATGCAGAGAGGTGCAGACTGTATCAAATTCCAAAATGCAGAGAGGTACAGACTGTATCAGATCCCAATATACAGAGAGACAGACTGGGTCAGATTTCAACATGCAGAGAGGTGCAGACTGTATCAGATCCCAATATGCAGAGAGGTGCAGACTGGGTCATATTCCAATATGCAGAGAGGTTCAGACTGGGTCATATTCCAATATGCAGAGAGGTACAGACTGTATCAGATCCCAATATACAGAGAGACAGACTGGGTCATATTCCAACATGCAGAGAGGTGCAGACTGTATCAGATCCCAATATGCAGAGAGGTTCAGACTGGGACAGATCCCAATATGCAGATAGGTTCAGACTGGGTCAGATTCCAATATACAGAGAGGTTCAGACTAGGTCAGATCCCAATATGCAGAGATGTGCAGACTTTATTAGATCCCAATATACAGAGAGGTGCAGACTGGGTCAGATCCCAATATACAGAGAGGTGCAGACTGGGTCAGATTCCAATATGCAGAGAGGTGCAGACTGGGTCATATTCCAATATGCAGAGAGGTTCAGACTGGGTCAAATTCCAATATGCAGAGAGGTGCAGACTGTATCAAATTCCAAAATGCAGAGAGGTACAGACTGTATCAGATCCCAATATACAGAGAAGTACAGACTGTATCAGATCCCAATATACAGAGAGACAGACTGGGTCATATTTCAACATGCAGAGAGGTGCAGACTGTATCAGATTCCAATATGCAGAGAGGTGCAGACTGGGTCAGATTCCAATATACAGAGAGGTACAGACTGTATCAGATCCCAATATACAGAGAGACAGACTGGGTCATATTTCAACATGCAGAGAGGTGCAGACTGTATCAGATTCCGATATGCAGAGAGGTACAGACTGGGTCAGATTCCAACATGCAGAGAGGTGCAGACTGGGTCATATTCCAATATGCAGAGAGGTGCAGACTGGGCCAGATTCCAATATGCAGAGAGGTGCAGACTGTATCAAATTCCAAAATGCAGAGAGGTACAGACTGTATCAGATCCCAATATACAGAGAGACAGACTGGGTCATATTTCAACATGCAGAGAGGTGCAGACTGGGTCAGATTCCAATATGCAGAGAGGTACAGACTGTATCAGATCCCAACATGCAGAGAGGTGCAGACTGGGTCAGATTCCAATATGCAGAGAGGTGCAGACTGTATCAAATTCCAAAATGCAGAGAGGTACAGACTGGGTCAGATCCCAATATGCAGAAACAGTAAATGAAGGGATGGCAAGATTTGCCATTGCTCATCTAAAGAGGTGTCTAGATTTAATATATAAGAAACACCTCCTAAAATATTGTAACAGAATTCTTGTCTGGTAGTAGTAACGTCATTGTGTAAACTTGGACAAGTTACAGAATTCCTGGGTATCTACTGACCATTCCTATGTTTATCCAAAACTAGAAAAAGTTTTGATCTATGAACAGCCAGGGGGCAGCATGTGATGTATTCACATAATAAACATAAAATAAAGTTATTTATGCTTTAACCCCTTAAGGACCAAACTTCTGGAATAAAAGGGAATCGTGACATGTCACACATGTCATGTGTCCTTAAGGGGTTAAACATCTCAGTCCCTATTCATAGGAATGATGTTCTTGTTTTTTGTATCAGTGTTTGGGCATTATTTGCACTGCATTAAAGGTCATTATGTATACTGCATTGGTTCTACTATCTTCTTCTATCTTAAATCATGCAGAGTCTAAAGATGGCATCTTTCTTGGGACCAATTAAAATAAAATAACCAGAATTTTAAGAAAATAATATGTAAGAGATTATTGAAAATTTTGTTGATGTGGAGTCTTTATTTTCATTACTTCTGATCCTAGAAAATTTAGATAAAAAGCTATCAGCAATGTAAAATTAAATAAACAGACGATAAATAACGTAATGAAAAATGTAATTAATCAATAATAGATTTGAGGTGTCATAACTCTGGCAAAAAAAGTGATAAGTGATACGTACTGAGTTTTGTGACATTTCCTTTGGCTTATTATCTATTAATATGAACTTTCTGCCAATAGACATCAAATCAACCGCACATCACTACATGAATCTAAAACATGGCTACTTAACCAAGCCTCCCTTTATCAAAGTCAACTTTTTCCGTAAATTCCACCCAAATAAAGTCCACTTCTTTTTTTATTCTCACTCCTGCTAGGACAGTATTTTCATAACAGAGTTTTCTTTATATGTAACAAGCACATATGAGCTGTTTAGAAAGAATGAAAGATAGATAGATAAACAAAAACGAATTGGAATATGTTCTTTTTTCCACCAAAATAAACCTTGCGAGGCAATGTCCCATGCTGTGAATAAATGGGATTTTAATGCTTACATGGTCTTATCCCATGTTTACCATTAATCCTCACATTATTATTCTGAGTAATAAAATAGTCTTTTTCACTTTTAAATTTAAAGGATGTTGAGTATTCTATAAATAACAAATAACAGGAATGTAAGTGTGCTAAATGAAATATCTTTGTTTTGCAATAACATCTTTTAAAAAAAAGATAGGCTGCCAGTGTAATTAGAAGTCAGATACCTATTTTCTTCCTATGAATATTATATGTCAGAATATTCTGTGCATTGTTTATCCGGCATTTAATGAATACTTGTTCCACACTGCAGAGGCCCAAGCCAATAGCAATAACAAAGAGGAATATTGACACCAAACAGCAGGGGCCGAGTCATGAGACATTGAGCCATGACCTAGATACCTTCTTTTATTAAGGAAGATCACTGAAAGACTTAGAATTAAATGTCTCCTACTGATGAATACTTGTCATCAACACATTAATTATAGAACAGAAATGCAAATGTTTGTATTATGATTGATTTATTTAGACCATTTAAATGCTTGGTATGTCTGGCTAAGCTAAACTCCTGTTGTCAGAAGCAAACAGAAAAAAATTGTTTGTAGAGCCAAATTAATTTGCAGAGCCAAACTTTACAAGGTGACCCCCCCCCCCCAAACCTTCAATAAATAATTGTTTTAATTGAAATATTAATTGTAATATATGTTATGTTATTTCAGTCTGTTGCTTTCACAAACATATTTTAGAGGATCATTAAAGTCAGACTTTGGCAGGTATAGACT
This sequence comes from Pelobates cultripes, assembly GCA_933207985.1. Classification (NCBI taxonomy): domain Eukaryota; kingdom Metazoa; phylum Chordata; class Amphibia; order Anura; family Pelobatidae; genus Pelobates; species Pelobates cultripes. The sequence goes on along the minus strand of OW240924.1, from coordinate 90,688,627 downwards.
AGGTGAGATAATTAATAGATCAGATGCCAATACAGAGAGAGTTGCAGACTAGGTGAGTTCCTAATATGCAGATAGGTGCAGGCTGTATCAGATCCCAATATGCAGAGAGGTGCAGGCTGTATCAGATCCCAATATGCAGAGAGGTGCAGACTAGGTCAGATCCCAATTTACAGAGAGGTGCAGACTAGGTCAGATACAGATATGTTAGTCTGCACCTCTTTGCATATTGGGATCTAACGTAGTCTGCACCTCTCTGCATATTGGGATCTATGTTGGATTCCAATATGCAGAGAGGTGCAGACTGGGTCACATCTCGCTTTGCAGAAACAGTAAAAAAAAAAAAAAAAGGATGGCAAGATTTGTCATTGCTCATCCATATAGGTGTCTAGATTTAATATATAAGAAATACCTCCTAAAATATTGTAACAGAATTCTTGTCTGGTAGTAGTAACGTCATTGTGTAAACTGGAACAAGTTACAGAATTCCTGGGTATCTACAGGCTATTTCCATGTGTACCCACTGAACAACTAGAAAATGTGCGTTTTGACAAATGAACAACCAGGATGCAGTTTATGTATGAAATGTATTCTATTAGAAACATGAACTAAAGTGTGGATTTATTGCTCACAGTTGTAAATAATAATGTTTTTGATCAATCATGCATAAGTATAATTAGATGAGTCAACTGCATGAGTAGTCAATGTTGATCCAGCAGGTACTTTAACAAGTGGTTAGTATCCATTCATTGTCTATTTATTGGATAACTGCATTGACATTATGCTGTAGCAGTAATGGTTCATCAACTAATGCCTGTCTACCCCCATCCTTATGGAAAATGCCACAATTACATCTTCTGTATTTTCTAATGATTAGATTGGAATTGTCAAATGGATCCAGTCAACTGAAATACATTTGAAAACGTGTTGGGCTTGCTGTGTTTACCGACTCTAGTTTGTATATGTGTTTTTTAGTTTCTCGCTAGCCAGCTTCCCCACCATAGCATTTTATGTTCAATAAAATGCATTTATTAATCGACTGTCAAACATTATTATATTTGTGAGTGACAGTCATGGATAGCAGCAGCATCCACTTTTAGAAGTTTTGGCCTCGCAGTCAGAAGCAGTTACTTTATAGATCACTTGTGTGATATCAGAGGAATACAAACACAGTAGTCAATCTCTGAAACACGCTGTGAATCTCATAAGATAAAGCAACTGAAAAGTACATTTGCAACTGTGACAGGGGCAGCCGTGTGCTCTGCATGCCTTATCCTCTTGTTGGCATGTCAATGTGTAAAATCCAGAATGAAGATGATGCGAATAATCCGGTACATTAACTATATTATTTAGAATTATTTCCCACAATTATCGATTTTTTTATTTTTATTTTACATGCAGAAATTGTAATCATCAACTACAAACAATGTGGAAGCATTTCTTTAGAATGTTGTGAAGATTAAAACATCGGATAATATCTCAGGAATTGACCTCGAGTCTTCAAGTCCCAGGGTGCATTTGTATAGCAAGACTATAATGTTCAAACATTTATCTTCTTCATGTTTTACACTGATTTGATGCTATCAGCGTTTCCCAAGGTATGCTTTTACTTCGGCAGTATAATAGTAAAAATGTCCCCGCTTAAACAAGAATAAGACTGGCGAAAGACTTTTAAATAATTGAATGGAGTTATGATATTTAAATGGGTATCAGAAGGCGTGATCAACATTTGTGGCTGGAATGAAACAGCATTAAGCCTCTCTAGACAGAGGTTCTTGAGACTATTACAGAGTATTGCAAAGGGGATTGACCAGTTCCTCTGCTGCCGTTATGTTGTACTCCACCAAGATGCTTATTTCAAAATACATAGTCCAACTATTCTGACATGTCAATGTAGCAAGATCACCTTTACCTAGGCATTGTAAATTAGACACTTTGTGATCATGATTGAGTTGGTGATGTTATAAAAACCCAGTTTGATGGCCTCCTCATGGGGCTTGGGTGGCATTCCACCTTTTCGTTTAATTCATTGAGAAAGATTACTGGAATCTCTCACTCCTAAAAGAACAGTCCAAGCATTGTAACCGTTACTGAACACTAACAAATGTAATCACATCCATGTAGTACAGTACAATAGAGCCATCTCACTTCTTCTAGTCAAGCCCCCTCCAGATTGACATGGATAAAGTGATGTTGAGTTTCCACCAGAACTGTTGATTTTGAATCCCAGAGCTCTACACACAGTTGAATTTTAAGAAGACCCATGGAAAGGTGGATAAACCTAGCATTATCTTGCAGGGATACTTGTAAATCTTGTAGGCATCCTTCTCTCCCCTCAATGTACCTTTCAACCAATCATAACTCCCCTTGCCCTATCCTTTTCTTCTTTTGAAGTTCACACTGTCCGCCTATTTAAACCCACTCCTTTAAGAATTGCTATCATCTACCGCCCCCCCGGTTATCCTAGACTATTCATTGAGCACTTTTCTTCCTGGCTTCCCCACTTCCTCTCATCTAGCACTCCTTCCCTTATACTTGGGGATTTCAATATCCCAATCAATAACCCCAATTGCACTGATGCCTCTCGTCTGCTCTCTGTAACCTCCTCTTTTGGCCTTACGCAACGGTCCAATTTAGCAACCCATACAGCAGGAAACACTCTTGATCTTGCCTTCACCATCCTCTGTACTGCCTCTAATCTCTCCAATATTCCTTTTCCTCTATCTGACCACCATCTGCTGACTTTTGACATTGGCATACCGAAGACCCAATTGACACCACCGTCTGAACATCACTCTCACAGAAACCTCCAATGTCTTGACCTAGAGCATTTCTCCACTAATCTCCAAACTCTCCTACCTATCTCAAACCTCACCTGTCCTAGTTCTGCAACCTCTTTCTACAATTCCACCCTCTCTTCTCAACTAGACATCATGGCACCTTGTACATTTAAACTCTGCAGACCCCCCCAACAACAACCATGGCACACCAAGCTCACTCGATACCTCCAAAAATGCTCCAGAACTGCTGAACGCTGTTGAAGAAAGTCTCACTGTGCATCTGACTTTCTCCACTATAAATTTATGCTGAGCTCATACAGCTTGGCTCTTTCCTCTGCAAAAGTTAATTACTTCAATACCCTCATAACCACACTCTCCCGCGAACCCAAGCGACTATTTCACACATTTAACTCTCTTCTTCGCCCTGCTGTTCCTCCTCCACCTACTAACTTGACCGCCTCAGACTTTGCAACTCACTTCACTGACAAGATCTCTACAATCAGAGAAGAGATCTCTCATCTTTCTTCTTCCCCTTACAATATATCCCCTAACTTTACTCCCTCTGCTGTTCTACGTTCATTCGCACCCGCTACATTGGAAGAGGTTTCTGCTCTGCTCCAGTCCTCCCGCCCCACCACCAACTCCCTAGATCCAATTCCCTCGCATCTCATCCGTACTCTGTCTTCTTCTCTTTCTCCACCTCTCACTAAAATTCTCAATCTCTCTCTCTCCTCTGGTATATTTCCATTGCCCTTCAAACATGCAACTGTAACCCCAATTCTAACGAAGCCCAATCTTGACCCTAACTCCCCATCCAACTATCGTCCTATCTCACTACTGCCTTTTGCATCCAAGATCCTTGAAAAAATGGTGTATCTGAGATTGACAGACTTCCTCAAGTCCAACTCTCTGCTAGACCTGCTTCAGTCTGGTTTCCGGACTAAGCACTCTGTGGAAACGGCACTGACCAAAGTATCCAATGATCTACTCGCTGCAAAATCTCGTGGTCAATACTCTATCCTAATTCTCCTTGACCTGTCTGCGGCTTTTGACACTGTTGATCATCAACAGCTTCTTCTCATCCTCCGCAATATCGGTCTACAAGATATTGCTCTCTCCTGGTGCTCCTCCTACCTCTCCCGGTGCTCTTTCAGTGTTTCTTTCTCTGGGTCTGCTTCTTCTCCCCAACTCCTCTCTGTTGGTGTCTCCCAAGGTTCAGTCCTTGGTCCCCTACTGTTCTCCATCTATACTGCCTCCCTTGGTAAACTCATTAGCTCCTTTGGCTTCCAATATCATTTCTATGCAGATGACATGCAAATCTACCTGTCCTCTCCTGATCACTCCCCGTCCCTCTTGACTAGTGTCTCTGACTGCCTCTCTGCTGTTTCTAACTGGATGGCTGCCCACTTCCTTAAACAAAACTTGACCAAAACTGAAATTCTGGTCTTTCCTCCCTCAAGTGTTGTTACCCCTGTGTCTGTCTCCCTCCAAGTCAACGGTGCTACCATCAGCTCCACCACGCAGGCTCGCTGCCTAGGTGTTCTCTTTGACTACGACCTCTCCTTCAAGCCTCATGTTCATTCTATCGCCAAATCCTGTCATTTCCATCTCAAAAACGTTGCGCACATCCGCCCCTACTTAACGCCAGATGCAACTAAGTTGTTGGTCCATTCCACTGTCCTTTCTCGCCTTGACTACTGTAATCTGCTTCTCAGTGGTCTTACGTGCTCCCAACTAGCACCGTTACACTCCATAATGAATGCGGCAGCGAGGCTCATCTTCCGGTCTGCCCGCACCTCCCATGCCTCACCCTTCTGTCAGTCCCTACATTGGCTTCCTATAAAATAAAGAGCTCAATTTACAATTCTGGTTCTTGCTTTCAAATTTCTACATAATGCTGCTCCCACCTATCTATCCTCCCTTATACATAAGTATGTCCCGTCTAGGCCCTTACGATCTGCTAAAGACTTACGTCTATCTTCTGTCCGTACTCCCACCTCTGATGCTTGCCTTCAAGATTTCTCGAGGGCTGCACCTTTCCTGTGGAACTCGCTTCCCTCCTCCGTTAGATGCTCACCCAGTCTCCACTCCTTCAAAAAATCATTAAAAACCCACTTCTTCATAAAAGCATATCAATTAAACTGTTAATAGCTCCTGACTGATTCCTCTTCTGCAACTGTCACAAGTCTAATACTATCCTTACCTTTTTGTGTCATTTTACCCCACTCCCTCTAGCATGTAAGCTCATTGAGCAGGGCCCTCAACCCATCTGTTCCTGTGTGTCCAACTTGTCTGGTTACAACTACATGTCTGTTCGTCCACCCATTGTAAAGCACTGCGGAATTTGACAGCGCTCTATAAATATCATCATAATAATAATAATAATTCTGTAATTCACTGGGTCAATTTTGGAACCCAAAGTGAAGTTAAAGCTGTCTTTATAATGGCTCTGCAAACAGCTGGCATAATTGCCATTATTTACTACTTACAATTCCAAAATATCTAGAATTAATTTTATTTCCTGTGAGTCTCCATGTGTTTCCATTATTAATCAACAAACAAAAATCTATCCTTTTCAATCAAATTTTGTATGTGATGTTTTGGGTGTGACGTATATAAGGTCATTTGTAGCTAACATATACTTTTCTTAGCAAATAGATGTTATAGTTTTTCATCATAATAAGGTAATTATGTTATGTTTTTTTTTTAATCTTAACTTTTTATCTTTGAAGAATAAAAGAAACCAAAATAACTCCTATCAAAATAACAGAATATAGTTGAAAGGCTGAAGAATACACTAGATTATAATGAGGAATGTTGCAGATACATTCCTTAATTGACCATTTTCTGACTTAAGATAACACATTGTGATAAATCTCATAAGTAGATCCCAGTGACTTGAAGTACACATCACAAAACTACATTGGTAGAGAATAACACTAAAATATAATTATGTATAATAAATAATAAATTATATAATATGATGTTTTGAGAATTTAATTCTTTGTGAGTCTGATAGACTTAACTAAAATGTAATATATACACTTTAGTCTTTAAAAAAATAAATAATAATTTTATAATCTGCGTGATAAAGATAACATTTTGGAAAAATTTGGCAAAAATTTGATTTTTTTTAACAAAGGTGGGCATGTCAGCTACAGCGTGTGTTTTGGAAATATTTATAAATAAATCTGAATTTTACACTTCACAAACACTAGATAGTCTGCAAACAAAAAAACAACTTTAACATTTCAGACTCATTGTGTATAAAGGAAAGAAAATCATCTTTCTATATAAATAGGGCAATAAAACTTTAGTCATGACACCATTCAGAAAATGAAAACTAACTGACATACCTACGCTGTTAACTGTGCTAACTGGTAAAAAAAAAAAAAAGCTTCAAAAGGAAATAGATTTGTTATTTAAATCAACAGTCTCTATGGTATTCCCTCTTTCTGTACTGGGAGTAAAGCAGTGAAGACCATAGAGACTAACTGCAGGTTTCCAAACTCTGTCCGACCCAAGGTGCATGTCTACGGCTGATGGATAATTTAGAAAAAAATGATTTCAAAGCTTGATAAAATAATTATTATTCAAGCAACAACATCATGAAAACTAGTAAGAGTTTTTGTGTGTTGTTCTACCATTTTTTTTGTCAAACCGGTTTCAAGTAAAATGATCCCCCACAGCTGACAGACTGTCATTGCTGTTAAAGGTTGGATGGCCTTGGACACATCATGCAGAAATTAAGCTGCAGAAGAGGAGCCTGGGCTTGAAAACTACTACTGAACAAAACATTATGTCTGCGAGCTGAGCTCTTATCAAACTCACTTGGCAAGCAAAAAGTTTATATTTGAACTATAGCTATGGAAAACTTATAGTATCCATAAAGCATTTATGCCAAGCTGAGCGATATAAACTTAGGTGAGTTGATTCACTTCCTGGTTGATTCACTTCCTGGTTGTGTGAGAGGCAACTGAAGAAACTGCGCAGATTGTGATTTTTGTGAATATAATTTTTATTATATTCAATATTTTTTTGGCATATTTTAATGCAAAATCTATATAATTCATTAAAAATTTGCAGATTTCAGCTTGGACTGGCTAAAAATTAAGACAAGTTAAATTGAATGTCCCCAGTAGAGGAAGCCAAATTGTCCAATCTTATCTGACAACAATGTTACAGTAAACTAATAGACATTGTACACTCATTTATAGCAAAACATTTTTACACTCAGATGTTCATTTTGTCTGACTAGAACTGTGAAAATGTCACTTTAAATGTTGTTGTATTTGATATGAAAGATTAAATATTTGAGATTTAGTAGCCAATTTCAAAAAATCATCACAGGGTAACAAAACATTGATGGTCTTCCTAAGCCCTTACTGCTCAGTTTTGATCTTGTACTGTGCTACAGTGGGGTTGTTACTACACGTACCGTCGGGTAGATGAAGCCGCCGTTTAGTAAATAATCCCCTTCTCCAGAAATGCAGTTTAAATCCAGCCAACCGCCAAACTTCCGAACGAAGTCCACGAACGCGGCAACTCCCGATCAGCAAAACAGTCGAACGCCTTCAAACAGCTAAAAATAACGAAAGCGCTGTCCCAGTAATAATTCCCCCCACAAACGAGACCAAGCTCCGTCTTGAGGGTCAAATGAAGATCTGTTTAATGGGGGCTACCTGCCCGGTATTTATGCATGTCTCCACAAGGTGGACACTCCCCGAGGGGACCTTGTGGAAGACTGTAAAACATATTGGACAGTAGCCAATCGCAGTGGCTTCAATAATAGCCCTTCCCATCTTACACACAAATCCGTCTCCTCTACCCCGGAGATAATTAGGAAGAAACCTAATTATCTCCCAAGGTAGAGACAATCGCCATTTTAACTTACAGTAATAAAAATACATTAAAATACATAACTGAAGAAATACCGAATGCATATAGTTCGTGTAACGTATCCCCAGACAGCCTGGATCTGAGTGCATGTTTTCACCGAATAGCGCTCAGATCCGATGTATCTAGTCGAATCGCCATGGAGTCAAAGTCTTTCACCAGTCCTTCGGTATACGAATGACTCCATGGGACGGCTGTCTGGGTAAAAGTCCATACGAATGAATAAAAACTCCCGAACGACCGACGTTCGCATGCCTTGTCGAAATGGAAGGTAGGCAGCAGCTTCCAGCGGTGTTCGGTAGTTTAAGTGTCCGTTTTTAGTTCCATACAGTTTGTACCGAACACCGCTATGCGTTCGTATGTCCCAAAATGGCCGCTGCCTCGTGGTCGACATGCGAACGACGACCACCCGTACGAATGGAATGGAGAGGTGTCTGCGGTTAACCACAACGTTCTAATTGGGGCCAAGAGGTTAACCAGCAGCACACTCCTCTCCTGGGTGGTCGTTCGTTCTGTAGTTTCAATCGGTAGTTTGCAAATTACACGAACGGGGGTATAGGAACAGGCAATCCAGCGAACAAAGGGAAACAGACGAACCAGCAATACAGATGAATCTGTCACAGGGGTGTAGCCATTCAGAAGCATAGTGTGCTGACGCAGAGCTCACATTTGGCAAATCTTCCATTACTCATTAAGATATTGGTCTCAGTTTAATACATTTTCTAAAGGATTCAATACTGTTAGAAACAACTCTCCAAATGATTTATCAAAAAAATTTAAATTTACTTTAATGGTGACTGCTATAGATCAATCATTTATAAAGTTGTTCTAACAGTATTGAATCACTTGGAAAGCTAATTAAATGGAGGTCTTTGTTTTTTTACTTATTGTGTCTATGTAAACTAGTTGTTCTATATTGTAAGTTAGCTGGAAGTATCCCCTCACCTGGCCAGAATCCACTTGAAATGGATTAAATCTACTTACGTTCACTATGTGCAACTTTGCAGACTACATTGCCAACATAATAATATAGAATTTCCTGGCCATATCCAGGATGGTAATAGTTAGCTCCTCCCCTTCCCCAAATTAACAGGAACAATTATTATAATTATAAAAATATAAGTAGCAGCTCACTGATCCTTTACCATCTGTCCATTGTGAATTTACATTGGATGCCATCCTGTGCCAGCACAAGGAAGCATAGAGGGATTATTTTTAAGGAAACACAGTTAATTGCTATAATGTTCAATACACTATAATAGCGTGTCATTAATGCTTACATGGTAGTGTCTTCTTTTATTGAAAAGATACATTTTAGTATTAAAGGGACACTATAATCTGAATCTGAATGAAGTGGTCTTGGTGCTGTGGTTCAGTCCTTTTAACCCTATAATGTAAAACATTGCTGTTCAATTAGAAACTGAAATGTGTAGATGGCAAGTTTAAATCCACCTCTAGTGGCCGGCATACTAACTTCTGCTAGACTGACAAAGTTAAATTAGGTCACATGATGTGGAAGGGTATAGCAAAGCATTAATTACAATGCTTTCCAAAGGTGATGCATGGATGAGTACATGGTGCTTGTCACACATGTGCATTAGGTCCCCCAATGTAAGGAGCATTAGATAGGGCTATCATGGAGGTGGCTTGTATTGTTATTGCTATGGTGTTCCTTTAATGATATTGATCATAAGAAATAATCCAAATGATTATCCATAAGCCTGTAAAATTATTGATACCATTGTAAATTGAGTTCATATTATTAAAGGGATACTTTGGTCACGAAAACAACTTTACCTTTATGAAGTGGTTTTGGTGTATAGATCACACTGCTAAATTCTCTACCATTTAGGCATTCAGACACTTTGTTTATACTGCCCTAGTCACACCCCCCTGAATGTGACTTAGCATTACCTATGCACAGAGACTAATACCAAAACAATGTTTGCACAATGAGGCAAAGTGTCTCTAAAAAAAATTGATAAATATTATTTTGTTGTTTTTTTTAAATCTATTTTATGTTTTCTCTTTGTACCTTTTTGTGTTAAAACCTAGATTATTTACAAAATAATCAAACAAAAATGTAACCAACATTTTCTATAAGACATTAAATAAATGAAGATTTTATAGCAATACTTGTTTCATTAGTACCCATATTTTATACAGAAAAAAAGAAGCAAATTATCGTGATTCGCTGTCTTTGCTGACCATTTGCTAATAAAGTAAAATAGCCTTTATGAAAATGGGTTGATTTCTCTTTTATATACACAAGTATCACAACTTTATATTCAAGACTAGCTACAATTCCTTATTTTATTTTCCATTTAAAAAAAAGAGATAAAATGAGATAAAATAAGTTTCCTTCGTTTCAATTTCCAAAATATCACAATAAACTCGTAAAGCGATATTCGTTAAAACCTCAAACAGAATTGAGATTTATTGGTTAAATGTCATGTTTTTTAATAAGTGTAATGTTATCCTTTCTGTGTTTTTCTCTTAAAATCATAATGTATTTTTAATAGATATTTTATGATTATTTAGGTCAAGATTGTACTTTGCAGAAGCCTAAAGAAAAATAGTATTATTTCAAATTAACACTTGGTTGAATTAATATTAACAAAAAAGAAAAAAATAAGTAGATTTTTTTAGGACACTCGCTTTGTAGACCACTCAGTTTTACTACCTCGGGCAATATGTTGCTTTCCACTTGAATAAATGAAGCTCATCTTCATCTGAATTCTGAAATATATAGCTGGAGGAATAAAGCTGAACCCATCAACTAAGAAAAGCTCATTATATTAGTATCAGGTTATCCAGCTTGCTGGTGGGTTTCCGTAAAATAGAGTTTGCAACGAAATTACATTCAAATGATTATTTTTTTTTCAGTATACACAAATAAAAGTTCTGCAATTCTTTAAAAAAAAAAAAAAAATGCTACAGCCTGCCGCTAATGATACATAAGTCTTTATTGCTGATTGAGAGTGATTGTACTTCTACCTACTCAAACAACCTGGGGCAACGAGGAGGCAGGAATTTCTTTAACTATATTCATTTTAATGAGTTGGATTGCAGTCTTTTGTGTCCTTTGAGCAATTGCTCCTACAGAAAGTGCGAGAGGGACAAATGTTTAGAAAATATTATTAGAAGGGAGTTGCAGGAATATTCATGCTTTTAAACATGAATATACTTACTTTGGCTTTCTTTTCTTTATGATTCAGTTGGTAGCAGCATTTTTTAGAAAAAGGTTATTTGACACAAAGTCTTCAAGCTGTTGATGCAACGCAATGCCCATGATCTTCAGCTAAGTCATACAACGCAATGCCCATGATCTTCAGCTAAGTCATACAACGCAATGCCCATGATCTTCAGCTAAGTCATACAACGCAATGCCCATGATCTTCAGCTAAGTCATACAATGCAATACCCACGATCTTCTGCTAACTGTGAAAAATACACAATAGCATGTGAAGAATCATGGGATTGTAGCATCACGTGTGGAGACTTGTAGGCTTTCTTATTGTCAAGGTTCTAATCTCTGCATAAAACTCCTGAAATCAGAATGCTGCCTGTTCTTTCATTGTCCTACTACATAGTCAACTGTCACTAACTGCCAATGCCATTCCTCGACTGGTGCACTTTTAACTGTGCATACTCACTATTACATACTCACTATTATTTTTTTAACCACAGGCAAATTAAACCTACAACTATATAAGCACTTGCTCAATGGTGCCCTCTAGTGGATTTCACAGCCTATAAGCATGTTCCTTAAAGAGTATTCTTGTATGTGACTCAGTTGTCTATTACTACTCTATTATGGCTTATTTTGTCCTGTCTAGTGTTAACAATATTGGCACTTCATGGTTTCCCGATTTAGACTTGGTCCTGAACCCCTTAGGGATTGTCTGGTTTTCTACCACACTTGAGATTTTTTCTGTTAAGCCAAGTCATTTTAAGGACTGCAACATACCCACCTGTCACTTTGCTCTGTCGTTCTTTTCTATAACTGGGCTAATATGCTGCTAGATATGTCAGTTGCTCATATCCCTCAACGCAAGCTTGCAGATATGGAGGTCTGACATTTCTTGATCCACCATGAATCCGAGTTTGTGCAAGCCATGCTGTGCTTAAATTTATGCTGCTGAGGTGATATCATAATTACCCCCTGAGGTGATAACTGTAATTACTGCACTTGTCTTCTTACATGTCTAATTAATAACTTATTTTTGTACTCAAACAATGTGCAAATTATGCATGCTAGCTTTTATTGTTTTTTTGAGTAGAAAGTGATGGATACATGTCTAAAATTCCTAGGATAAGCAATGATAAGTAATATATCCATTGGTTAGATAAAGTTTGTGTTGGGTAGGTAAAAAGCTATTTTATATATAACGAAAAATGGGCCACATGATGTTTCATGTTTTGAGAACGATAAAATGATGGGAAGACTGTATAAAACAATCAATTCTCATCTTCCATAAAAAAGAAAATATTTCTATTTTCCTTAAAAGTGTATGGATATTTCTACATACTGGATAGTTACAATCATTACTGACAGATTTGGATCCAGATGACTGGTGAGAATAACATTCTTTTGACACTATTCCTTCCTTCCTTGTTAATTACTTGTCAACAGTAAGGGCTTTGCAAAAACTCCAGTATTCCCTTGTGTGATTTTTTTATCCCATCCTTATTCAAAATATTCTCTTTTTTCCATGGATATTTTTGCACTTAGTGGATTTAAATGTAGATTTTATTTCAGAATTGATTTTTTAAAACCAATGCATAATGTTAGTTTTGGGTTGCTGGAGGGTCGTTCAATATTACAATGTTAGTGAACCTAAATAATTCCATATTTTAAAGACATTGCTTTAAATGTTTTACAGGTTATTGTCATGCTGGCTTTATCTGGTTCTTTTGTCAAAAAACTTATTTAAAAAAAAAAAAAGGTTTTGTGGATTTTATCGATAGTCTGAAGGCATGTATCTTATTCTGTTTGTTTCAATTCCTTAGAAATAAAAAGCAGTTCAAGAGCTTCAAATCCCTTTTACAGTCTGTTTCCCCCATCTCTGTAATAATACGCCGTTACATTGCTCATTAAACATTTATTATAATTAAGTTGTTTGTTTCGAAGAGAGTTTGACCTGAGATGTAATAGAGATGTGCTTGAAGTTGAAATTTTATATTTTCTCTGTTGGATAGGGAAATCCCAGTGCTTTACTTGAGATTTTTTTAATTTAACCATAGGGATAAGATGATGAGTTAAGATCTCCAAAACCTGTTTCCAATCCATTCACCAGTAACGATAATCCTTCCTCACCGCATTTAGTGCCACTATCTGCAGGTTCATGAATAAGCTACTGGGCATGGTGAAACAAGAGGAGTTCTTCTTTGTTTTGGAGAAACAGAATCCACATTTTGGGTATGTTACAGTCTGGACTGTAATTTTCTATATTACAGGCACTGACTTTAAAAGGATTATTTATTAAAATGTATATTGAATTCAAGGTAAAGAATCTGAATAAAGCTGGTTCAGAGGCACTTACCAGCTTGGCCAACTTGACCTATGATTTGAAATTCACACCTTATTTAATAATTCTCTATAATTTTACAGCGATTTCTCTTTTAAATAAAAATGTGTGAAGAGCTTGTGCTATTGACTGTACTCCTTTCAATACAAGCTAAAGCGGAGCCTACAACTCCATCCATCAGGATAAGAATTGCCAGGAATTCAGAGTTTGGCCAAAATTGCCACATTGTAAACAGAATTGACTTAGATATGTTTTCTAATTTTGCAAATTTATCCAACATTTTGAAATTTACCTTGAATTCACTTTAAATTCCCCTCAGTACACACGTTGGTGAATAGAGATCATGTTATAGCCCACACATTACCTGATGAGTACTTGATTCTACTCTACTTTTAACCATTATTTATATTTTTGGAAATTAACTTATTTAAAGACTTATCCTCTATTAACTATATTTTCTTTGGGTATTTATATTATATATGTGTGCTGCTCAGTTTTATCTGCCATTTCATCTGGAATATTGTGTATTTTCATTATGTGCATGTATCTGCATATATCTGTGTATATCTTTAATATAACGGCCATATTCATTTTACTAACCTTTGTAGTGAGCATAGTTCTGTTTCCATCCCGTAGGAATCCCCTGGTTTTCCAAGTGTTTTCAGTCTGATGCCATGCCTTCTCTGATCACTAGTTTACTCTGGCATGGTTGAAGGTTTGCTCTTGGACTTGAGAGATGAGTTCCCTTCTTAATAAACAATTGCCACCCCACACTCCCCCACCTCATTGCACGCCACCCCCAACATTTGCATTGTAACAGAAGCTTGGAAAATAATCTACATGTAAAGCAACAAGTAATTTAAATCGCACCCCTTGAACTCTGTTGGGTGATCCCTCTGTTAAGTTTCTATGGTGAGCTATGCTTCCCTGTGCAGGCAGACTGATAAATAAAACAGTTGACAGTGTTCACAGTGCTTTAACAATAGCTCCACACCATCAGAACTGTATTGGAATGGAACCCACAAACTAACAGTGAAAGCAGTGCTTATAGTTGGTAATTGAAAACTATGGAACTATTGAAATGTGAGGAGTAGACTTTATTCCGAAGTATTGACTGACAAGGGAGATAAGAAAAGACCCCCCTTCTTCTCTCCACACACAGCAATCACAGCGCATGTGGCTTGGGTGCTATAGTAACTCTATAGTTGATGCTGTTAATGCTGACTATGGAGTGCAGGAACGGAGTGATTGACGCTGTGTAAAGGACAATGTAAGCACATTGCACCTGATACTGGGAGTGTCGGCAATGGTTTAATTGCAGAGTTAAATTAAACACACCTCTAGTAGCTGTCTTCCTAACAACCACCAAAAGTGCTTCCACTGCAATAACCGAGTCTGAGTTATTCAATCAAATGCTCCTCATAGTGCGGTTATTTGCTTGACAATGAGGAAGCACTGGATTGGCTGAGATCATCAAGATGGAGATGTGCCAGCAGGAGGGAGACTGATGCAGTGAGCTACAAAAGGCAAGTAAAAATGTTTTGTGTTTTTATTGCACATGGGGAAGGGAGCCACAACTTAAATAGTTAGTAAGCACTATAGTGTTAGGAGTAAATGTTTTTGTTTCTAACTCTATAATGTTTCTTTAAATGCCATATCTTATGTCAACGCATGTCATATTAAATCTACCCAATGCGGCATAGAGAATACAACCATACCCCAGCTATTTTAGTACATGTATATTTAACATTACATATTTAATTTAATTAGATTTCCATCTTGTTAGAGATTTTTTTCCCTTCACAGCTTTTGAAATGTTTGTTGCATGATCGACACATTTACTGAGCTTACATCCAGACTATTGCTTCTTTGATTTGTTACATTTATATGCAGAGTGTCTTACCTGATGATAATGACTGACATGATCAGAATTCTAATTTGACATTGGCGTTGAGAGAATTTCCTTGCTTCAATGAACACACCTTATTGAAAAGATTTTAATCATTCTCAGGGTTTCATACCGAACATGTAATTGTATTTAACGAAGATGAATTTTAGAGAAGAAAAAAAAAATCTATTTTTCTGTTGGCTTCTGATGATTAAATCAATCTGTGTGTCTTTGTGACAGGAGACCAGATGCAGTCAAATTTTTTTTTTTTGATAAATGCATTACGCAACATGTTTTGTTTCTACGACAGATAGTAGACACATTACACGTCTCTCAAGTGATTTTGTGACATGTGGAAGTGATCATGATGCTGTTTGCAATGACTGATAAAGCAGGACACACAGCTTGCAGACATGATATAAATGAGATATTGCTGTTAAAGAAAGATAACATTAAAGTCAATGTTAAAGTGATACCAAAGGAATGCTGACAACTGTCATTAACCTTTTCTTCACAGCAAGTACTCTGGAGAACTGGAAGCAAAGCAGGACTTGCTCCTTATCAGTTGTAACAAAACAGACTAATGAATACAACATGTTTTAGCGGTAGTTTGTCCACTTCTATGAATTAAAGCAATTTAACCCCTTCACCACCAGCAAAACATATCTATGGGATTGGTTTGTTTTGCTCTACATTGTAAAGAAAATTGCAATTACACACATTTCGTAGTAGAGAAAAACAAGTGCTTCAGTCATTGCCCTTGCAAATGTATTTGCCTTACTAAACCAGGCATCTATATTTCTGTATGAGGGCATGATGCTTTTATATAGAATATTTATATTATGCTGGCATTGTGGAATTCTACATTCCAAGAATGCTCTGTTTTCTTGTATCCATGTATTAGAAGGATGCTTGCTCTCACTGTATAGCTGTTAAAGTACTAGATAAGGAATTGTTTAGGTTAAACTTTTTGCACCTGGATTTTGCCAAAGTCAATATGGTGGTATCTTCTTCAAACATTCTTCTACATAGCACTTAAAGGAGTGTTCTTGTAGTAGAAACATGCACTGCAACCCTGGTTCCAGGTCACATAATAAGAAGTAAGTATTAGAATAATATTTTCTTTAGTCTGTTTTATGATGTGGAAATCTCTGCCTGAAGAAGTAGTTTTATCATATTCTGTACCAATGTTTAAACAGCAACTGGATGCATACTTGCAAAAACATAATATAAAAGGATATTATTTTTAAATTATAGGGTAATATCTTCTTGATGCAAGGATACATCTGAATGTCATTTTGGGGTCAAGAATGATTTTTTTACTAGTTTGCAAAATTTGAAGTGCTTCTAACTTTTTTTTGCCTTCTTTTGGATCAACAGCAAAAAAAAAAAAAATTGAGAAAGACTGAACTCGATGGACCCGTGTCTCTTTTCGGCCTGTGTAACTATATGCTATGTATTCATGCAGACACAAAGTGCTATTATAGCTATTCAATTTTTGGGTTTTCTCAAATGAGTTTGGTGTTGATCTGTTGCATGTAGTACTTCAAAGTATGTTACCGAAATGAAAACATGACTAAGTTAGATAAAATAGTTCTTCATGTGTTTACTCACTTTTCTTTTGTTTGTTTAAAAAAACAATAAGTAATAAATACATTTAACTTCATAAGTTCACATATCCTTCTTCTCTTCAGTGTTTCCTTTTCTGTTCCAAAACTAAATAGGTTATTCAGCGGTTCCATTGTACTAAAGATACATTATATATTTTATTGCTTTATATTATTGCTTTGGGAGCTGTTAACTAGATACTTACCTGTATCGAGCACTGATATCTAACATTTCAGCAATCAATTAATTCAATTGCTCACCATGAGAAAGCAAACACATAACCCAACACGTTACACACTGTCATGCAAAAATATCTGTATCCCAACATACCTAACAAGGATTACTGAAAGAAAGAAATTATAGAAAGAACACTCACATATGCCGTATCATTTATTCATTTTCTTTTTTAGATAGATATGGCAGTTTGTGACAGTTTTTAGCAGTTTGTAACATTTAGTTATGTATTTGTTTGCACATGGCGAGGTGAACACTTCCATTTTACTTATTTTTAATTGATATCTTTTGAGTGCGTGACTGGGGATACTTTTTATTGTGAGAAAACATTTTTGTTTTGTTTTTTTCACATTATAAATACTCACTATAAAGATAAAGATACAAATCTCGTTTATCACTTCTGTATTATCTCAGCCATCAAGCCAGGTTTGTGGGTGTTATGCAAGTATATTACCTACCACCTGTTCACCCCCATCCCCACCCGACACATATGGACTTGCTTAGAAATGAAGCCCAATTCAGTCCTCACCTTCTTGATCACATCGGTATGCTGAAAACGCATTTCAGATGAACAATTACACCAGCTACAATGTATGCTCTATATTTAATGTAATGGGAGAAACTTACACTCCTGTCAATCAATTCCCAGAAGAACCCAATATGAGCTCTAATAGAAAGGTGAGAGGGACCATATATTTATTTAGACTTCAGTAATCCATAGCACGTGTTATACATTGCATTTTCTGCCCATTCCTTTAATCTAATTAATGTTTGTTCATTTTTATTAATTAGATTAAAGGAAAATATGTGTATATATATATATATATATATATATATATATATATACTGCTCAAAAAAATACGGGGAACACAAAAATAACATATCCTAGATCTGAATGAATTAAATATTCTTCTGAAATACTTTATTCTTTACATAGTTGAATGTGCTGACAACAAAATCACACAAAAATAAAAAAATGGAAATCAAATTTTTCAACCCATGGAGGTGTGGATTTGGAGTCACACTCAAAATGAAAGTGGAAAAACACACTACAGGCTGATCCAACTTTGATGTAATGTCCTTAAAACAAGTCAAAATGAGGCTCAGTAGTGTGTGTGGCCTCCACGTGCCTGTATGACCTCCCTACAATGCCTGTGCATGCTCCTGATGAGGTGGCGGATGGTCTCCTGAGGGATCTCCTCCCAGACCTGGACTAAAGCATCTGCCAACTCCTGGACAGTCTGTGGTGCAATGTGACATTGGTGGATGGAGTGAGACATGATGTCCCAGATGTGCTCAATTGGATTCAGGTCTGGGGAACGGGCGGGCCAGTCCATAGCATCAATGCCTTCATCTTGCAGGAACTGCTGCCACACTCCAGCCACATGAGGTCTAGCATTGTCTTGCATTAGGAAGAACCCAGGGCCAACCGCACCAGCATATGGTCTCACAAGGGGTCTGAGGATCTCATCTCGGTACCTAATGGCAGCCAGGCTACCTCTGGTGAGCACATGGAGGGCTGTGCGGCCCCCCCAAGGAAATGCCACCCCACACCATTATTGACCCACTGCCAAACCAGTCATGTTGGAGGTTGTTGCAGGCAGCAGAACGTTATCCATGCCGTCTCCAGACTTTGTCACGTCTGTCACATGTGCTCAGTGTGAACCTGCTTTAATCTGTGAAAAGCACAGGGCGCCAGTGGCGAATTTGCCAATCTTTGTGTTCTCTGGCAAATGCCAAACGTCCTGCACAGTGTTGGGCTGTAAGCACAATCCCCACCTGTGGAGTCTGTTTCAGACCGTTTGAGCAGACGCATGCACATTTGTGGCCTGCTGGAGGTCATTTTGCAGGGCTCTGGCTGTGCTCCTCCTCTTCCTCCTTGCACAAAGGCGGAGGTAGCGGTCCTGCTGATGGGTTGTTGCCCTCCAACGGCCTCCTCCACATCTCCTGATGTACTGGCCTGTCTCCTGGTAGTGCCTCCATGCTCTGGACACTACGCTGACAGACACAGCAAACCTTCTTGCCACAGCTCGCATTGATGTGCCATCCTGGATGAGCTGCAGTACCTGAGCCACTTATGTGGGTTGTAGACTCCGTCTCATGCTACCAGTAGAGTGAAAGCACCGCCAGCATTCAAAAGTGACCAAATCATCAGCCAGGAAGCATAGGAACTGAGAAGTGGTCTGTGGTCACCAACTGCAGAACCCCTCCTTTATTGGGGGTGTCTTGCTAATTGCCCATAAATTTCGACCTGTTGTCTATCCCATTTGCACAACAGCATGTGAAATTGATCGTCACTCAGTGTTGCTTCCTAAGTAGACAGTTTGATTTCACATAAGTGTGATTGACTTGGAGTTACATTGTGTTGTTTAAGTGTTCCCTTTATTTTTTTGAGCAGTGTATTTTTTTTTTTAAATCCTCGGTTTAGCAACTATTCTATCTATCTAAAACATATACACTGCTGTATTTATTTGGCTTTGATCATTTTTGAGATAACAGTTGTTTTACTGCATTTGATACATATGGATTTATCCCTGTGGTTACACTTCATTGATAACCGTAAAACTTAAATGTATTTTGACCTGGTTCCTAAAGATGTATTGAATGCAGTAAATGTCAGAGACATGAAAGCTATATGTCTTACTTTAGGATTTTTTTTAACAGAAACTAAAATTAAAGATAATTTGTGAATTTGGGGTATTATTTCCCATTTACCAGTTCTCTTAATGTTAAAATGCCTTGATCTAGAAATTGGGATAATTAATTGCAGATATGCTTGACCCATTCAGTTCTAAGTCTAAGTTTCACCATCTGAATACACAACATTTCATTTGTTACAGTATCCTGTTGTTTTGTACCCTTTCCAGTACAGTATATTACGGCTTGAAATATCTATAATGCTTCGTATCCAATCTGGATAACAGCTGGGTAGCCTGAGGGTCTCTCTAGTCGAGAACTTTTCAGGCTCCTCTACAATGCCTTCAGATTTAACATGTGGTACACTACTCATAAATTGGAAACTCAATTTCAAAAACAAAACAGAAATGCATTTTTAGGTTTTTTTTTGTTGGGGGTGGGGGGTAACAAATGCTTTAAATGAGTCTTTTTGTTTAAATACAATAGTAGTGACCATTTTGAAACTAAAAAGTACAAATAAAAAATGGCATATTTTGCCTCAATAGGCAGTATTTATGGGTCAGACATGAATATTTATAGTTAGTAGTGTTTATCATGGCATATACATATGCACGCAATATTAATGTATATCTGTCCATGTGTCTACTAGATCTCTGCTGAACACCATGCAAACAGGCCTGATGTTGCATAAGTTATTTTTAACACACACAAAAATAAACAGTGACATATGTTAATAATTACTAAGCTATAAGAAAAGGTATGCTAATTTTTTTTAGATTTTTTTTAATGTAAGTCAAGTGAGTAAAATGCATATTTTATAGTCTTTCTTTAATGGTACCCCTTTTTTAAATAAATAAAAAAATAAACGTATCTATAATGTAGTGCAGTGATGGCAAACCTAAGGCACATGTGCCACAGTGGGCACTCCAAAGCCTTTGATGTAGAACATAGCCATGTTGCCATCTGACCGATTTACCAGGAGTAGGCACCAACATTGCTCACGGTGGACATTAACTGGTGTCTGTAGCAGACAATTTAATGATGTTCTATGGACCTTCACAAATCTTGTTGCTTTCCCCTGACATTGAGAGATCATTAAAGAAAAAAAAAGTTGGCGCTCACCTTTAACTAAATGAGTACAAACCACCTGCACTGGTATAGACTGTGTGAAAAGCAGAAATCTCCTTATACCTAACCACCAGCACTGTTACCTGTCCGGAACGGTTAATGCTCGACCTCTATCGAGATTTCATTCTTCGTTGTGTTAATAGATCAGGCTACATGCACACATAGAGAAGTCGCTGCAGTCACCTCAGGATTGCTGTTTCTTAATACAGCCCATTACATCTGAATTTAATTTACTACCATTATGTCAAGACAAATGAGACTGCTAAAAAGTGCAACAACCGATTCATGCTTGCGGTTTTTCTAAAAACTGTAGATTGTCAGATAAGCATTTCATTATTGAGAAGGGAACTATCGTGAGGTGTGTGAGCGTAACTCTGCAAAGTATGCACAACATATGTATCTCCTGCATCCATTGGAATGTTATGTCATAACTGTTTAGGGTTTATTTGGGAGTGTCGTTGCTTGCTCTTTTCTTTCTGCGCTTGTTCCTTTCCCTTGTACAATGTAAGTTTGTGGGCTGGGTCATCGAGACCTTGTGCATTGCTTTGTCAATTAGGTTAAAATTAAGTCTTATTATACCTTACCTATTGCATCTGGTGCTGTGGTATAAATAAATTATATTACCAGGCAAGCAGAAAGATGTGGGGGGGGCAGGCGATATTTGGTTATTTTTTTTAATATCACTTTTGTTCATGATCACACTTCAGTGTATACATACATTTTTAATATATTGATAAATAGTTATTTTATGCTGAGAATTTATAGAATGCCCATCATGCACCAAAATTTGTTCGTAAAAAATATATGTATTTAACCCCTTAAGGACACATGACGTGTGACATGTCATGATTCCCTTTTATTACAGAAGTTTGGTCCTTAAGGGGTTAATAATGCCATAGTTTCCTTACTAATTGTGTACTTCTTTAATAAGTACATAACTAGTAATTTAATCAGTACCCAACATATTTTCTGCTAAAAGGAACAGGGATGTCTCCAGCACTGGGAATGTTGTTGAACTACAATGATATCAAGGTTATATCAATGCCTTTGAAAGGAAATTCCATGTTTTTGACAGAGACCTTGTCTGTGGGCAGCTGAAGTATTTCTCGCAGTTCACCTGGACTATTTGACATCCTTTTAAGACAGTGCCATAATTCATCAAGACATCTACCTTGAGTTTTCCAATCTTGTGAGAGGTACAAAGGAGCAGATTGTTTCAGTTCCACGATATGGAAACAACCTTGGTTTTTATCACTAGTTTCGATAAAGCAATTTTGTAATTACTGGGTTTCTCGTGCATTCCATGGTCATGGCTTTCGATAGTTTCGATAAAGCAATTTTGTAATTACTGGGTTTCTCGTGCATTCCATGGTTATGGCTTTCGATAGTTTCAATAAAGCAATTTTGTAATTACTGGGTTTCTCGTGCATTCCATGGTCATGGCTTTCGATAGTTTTGATAAAGCAATTTTGTAAGTACTGGGTTTCTCGTGCATTCCATGGTCATGGCTTTCGATAGTTTTGATAAAGCAATTTTGTAAGTACTGGGTTTCTCGTGCATTCCATGGTCATGGCTTTTGATAGTTTCAATAAAGCAATTTTGTAAGTACTGGGTTTCTCGTGCATTCCATGGTTATGGCTTTAAAGTCTGGAAATTGAACTGTTTGAGTTTTAGGAAAGCTCTGCTTGGAAAAATAAATTCACTAATCTACAAACAACTCTAAAGCAGTAGAACACGAGATCCTAAAGATCCTCAAATCCAGGAACACCATAGGGATTGCACTCATTATTTAATTTTTTTTTGGTCATCGTACTTTTGTGAGAAGTTGTTTTCATCCATGAATTATATGAAATCTGACATTCATAGCAGATTGACTGATGATGTGAGTGCAACTTGTGTGTGAGTATGAGCCAAGGTTTGACAAATAGTCATCATGCATACAGCAGAGGAAGTCTCACTAGCCATGACTCAAAGAACATGTTCATTGTAGTCGTTTGCCACATTAGTGATGTTTAAGTTGTATTAACACTGTTTTGTTTAACCCCTTAAGGACACATGATGGAAATATTCCATCATGATTCCCTTTTATTCCAGAAGCTGTGTCCTTAAGGGGTTAATAAATTTGGACACATTTATAAATGTTCCGTAATATAATTTCAGTGCAAATGCTCATGAAAATATTATTATTAAATAACATAATTTATATAAGTGAATTAAAGCATACTGTTATGTGCAGTAATTTTGTACCGAGTAAACTTTCTTTCAATGTTTAATATGCAGTGTTGGCACTTTAAAGTCTGAAACTTGGTGTTGTGCAGAAAATCAAGCATTCAAGCCTAAAACCACTCACCATCACTGGTCTTGTGAAAAGGACAGACTACTCATTGCAGCTTGAGCGTCCATTTGGGAGATCATCAAGACTGATAATCTATGTCCAATCAGATGCTTCTCTTATAGAAACATTGAGGACACACAGCACTTGTGTGACAATCACTACATTCTGTCAATCCAATTGTTTCTTTTTGAAAAGTCCTGAGTTCATTTTCGAGTAATTGAATGGACTCAAGCCCTTAGTTATTGTCTGTCGAGAAAGAGTAAAATCTACCCATCATAAATAATGATTTTACTTAGAAATGGTTCTGTTTTCTTGTTCAAGGCTGTAGGACAGCACCAATGTCCTAAAATTACCACATTAAGTAGACACTAAAGGCACCCAGCCAACTTCATATCAATAAACTGGTCTGGGTGGAGAACCCCTGGTGTTTTTGCCCTCCAATGTAAAACAATGCCATTTGGTAGATAAAGCAATGTTGTGAATGCAAGGGCTAGACACATCTCTAGTGGTTGTCTTCCTGACAGCCACTAGATGGCGTGTGCACTCGTTACAGAGTATTTACGTGCCATTCACCGATTTGACTTTGTGTCTCAATGCTTCAGTGCTTCTCTGTGAGAAGCACTGACATTGAAGTAAAGGCATTGAAGCAACACTCAAAAAGATGGGACTGTGCCAATAGTCAAGGTAGGTAAATTAAAGTCCTGATTGAGGTAGTAATAACGCAACAGAGTCCAGTATAGTAGAACTTAGATCCTAGGTTAATTTCTGTAGTTGTAGGGTTCCACTCCTTGCAGGTATATAGAGGAGGGCGATGAGTGATGGAACCGGTGGTAGTGCAGGGTGATCCAAAAGGTATCAAAATAAAATAGAAGAGATCTTACTCACTTTTTATAGAGCTTAATCCAGCTCTGGTGTGGGTAGCTTTCTAGCGGTATGATCCCCACTTGTAGGATATGTGGTGAGTCTCATGGATATGTGGTGAGTCTCCTCTGCAGTGCAATTCCAGACAGCCAGCGGGGAGATAAAACAAAAAACAATAATGGTGCAGTATGTTCCAAAAAATAAATTAAAATGTTAAAATATAGTAGATCCACTCACGTTTAATAGAGCTTATACTAGCTCTAGTGTAGTAGGCATACAGCGGTATAATCCCCGCCTCTGGGATATGTGGTGAGCATTCTTTACGATGATTCTTTGAGATGGTAACAGGAGCTCAGGGAGAAGATAATAAAACAGCAATAGTGCTCTCAGTAAAATAATTATGGTATATAAAATATAATAAAATATACTCACAGTATATAGGGCAGACTAACTGCTCTATGACACAGGCATGAGTGGTATAATCCCCACCTAAGGATTCTTTGGAGTATAAGAAATAATAAAATATTGGATCACCCTGCACTACCACCGGTTCCATCACTCATCGCCCTCCTCCATATACCTGCAAGGAATGGAACCCTACAACTACAAAAATTAACCTAGGATCTAAGTTCTACTATACTGGACTCTGTTGCGTTATTACTACCTCAATCAGGACTTTAATTTACCTACCTTGCCTATTGGCGCAGTCCCACCTTTTTGTTTGTTTGCCTTCTCCATTTATTTCAAGGACACGTGAGGGAGTACTTGTTTGGGACTGCTGCCTTTTGTATTGCTTTTGATATATTAGCGCTGACTCTATTTTTGTTATTGAAGCAACACTGCCAGACGGTGTCACTGGAGGAGTGAAAGGCAGCACCAAGTGAGTCACGGTGCTGGCAAAAAAGTAAAGTAAAACCTTTCTTCCTTTTTTTAATTTAAGCAAGTGGGGACCACTAATTTAATTAGTGAGAGATACTATAGTATTAGGAATATATGTTTGCTTTTTCAAAATGAAGTGATCTTGGTGCTTGGTGCTTAGTTTTTTTACACCGTGTCTCTATGTGTTAACTTCCAAAATAACCATTAAACCATATAAGAGAATATAAAATGCCTTTGCTTAGATATTTTTGCATTTTGCACAGCATCCTGTTTGATTTATGTTGCAAACGTTCTCATTAAATTAGGTGATGATACTGAGGCAGCTGTTGATTCATTTGGCAATTCTGTTACAGAATATGAAGAATTAAAATTCATGACAAACATATTTTTACACTCTTTGTCATTTCACGTTGGCTCAATTCAGTTGCCTTTTGCTGTGGAAATAATAATAACTTTTTTTTTTTTTTTTTTTGACATTCTTTATTTAGTTTTGTGGTTTGACAAGAAATAACAGTGCAAACATATATTTCCATAACAATGTTACGCTAATAACACCTTTTGGTAAACCCCTTCCCGTATCGACCACCCTTACTGGGGTGCGAGCCCACTGCTGTTGCTCAGTTAGTGGCCTGGTTCTTCCCAGGCGGCAGGTATGACCCCCCCAAGGCCAGTAGGGGCACCGTTACTCCCATTCCCCCCCCCCATCCCCCGCCCCCCAGCCCCGGGTCCTCTGTGGGGAAGGTTATGGGTGAGGTGGAAGATAGGTGAGTATGTGCCTTGTGACGCGGTTGGGCCTGGGCACACTGGTTTGAGGTGCGGGTTGAGCTCCCCTCCCCAGGGGGGGAGGTATTCGTGCGGGCCTGGGTGCCAAAGCGCCCCCGCGCCCCCCCTGAGGAGAGAGGGGCGCCTCTTGGTCTCCTGCAGCCCCCAGATCTTGTGCAGGGGCAAGCGGCCCGAGGGCCGGCCGCTCTCTCGGGTGGCTGAGTCGGGGCCACGTCCAGGTCGTCTTGGTCCCCCTAGAGCCGTCAGATGTCCGGGCCTGGTGGTGTCATGTGAACCCTCCATCCCCCGGGGACCCCCCGGTCGCCCCCGTAGGGCCAGTGCGTGCGTGGCGGGCTCCATTTTGGGCTTCCGGCTGACTATGTGCATCTAGTGTGGTTCTCTCTACTCAGTCTCAGTCTAGTTCATAGTCGCCTATGTGAACTGGGTTGGTGACGATGTGCGCGTGGGGCGCCTGATCCCCGTCAAGACCAGATCCGGGTTGTGTGGTGTGTGTCTTGTATGGGCGGGGTTCAGGCCAAATGTATCGGAGCCCGTGTGTTAATAGGTGGGTGTGCCGGGTCCCCCCAGGCGCTGGCGCGGGAGAGGGACAGGGAAGAGAAGAGAGAGAGAAGAGAAGAGAAGAGAAAAAAAAAGAAAAAAAAAAAAGGGGAGGGGGGGCGCCTCATGCCCCAGTGCCCCCCAAGTCCACCCGTCGGCCGTCACCAGCCTCCTCCCCGGACCCCCAATGGGCCGGCGACCCCCGTCCCCGGTCCGCCATGAAAGTGATCCAGGGGGTCCACAGTCGGGTGCAGCGTTCCTGTGTTCCCCGGAGCTCTGCCGTGAGGGTCTCCATCTTGTATATCTCGTCTATCTTATCTAGCCATTGAGATAGCGTGGGGACATCGGTCGACTTCCATCTGGCAGGGATCAGGCTCTTGGCGGCGTTGAGGAAGTGCCGAATTAGAGATTTTTTGTAGCGTGATATTGGCATTTGCGTATGGTTGAGTAACATGGGCAAGGGCTCCATGGGGATGTCTTCTTCAAGGATTTCCAAGAGTTTGTCATGTACCTGTTGCCAGTAACCTGTGATCCGGGGGCATGCCCACCAGACATGCAGGTCTGTACCTTCAGCGGCTCTACATCGCCAGCATGAGTCGTCAGTTGCTAGTCCCATGGACCGCAGTTTGGACGGAGTCCTGTACCAGCAGGTCAGGACTTTGTAGTTAAGTTCTCTCATTTTGGTACTTAGGATCCCCTGGTGCGTGAGAATGTGAACCTTCTCCCATTGCTGGTCCGTCAGGGCGACCCCTGTTGCTTGTTCCCACCTGGCGTGGAAGTGAGCTGGCGCTCCCTGGTCAGCAGCCAGGAGCATTGCGTAGAGCATCGATATCCCGCGGGTCAGGTGTTCTTCACTGGAACAGTAAGTCTCAAATTGCGTGGGGTCTCTGTGCAGTAACTGTCTCCCTTGGAGGGTGGCGTAGTAATGCTTAACTTGTTGGTAACGGAAGTGAAGCAGGCCCGTGGGTCTGGATTGTGCTGTCAGAGCGGTGTAGGTTTTCATCCCTGTCCTGGTACACCACTCCCGGAGGAGCCGGGCCCCCCCCTCCCCAATGCCAGTCACGTCTTGCGTTCGCAGCCCATCAGCCAGGTCGGGGTTGTATACAACCGGTGTTAAGGGCGCGGGGAAGGTCGTGAGCTGCAATTTATAGCGGATGTTCGACCATATCCTCAGCGTCGCCCCAATGAAGGGGTGGCGACTGAGTTCCTGGTCTCGCATCGGAACCCGCGTCCAGACCACCGGCGGGATCCGTCCCCGCGCCCACGTCCGCTCCAGCTGAACCCACTGTTTGTCCGTGGCTGACACATGCCAATCGATGATGCGGGAGAGGTGGGAGGCCTGGTAGTATCCCTTGATATGTGGCAATCCTGTGCCTCCACGGTGCTTCGGGAGGATGAGCTGCGCCCTCCTCACCCTCGGTGGGCCCGTCGACCATATGAATTTCAGAATCGCGGAGTCCAGGGATCGGAAGAAGGCCTGCGGCAGAGCTATTGGGACGGTCTGGAACAGGTACAGCAGGCGTGGCAGCAGGTTCATCTTCACTGCGTTTATCCGACCAAACCAAGACACGCAGAGCTTCCCCCAGCGCATCAGGTCCGCTTGGAGTGTGCGGAGGATGGGGAGGAAGTTTTCCTGGTAGAGCTGGGTTAGGTCCCTCGTCAACCAGATCCCTAGGTATTTTAGTCGGCGCGGGCACCACCGGAAGGGGAAGCGAGCCTGCAAGAGTTCCCCCAGCTGACGTGTCAGAGATATAGGAAGAGCTTCCGACTTCGTCGCGTTGAGTTTCAAGTTGGAGAGGGCTCCGAACGCTTCGAATGCCAAGAGTAGATTAGGGATCGTGACCAGTGGGCTTCCCATGAAGAATAGGAGGTCATCCGCATAGGCCGCCACCTTATGTTCCCGGCCGCCTTGGGTGAGCCCCGTTATTCCCCCATCCCGTCTGACCGCCTCCAGAAAAGGTTCCAGAGAGAGGGCAAACAGAAGGGGGGACAGGGGGCATCCCTGCCGGGTCCCGTTTTTTATCTCAAATGTCGGGGAGAGGACTCCGTTGATCCGAAGCTGGGCCGTCGGGGTCGTGTAGAGCGCTGCAATCCAGCGCAGGATGTTAGGGCCGAAGCCCATCTTCCGGAGCGTGGCTTGAAGGAAGTGCCAGTCCACCCTGTCAAAGGCCTTCTCAGCGTCGGTAGAGAGGAGAAGGCTACCCCGCTCAGAGCGCTGTTGTGTGTGCAGGATGTTGAGAGCCCTGACCGTGTTGTCCCTAGCTTCTCTCCCCGGGATGAAGCCAGTTTGATCCGGGTGAACCAGCGTAGAGATCAGGCGGCCTATGCGGTTCGCTAGGACCTTCGTAAAAAGTTTTAGATCAGAGTTGAGTAGCGAGATCGGTCTATAGCTGGAGCATTCGGCTGGGTCCTTGCCTTCCTTGGGAATAACCGTTATGGTTGCCAGGAGGGTGTCCCCCTGAAACCGTCCTTCTTCCAGTAGCGAATTCAGGCCCGACAATAGTTCCGGTAGTAGGATCTCTCCGAATGCCTTAAGGTAGCGTGGGGGGAGCCCATCAGGTCCCGGGGCCTTATCGAGGGGGGTGTTTTTTAGGGCCCCCTGTAGCTCCTCAAGCGTAATGGGGGATTCGAGTTCCTCCCTTTGTTCGCGTGTGAGAATCCGGGTGACATGTTGGTCTAAGTAGGCTTGAGTCTTCGTTTGTCTCCTGTGCGTCTCCTCGGTTGTCCTGTCCGGTGCAATGTTGTAGAGTTTGGCATAGTAATCTCGGAATTCCCCGACTATCTTGTCAGGTACTTGTGTAATGAGACCGTTATGCGACCTGATTTTAGTTATATGGCTCTGGCGGCGTTTCTGCTGCAACATTCTGGCGAGCAGTCGGCCACACTTATTGGAAAACTCGTAGAAGTGGCGATTGGATTTCCGCAGTGAGTGTGAGAGTTGTTTAGACAGTTGGTGTTGTAGTGCCCGTCGTGCGTCTAATAGAGCCCTGTATACTTCCTCCGAGTCTGTAGCTTTGTGGTCTTGGTCTAACTGGGCGACCCGCGCATGGAGGTCCGTTAGGAGCCTGCGCGACTCCTTCTTTCGCGCTGTGCCAACCTTGATGAAATGTCCCCGGATTACGCACTTGTGTGCTTCCCAGCGGGTCAGGTGTGACGTCTCTGTGGCATCATTTTCATTGAAATATTGGCGGAGAACCGTCTTGGCATCCGCCAGGGTGACTGCATCTGCTAGCAGTTGGTCATTTAGCTTCCATTGCCGGCGTGTGGGCTTGTGCAGGGGGGACGCCATGACGGCCAGAACCGGGGAGTGATCAGACCATGTGGCCGGAAGGATCTCACATGAGTGCAACAGGTGGAGGTACTCTTGAGAGACAAAAATGTAGTCTAGTCTGCTGTGTCCCCGGTGTACTGGGGAATAGTAGGAATAATCTCTCGTGTCTGGGTGAAGGACCCTCCAGCCGTCCGCGAGCCCTGCTGTTCGAAGTGCCGTCTGGGAGACCCGAAGGCAGGTTGCCGACAGTGAGCTGCCCCCCCTCGAGGTGTCCATGCGGGGGTCCATGGGGATGTTAAGGTCACCCGCGAGGATTAGGAGCCCCTCCCTGAAACCCTCAAGCAGCCGTGCTATTTTCGCGAGGAAGCGATGTTGTTTGGTATTAGGTGCATACACAGAGGCGAAGGTGTATCGCCGGTCTGCTATCGTGCCTTTAATAAATAGGTAGCGTCCGTTCGGGTCGGCCAGTTCCTCCAGGCAGTTGAAGGGCACGGTGCTGGCGAAGAGGATAGCCACTCCTGCTTTCTTGGCGTCTCCGTGGTTGGCGAAGAACCCCGTGGGGAACCTCCGATCCCGGAGGGCCGGAGCCTCTTTCCCCTGAAAATGGGTCTCCTGGAGGAATGCGACCGATGCCCGAGCCGCCCACAGGGCTCTCAGCAGATGTGACCTCCGTTCCGGCGTATTTAGACCCCTGACATTGTTGGACCAAAGACGAAGGGGCGCCTGGGCGAACCCCCCAGTTCCCTGGGCGGACATGGAGGCCAGAGCGGCGTCCCGGGGGCCGAGGGGGGAAGCGCGGGCAAGGGCGGGGACCCGGTGGGGGGAGGGGGAGGGGCGCCGGGGGAAACCCGGATGTGTTCGCCTAACGCAGAAGGCCAACGTATGGGGCGGAGTCCTCTGGTCGCGGGCGCGCGGCGGGGCAGTAGCCCCTGTGGTCAAAGGGTTGTGAGCGAAACTAGTTAAACAAACACAACAATGAAACTATGTACAAAAGCAGACTTGACTGTCTAGTTGGGTGAATCCGGTCTGGGTGTTCCGTCCCTTAAATTAACCACCCACCTGGTCCCCCGTCCTAGTGTGTGTTACAGTCTGTCTATGGGTGCGTGTGTGGCCCAGAGCGGGCAGGAGTGGAGGATGGGTGTGTCCCTAAATAAGAGCTACTGGTCCTGTCTCAATATAGGTCCCCCGTGTCCTCTCCCCTGGCCCTCGTCGATTGTCTACAGCCATTCTGTGCTAAGGTGCGGTCCGGGTGAGAGGTACATAGGTCTAGTTCCCATTTCGTCTGGGCCTCCCCCTACGCAGTTAAACCTAGGGGCAATGTCAAGCGTGTGTGGTCATCTCGAGCCCGTCCCCCCAAGCCCTCTCCGTGCCGGGGCCCACCCCCCCGGGCCGGGACCCCCCCCCCTGCCGTGTACCCCCCCAGCCCCCACTCCACCAGACCCCCCACCCCTTTCCCAGAGTCCCCCCAGGAGCTGTCCAAATAAAGAGCGTGCAGAGTCTCCCCATGCGACCCCATTCCCCTCCCCCCCCCCAGCAGCCCCCAAGGCCCACCTCATACCCCGGGCAGGAGCTAACACTTCCGGTCCCTATTCTAAGCAGTAGGGAAAAAGGAAGGAGAAAAAGGGAAGGAAACACCAGGGGCATGTGCCACTTTAGGCGGAAAAAAAAAAAAAAAAAAAAGGGGGGGGGGGCCTCTCCCATGCACGGTGAGTGTGGCAACAGATGGCAGTATAGTTGCCCCGGCCGGGGTGGGAGAAGAGTCGGTGGCGGCCGGAGATCAGTGTCCGCAAATGTCTCAGAGACAGCTTCGTCCTCCCTCCCCACCTAGGCTACCTAATCCCGCTATGGGCAGCCTCACCCCCCTACCCAGGACCCACCAAGTACCTCGTGGTCCGGCTGATTCCGGGCCACACGGGCTCCTGCGCTCCATTACTCCTCAGCTCCGCTCGGGCCACCCCACATCCGGGGTGACCGGGCTTCTTCTCTCCGTGTCGGCGGCGGGCGGTCCTCCGCGTCCGGGTCCCGTCGGGGTGCCAGAGGGGTATCCAAAAGCCAGTTGCGGACCCGGATGTTCGGGAGTTTGAGGGTCCGCAGTGCCCGTGGGATGTCGTCGGGCCAGCGCACCTGGAGCCACGTGGAGCCGTGCCGAATTTGCAGGCTGAAGGGGAATCCCCAACGGTAAGGGATCCCCTTGTCTCGCAGGGTGGTCGTGAGGGGCCGGAGGGCGCGTCTGGCATCTAACGTGAGGCCGGAGAGGTCCTGGTAGAGGGACACCTCCGAGCCCCTGAACTGCAGGCTCGTCATGCCCCGGGTCGCCGCCATCAGCTTCTCCTTGGTGCTGTAAGTGTGCAGGCAGCAAAGTACGTCACGGGGCCTGCCATCCTGGCGTTGGGGCCCTAGCGCCCTGTGGACGCGGTCAAACTGGATTTCTTTGGGGCCCTCCTGGCCCAGGATCTGTCGGAAGAGGGCCCTCAGGGTGTCTGGCAGTGGGGTGGTGTCCGGCTCCGGTAGGCCCCGGATCCGAATGTTCTGCCGCCGGCTCCTGTTCTCCAGGTCTTCCACCTGGCGTCGCAGGGAGAGCAGCATGTTCCCCTGTCGTGTGGTGGCCAGTTCTGCGGCCCGGTGCTGTGTGCGGCAAGCCTGCGCCTCGGTCTCCAAGGCCTCCACCCCCACTTCAACCGCCGACAAGTCCGTCCGCAGTGCAGTGATCTCCTCCCGGATCGCCGTCTTGAGTTCTTGCAGGAGACCGCCAGAGTCCGCCTTGGTAAGCATGTGGGTGGAGATCATGGCCAGCTCCTGTTTGATCTGGGCCAGCGTGTCATCTGGGATGGAGTCGCCCATGCTGTCCTGGCTCGGGGATCCGGGCGCCATTTTGTCTGGCGGCCCGAAGCTGCCCGGTGTGCTCTGGGTGCTAACGTAGTCGTCCATAGTGCCTGTGTGGCGGCGTGGGGAGCCCCCCAGAGCTTGTGTCCTCTTATTTCGGACCATGTTGGGCCGTTTAGAGCGCTTAATTATTGCTGTTTTATGGCCAGGGGATGAGGAGCTCGGGCTCTACACGTCCTGTCGCATGCTCGGCTCAGCCACGCCCCTCATAACTTTTTTATTATTCATTATTTAAATGATGAATTTGTAACTCAAGATATTTGATCCCTATATTAAAATATTTCTATTAAATTACAAAAACGTTTGATTACAAACATGCTGTGGCATACTGCATTAAAGGAACACTCCATGCACCATAACTACAACACTGTATTGACACCCACCCATTGTAAGGAGTCAAACCTTTTTAGAATAGCACTTTTGCTTGTAACAGTGTGCACTTCAGTACCATGGACAGCAAGCAAGGTTTCAATTTATCAAGTTCCAGTCTATATCTTTTACTTCCATTTAGCATGAAAAATGCATAACACAGGGTACTTCTACGTGAAGATTATTGTGTATGTACTAATGTTATTCAGACAATTTACTAAACAAAGATAGAGATTTGCACACTAGCCTCTTGTGTGGCACTAAGCACATATTCCAGCTCCCTCTGATATTCTGCTGGATCTTGCCTCCTACCCCTAAAACCCATCTCTGCAGCTTGACTTCTGCTATCTCCAAGTTGTTTTAAATAGTTACCCTCTCCTTTCAGTGGTGCCTGGAATGTGACTATATTATCCTTGTAGGACGGTATGTAGTCATTGTGGTGTGCCTGGAAAGAACATGCAAGTCTACAATGCAGCCTATTGTCCCACATTCAGCACAACGCCCCCTGTGTTCCACAAATGGAGCTGTAAAGTCAAAGGGAACTTCACAGATATTCCATATCTAATACATCGTAAAATATCTCACTTAATACTGTGACTGTTTGTCTGTGAATTACAGTAATGGATGCGCCATAGTTAACTAGCTTATCAATAATTACTTTGGCAGAATGAAGTGGAAAACAGATCCCTTTATCAGTCAAGAATGGAAATTTAACTTATTTATACAGGAGCACTCCACATTCATCTCTTTACATGACTAATTACTCCAGAAATACCTCATAGGAAAGCATGAGACTGCTGCACATTTGGATAATGCTGGGAGCATTTTAAAAATGCCACTTTTCATTTGCCTGATGATTATAAACTTCTCAACTTGTTTTAGCTATTTTCTGTAAAACATTATGACACAGTGTAAAATGAAATGCAGCCTCTGTTTAGAAGACAAATTGTTTGAAGGGCAGGGATATTAAAATCTTGGTCTACAGGGTAAATATATATTACATATGTTATATTTATCATTATCTTGTTATCAGTACTGGGAGAAAAACACGTTACTTTATGTGTGTTTGGGTTTATGTCAGTTTATCATTAGATTGTTGTCTGGACTCTAGTTCTGTAAATAGCCTAATTTTGGAAGCCATTTTTCAGTCGTAAAATTATCTCTTTTTAATACATTCGTCAAGTGTCAAATTTAACTAATATTAAAATACATGTAGCAAAACACCTAAATTAGACCCTTGTCTGTGCTACTAAGTAATTTATTGTAGGCAGCTAGCTGGGGTCTGTTTATTAAGATGAGCTTGTTCCAATCAGTGATCACCACCAACACGACAGCAGGACCCATTACTGAGTCCAAAGTCTAAGCTTAACAACCACTAGTCAGACTGACTGGAAGTGAGGACACACATGTTCCTGGGAAGATTTGCTGTGCACCCAGTTTTAATTTATATGCCCAACACCTTCCTTTCCTCAAGCACCTTAGTTTGATACTAAGTTTATACTAGCCTGTGTTTTGTATAAGACTAAGCATTGTTGTGCTGCCATTAATGCCACCCATGCACACACTGCTCCCCCATACACAAACACTGCCCCCCATACACACACTGCACTCCATACATACAAACTGTACCCCACATACACACTGTACCCCATACACACACTGTACCCAACACACACACACTATACCGCCCCCACACACACTGTACCCCCACACACACACTGTACCCCTCATACAACCTACCCCTCACACACACACTGCCTCCCCCTTTCTCACACAACCCCTCACACACTACTGCCCCTATCCCCTTTTACAGCCCCTATCCTGGCAGATCTCAGGTAAGTTGTCAAACTGTTCTTAAATAGTTTGACTATTTACTCTGGGAGGACACTATGGCACTAATGGCACCATAACCACTACAAAGTGCTGTAGTGGTTATTGTGCCTGGATTGTTTCTCTAAATAAG
The DNA here is from genome assembly GCA_933207985.1 of Pelobates cultripes. Lineage (NCBI taxonomy): Eukaryota > Metazoa > Chordata > Amphibia > Anura > Pelobatidae > Pelobates > Pelobates cultripes. The sequence continues at coordinate 90,654,047 of OW240924.1, read as the reverse complement.
CTACCATTGCCCCGCCCAAGATTAGGTTCTGGATCTGCACTTGAACGGCAAGCATTTCTGCCAAACAGGGGCCCAGTATATGCCACTGCACTATACATATATACAACCTAGAAATTTTTTTGTCTTGGGGCGCCTTGGAAAAATATTAAAATATTAAGGGTGCCTTGAACCTAAAATGTTTGGGAACCACTGTTATAATATATAAGTATTTTCTTCTGCTCCTTCTGTGGTTTTTTTACTGCTCCGAAGAAAAACAACACTTAGTGACTGTCTCCAATCCATCAATCATCTTCTTTTACCCATCAACCATCTCTTTTTGGGCACCAGGACAGAATCCATAATCCGATAATGCTCTGCACAGCGTATTTCAGGTGGTCCGTAATTCAGGTACATTTCTGCTCAGAATTTGTGAATTTTGCTGAACACTCAATCGGCCAAAATTTGGCCAAATTGCAGTTAGGTCTGAAACAAATCTCCAACTCTAGGTGAGAAGAAGATATGTATAAGCTATATGGCTTTCTATAAATCACAGACTGTTGGTTCCCTTGTGTTTTACAGTTTTGATTGCCCACTTTTTGCACATTGGACTACTTTGTTGAAGAGAATACTATGATATTCTCCCACATTGAACATTTTTTTATCACGTCGGTGTCAGAACTGATAACAATTTTAATGCAGGAAAGCCTCTTCTCCATTTTTTTTAATTATTTTTTTTCTAGAGAAAAATGCACACAATCAGGTCCTTTTGAGGAAATCAAATGTTACAAATAGCCCGTCTATACAAATTATGTGTTCCATTTTTCAAACATGCAGCAAACTGATGAAAGAGTAAAAAAGATCTCATAATGTTTCTGAAATTATTGCAAACAGTGTCTTGTTTTATAAAAGCAATAAATTGCTTACTTTTCCATCCATAAGATTATGATCATGCTGTAAAACCTATGCAGTGACACCAAGCATATGAAAGGCGAAGCAGGTTTATTTGTCATGGTCATCTTTCTTTCAACAGCAATTACTGTGATTCTCAACATATACCATAATAAAACAAATTCAAAATAAATGTATTAAAAACAATGTGGCTGAAGAGAACATTAAATAATGAGCAAATAGCATTGAAAATATTTAATGCATTATCATATATAAAGTACAAGGATGTCACCAGAATCTTTAAAGGACAATTAAATGGGGTAAATGAGAAAATACAAAAAAAAAAGTGAAAGCCAAAGCAAGCAAGACCAACCAAACTATTTTTTAATATAAGCACACTAAAGCCAAACAATTCAAGAATGGAAATGTTGATCCATTGAAATTTTGAATGTTATTGAATATGAAGGTCTAAGTATGTCTTTTATTTCTAGTAAATGGCAAACAGGACTCTGTGGATAAATGTTGATATTAAAATAAATATCAGATCAGACGCTATCTTGAAAAAAATCTAGATGCTTTTTGGCAAAGCAGGGTATGAAGAGCTATTATGGTTAGATTAAATGCATCGCATTGGAAGCTTGATGATCAATATTGTCTTTTCACTTTACAGGCAATAAAGATTTTGTTCCCTTTTTTATGGCACGAATGGAAATGAGTCAAATTGTTGTTGTTGTTTTTAATTTTTAAGTCTCTTTGTATACCTTCTGCAATCAAAAAACTACTGCATCTCTGAGCCCCGAGTGGAGAATGTTAAGATAAGTTTCTCATTTTAAAAATTCTGCTATATGTGGACAGTCAACAATTTTTTGCATATCAGACTTGTCTGCTTATATCTTCCTCCTTTCCCAATTATTTCCCAATGTTGACTTCTGTCTTTATTTCTCCAGATTAATTCTTCTTTCCTAAAGCTATTGTACCTCACTTTTGGGATTTTGGGTTATAAAATTTTGTCCCGTTGATGTTGTTCTGCACTTGTGGAATTACTGGTATTCCCCTTGGCTTGTTTAAATAGATCATACTCATGGGTCCAAGATTTGGTTTGTATTACTGTTTGTAATACTGTTGACTGATTCGCTGCTTAGATTACTACATTTTAATTCTCTCTAACCAGAATATGAATTTAATAACAGAAATTCAAAGAGATCAATATTTGTTTTAAATAAGTGTATGAAGTACAGACAAACAGAAAATACGTTTTATGCAAAATATAGTGAAATCAGGTTAAAATAAAATGAACCCTTCAGATTGAAATACAAAATAAATCAAGAAAATGTTGCTGCCTTAATTGCAAGTCCAACATTTATAAAAACTAAATTATTTAATGTGTCAAGGGGACTAGTTATTATAATAACAGAATATGGCACACATTATAACAAATTGGACACGGATACATCAGAATAAATGAAATATCTCAAAAGTAAAGGATCCAAAATGAATACAGCAATTAGTTAGAACTTATAAACCTGTAATCTATTAGGTTATAATGTTACACTTTTGACTAACGGGCAAAGAATTATCTAATTCAAGGCCAGTTCATAAAAATACTTAACTGGCTATAATGACCATGAAATATAGACCAAAAAACCAAACATACAGGGTCTGATGGCTGACCCTTCACCCTGTCATCATCTGTATAATGGTACAGTGAGATATCTGTAATCATTTGGTGTAAATATTCTGCATGGTAGAATTCTAAACAACAACTACAAGGTGATTTTACAGGGTCAAATACAACCTATTGGTCGTCCATTGTTACCGCGCGATGTTTGGATTTTCTAGTGTAATAAGGCCCCATACATACTAAACGAATATACATTATATGTTTCAAGACGTAGAAAACTGAAAACTGAAAGTCAGTGCTGGGAAAAAATTGGGGGGGCTGTAAAAGTTGAAAATGCTACAACTAATATATTTAAATATTTATTATGCATATATCCAACTCTGTAAAATGGAGTAACAATGTTAGTTCAGTAATTTGGATGTGTATTGCAATTTGCAGTGACACTTCTCGATAGGGCTTGACTTTAAATACCCATTGTTAGTTCAATAAAAACATAGCGCTGCATACCCCCTTAAGGACCGAGGGCGTACTATTACGCCCTGCAGGAGCCGGCTCTAAACGCCGGCGGGCGTAATAGTACGCCCTCACTTTAATGGCCGCCCACGTGGCCGGCGCTATTCGCCCGCTGCAGATCGCGGTCGGGGGGGATGCCCGGCCCCCCAGGCAACCCCCCCTGTGGCCGGTGACCGCGATCTGCAGTCACTGATCGCAGTGACAGGCTGTCTGCGATCAGTTTTTAACGTGTGTCAGCCGATTTCAAATCGGCTGACACACGTGGCCAGCGGCTACCCCGTGCAGATCGCGGTCGGGGGACTTACCTGGCCCCCCAGGCAGTCCCCCTGGGGTCAGTGACCGCGATCTGCTAACTCTGAGATCGCAGTGACAGGCTGTCACTGCGATCTCAGAGCGCTCTGATCGCAGTGACGGCCTGTCACTGCGATCAGTGTTACATGTGTCAGCCTATTGGCTGACACATGTAACAGGCACAAAGATCCCCCTGCAGATTGGAAGGGGGGAGTGCTTGTACCACCCAGGCACTCCCCCCTGTGGCCAATTACCCAATCTGCAGGAGGTGATCACAGTGACAGGCAGTCACTGTGATCACTGATCCTGTGTGTCAGCCAGTGATGTAAAATCACTGGCTGACACTGTCTCTGCCCCCTGTCCTGTAAAAATAAATAAAATATTAGTAAAAAAAAAAAAAATTACAGTTAAATATAAAATATACTTAGATCATATATATATTATATATATATATGATCTAAGTATATATATACACATACACACACATTTACACATACACGAAGTGTATTTAAATATTAATATATATAATTATTTATATATATATTACTATCAAATTACACGTAGACTAATACTGATTAAATATATATATATAATTATTGTTATATATATATATATATATATATAATATATAAAAAATGTAAATACGTAAAAAAAATAAAATTACAAAAATAATTAAAAATAAATAATAAAAAATTATATAGATGTTTGTTATTTCGTTCTAACTGTATTGTGATATTAATATATATATATTTATATCAAAATACACGTAGAACGAAATAATATATATATCTATATACATAAATATATACATATATATCACTAAATATATACACCTATATATAAATAAAAATATTTTAAAAAATTATATATATATATGTATATATACACATATGTATATATATACATATATTAATTCTACACATATATTTATGTAATATTTTTACATAATTAGGTATCCTAATTAATTACAATTAGCGGGACCTGCCTGACAACCCATGCCGAAAGTATAGGGAATTTAATTTGCTAGCACTATATTTAACCCTATAACTTTCCAAGACACCATAAAACCTGTAAATTGGGGGTACTGTTTTACTCGGGAGACTTCGCTGAACACAAATATTAGTGTTTCAAAACAGTAAAATGTATTACAACAATGATATCGCCAGTAAAAGTGAAGTTTTTTGCATTTTTCACGCACAAACAGCACTTACACGGATGATATTATTGCTGCAATACTTTTTACTGTTTTGAAACACAAATATTTGTGTTCAGCGAAGTCTCCCGAGTACAACAGTACCCCTCATGTACAGGTTTTATGGTGTTTTCAAAAGTTACAGCGTCAAATATAAGGCTTGTGTTTCATTTTTTTTCACATTAAAATTCACCAGATTGGTTACGTTGCCTTTGAGACCCTATGGTAGCCCAAGAATGAAAATTACCCTATGATGGCATACCATTTGCAGTAGTAGACAACCCAAGGTATTGCAAACAGGGTATGTCCAGTCTTTTTTAGTAGCCACTTAGTCACAAACACTGGCCAAAATTGGCGTTTTTTTTGCATTTTTCACACAAACAGATACTAACGCTAACTTTGGCCAGTGTTTGTGACCAAATGGCTACTAAAAAAGACTGGACATACCCCATTTGCAATACCTTGGGTTGTCTACTATTGCAAATGGTATGCCATTATGGGTGTAAATTTCATTCCCGGGCTACTATACAGTCTCAAAGGCAGCGTAACCAATCTGGCGAATTTCAATTTCAAATGTAACGTGCTATATTTGACCCTGTAACTTCCCAAAACGCCATAAAACCTGTACATAGGGGGTACTGTCTTACACGTGAGACTTTTCTGAATACAAATATGTGTATTTTATTGCAGTAAAAGCAAACAGTATTATGACACTGACCGTTAAAATGTCATGTAGAACTAAAAAAATCAAAAAAAATCGTATTTTCTCCCATTTTTTCATATTAAATTATGTTTCATAGCTAAATATTTGATATTAAATGAAAGCCCTGTTTCCCCTGAATAAAATGATATATAATAAGGGTGGGTGCATTTACTATGAAAGAGGTGTATTACGGTTGGACAGACATGTAGCGCAAATGCCAGGTTTTGTTTACATTTTGTTTCGTTCACACTGTGTACATTTGGCTCCGTCCTTAAGGGGATACTGTGATGCTCAAGTTATTTTGGCGTGTATATTCTAACTTGAATATGAAAACAAAGGCGAGGAAATATGCACAACTTTTTTTTTATCTGCACATGAAACCATTAATGTGGAAAGTTCATTTTGTGCAGAAAACTCTATCTCGCTTCTACAATAGAAAAAAAGTCTTTGATAGCACATAACTATTTAAATATGTATCTATCGTTTCTAAAGGCATTCAAATATACAATTCAGTGACTTAAAACATTTGAATTCTCATATTCATTTATTTATTGAAGTTAGGCAAAGCACTGAAAGGTCAAAATAACTTTTAATGGAAAAAAGAATGAAAAATACACTGAACGGCTTTGTTAGAAGACAATGTGACAGTGATTTGCCATCCATTTGCACGGGAACATTAGCATTTTCCAAAGAGTTCTAAAGTCAATATTAGTGAGAATGTTCATACTTTATGACTGTATGGTTTCCTGGAGGCCAATGCTGTCTGGGACTGGTTCACTGAGTGATTGGTACTTTATCCTCCTCCTACTGCGGCAGTATGTGCTCTTATATATTATATTTACAAAATGCATTAATATAATTATTTAGTTTTACTTAAAGTTAACCTATCAGACAGGTTCACTGTAACAACCCTCCTCCCCCTCCCCAGTGCATTGACTAAATTATCAGTCTCATTACTAAACTTTCCTTATTACAGGATTATAACATTTTTGTATAACCACCTTATTTCTCTAAATCTCTGTTGTACTTTCCTGTTGATAATTTTGAATCTAAAAGAGTGAATGTTTTTTTTTTTTTCTCTTTGGGGTACAGTTGTAGTTTTGTAAATATATTTGATAGCAATTATAGTCATAGGATTTTCAATGTAAAAATACCGCTTCGATTCCCTATGCACCTTTTGTTTTGGATGGCACTCTATTTTAAAGAGACAAAAGAAAAGAAGAAAAACATTATTTAGTAGATATATCCCAAATGAATACATGCATGCATATCAATTATGCATTTTTTCATTGCGATTATATTTAAAAAACAGCTCACAAAAGCTGCAGATGTCTTGTCTGCAGCTTTTACAAGCTCTCCCCTTCTAACCCCTCCCAAACTTTCTGTTGCTGTCCAATCACAGACTTCCCAATGCAGCTCAATGAGAAGTCTTTGTAAGGCAGATGCTCTGGGCAATTGCTGCCTCTTGAGTTTATCTTCACTGAGCACTTTTTGTTAAATGAAAAATAGAGGACACCGTCTTCACACATAAAGCATTTTAGCTTTAGTGGTCCAGAGTGTCCCTTTAACACCCCCAAGAGCTAGACATTTAGATGATTATGTGAATTTATATTCCATTATTGTTTCTTTAATCTAGAGCTAAGGTAATAAATGTATCACATATGTACTTACCTTTTCCAGTTGCTTTTTCTTCTCTTTCTCTTTTCTACTCAGTCTTTATTTTCCTTGTTTTTCAGTTATTTCTAACCAAAAACTCAAGACAAAGTAGGGACTAATTTGTCTTATGTATTTTTCCTATGCCTGACATATCTAGACATTGGGTGGAGCTACGACCGTCAAGAAGTGTCAATCCTCCAGTCATCACCAGTGACTGCCCCAGCGAATTGTCTCTATCTATACAGGACCCCGTGGTCTCGCTGGATCCTCAGTAGACCTCAATACTGTACTCTCGTGCATGAGTGTGAATACAGCAGTGACATCATCAGCAGAGGACCTTTTGGAAAAGGATGGCAGCACCCACAAGGGACAGATTCACCTTTGCCGGTTCCCTGGCCACCGGACCCCAGCGGCAATGTCGCCATTGAAAAGATTTGCAAACTGCCACTTTAAATCTACATGGACCAACTGTGTTGCACAACTTTCAAGTTAGAATCATTTTAAGTCTTTGAATGGATTCTATTTCCTTCATATTGCCAATAGTGATGTCCCGAACGGTTCGCCATGAACGGTTTGCCACGGACTCATCATTGAGTAAACTTTGACCCTGTACCTCACAGTCAGCAGACACATTCCAGCCAATCAGCAGCAGACCCTCCCTCCCAGACCCTCCCACCTTCCTGATTCATGTAGATGTCTAATTTCTAGACTTACTCCAGAAGACAGCCACTTCCTTTGATAATTCTGCCCCAGCTTGATAGCCCCTTTTTTTCTCTTTCCCTTTCTTGTTCTTCCATAGTGGGCTGTCCCAAACTTACCTTATTCCCTTCTTCCTCTCCTTCCCTTTTTAACCTCATGCAAGTTCATTGTTGGTGGGAAAGGTTCATATTACCAGTTGCCCCTCCCTATGGTAATCTCATCATGTTGAATCTCTTCAGTTTGCATCTGATTGTTACGCCCATGTCATAAACATGGTGCCTACCTGCTATACATTGGTGATAAATATTATGTTATTTGATACTTGAACACAGCCAATCTACTAACACTGGTAAAAAGAACAATCCAGCATTTCAACAGAATTACAGACACACATTATTGATGCATATAGACATACATGTTCAAAATCTAGCACATAAACAAGGTTTAAGTGTATGTGGGCTGCAAAAAAAAAAGCCACCTTAAATGTTCATAGAAATGTAGGTTTATTTTGAAAAGTACAGGAACCCCAGCATCCCCTTCTACTGAATCCCACTCCATACCTCTACTAAACCACATCACCCCCCTCTACTAAATCCCAGTCCCCCCCGTATACTAAATCCCAGTCCCCCCGTATACTAAATCCCAGTCCTCCCCCTCTACTAAATCCCAGAACCCCTCTCTAGCCACCAAGCAGACTCCACTCACATTGCTGCTGCCAGTATGCGACTCCGGAGTCCGGCCTCTGGTATACCCCAAATGGCACCATCCGCCCCTGTGCCAAATCTGATCCTTCTGCTGCTTCTTAAAACACTGTGAAGGTGGAGCACATCGATGTCACATCAGAATGTGACATGGCGTTGCGGGTCCATGCACCTCCTGGTACTCCACTGTCCAGTCACAGCCAATGCAACACTGACCAACACACACACTCACTGGCAGACACACACAGACACTGACAGACACACACAGACACACACTCACAGACAGACAGACAGACAAACAGACAGACACACTCACTGACAGACACTCACTGACAGACACACTGACACTCGCTGACAGACACACACAGGCACACACACACACACACACACACACACACACTGACAGACACACACTAACACACAGACATTCACTGACACAGACACAGACACACTCACTGACAGAAGCACGCACTCACTGACAGACACACACATACACAGACACTCACTGACAGACACACATACACACACAGACACTCACTCACAGACAGACACACACACAGACACAGACACACTTACTGACACACACATATATTATGTTCTTTATTGCTCCCTACCTTTGGGATCCGATGTGGGGCCTCTCCCTTGGGTCCAGTATGGATCTTTGATCTGCTCCTCACTGCTCCCTCTCGCGGTTTAGTGATGCCGGGTGTCGGAATATGATGTCATATTCTGGTGCCTTGCTTCACTACAGACGGTGCGCGTGAGGGAGCAGTGAGGAGCAGGAACACTGAGCTCCCTCGCTGGCCATCCTCCCTGGCCAGGTAAGTTTTAGCAGAATAGGCACCTGCAATGTAGGGAAAGCAGGCGCCTACTCTGCTATAACACTAAGCATGTACCCGCAGCTCGCCGGGCCCCAAAGATGTCTTTTGTGGGCCACATGTGGCCCGCGGGCAGCGAGTTTGACATGCTTTCCTTACAACCTTTCAAAATGCAAGAAATGTGCATATCTCTTATTTGCCACAAACACAAGTATTTCAATGGGAAAAATTTCAGAAAATGATATCTATCTTCAAAGTAGTTTTGGACTTCTCAGGTTCCAGGTTTTCCATCAATTAGTTCTTTGACGACTTGTAACATTAGGATAGTTTAACATATTTCTAAAATGCTCTCCTGGGATTTGTTAGTAACAATACATTTTAAACTGCACATTCATAAAAGAAAAAACATAAATGATGTCTTAATGGTTAAACGTGTACAATAAAATAATTTGTCTTAAAAGTAGCTATTTGCTATAGAGATACAATTCAAACATGAAAGTCACATTCTGTCATATTTAAATTAATATATTAAAACATTCTGTGACCCATGTAGACAAGATCAAACACATAATTAATTTAAATGCTTTATAACAGAGTTGCAGTTTGAATTCATTTCAGTCTCAAAAAAAGATTCCTTCAAGCATGTAAGGCATTTTAAATGAAATCATGAAACAACTTCAAAACTAGCTTTAAAAAAACAGACCTAACATGTTTTATTTGATATGAAAATATATATATTTTTTTATATTCAAGAAGGGATTTTTTTTTCTAAATATATCTTTGTACAAAAAAGCGTGACAAGAAAATTGTATGATCCTATTTCTGTCATCTTGCTGGTACGATAAACTTTAGTAATGATTTTAATTGCTTTTGTTTCCTTATCAAGTTTAATTTTTTTTTTTTAAGTGGTAATTTAGGAAACAAGTAATTTTTTTTGTAAATGTCTTATTTTCTCTTTCCCCAAAAAAAACATTAATGGTTTGTTTTTAATTGTATGTTGTTTTTAAATTTAACCCCTTAAGGACACATGACATGTGTGACATGTCATTATTCCCTTTTATTCCAGAAGTTTGGTCCTTAAAGGACCACTATAGTGCCAGGAAAACATACTCGTTTTCCTGGCACTATAGTGCCCTGAGGGTGCCCCCACCCTCAGGGTCCCCCTCCCGCCCGGCTCTGGAAGGGGAAAAGGGGTAAAAACTTACCTTTTTCCAGCGCTGGGCGGGAGCTCTCCTCCTCCTCCTCCTCCTCTCCTCCCCGGGCTGAATGCGCACGCAAGAGCTGCGCGCGCATTCAGCCGGTCACATAGGAAAGCATTCATAATGCTTTCCTATGGACGCTGGAGTGCTCTCACTGTGAAAATCACAGTGAGAAGCACGCAAGCGCCTCTAGTGGCTGTCAATGAGACAGCCACTAGAGGCTTTGGGGGAAGGCTTAACCCAATCATAATTATAGCAGTTTCTCTGAAACTGCTATATTTATGACAAAATGGGTTAACCCTAGAAGGACCAGGCACCCAGACCACTTCATTAAGCTGAAGTGGTCTGGGTGCCTAGAGTGGTCCTTTAAGGGGTTAAAGGGACACCATAGTCACCAGAACAACTGTAGCTTAATGTAATAGTTCTGCTGAGTTTAGTCACTCTCTGCAGGCATTTTCCTGTAAACAATGTCTTTTCAGAGAAAAGGCAGAGTTTACATTGCTGCCTAGTGACACCTCCAGTGGCCAATCCTCAGATGGCCACTAGAGGGGTTCATGGTTCACGTTTGGTGTCTTCACATTGAGCTAAAGGCTTCAAAGATAGTTTTAGGACAATGCAGGCACTGTGAGTGCTCCTGCAGTAACCCCTAAAGACAGTGCCCTCTTATTTAATTTAACAAAAACTGCTTGGTGGAGGTAAACTCAAGAGGCAGCAATTGCCCATAGCATCTGCCTTGCAACAACTTCTCATTGAGCTGTATTGGAAAGTCTGTGATTGGACAGTCACAGATAGTCTGGGTGGGGATAAAAATGGAGGGCTTTTAAAGTCTGCAGACAAGAGATCTACACTTTTTAGATATATCCCAGTAAATAAATACATCTAATAATAGTGATTTTGTGTGTGTTTGGGCAGTAAATTGTTCCTTTAACCATTTCACATCTCCCACTAAGGTTTCTATCAATATTAAACATTTTTTTTATATTGCATACAATTCAATTGATCTAACAAAACTTGATATTGTACTTTTGTATCAATGTAGAGAGATTGTAATTTGAGCTGGTCCCTCCTCCCCAGTCTACATAAAACTTTCTAGGTCAAACTTCAAGGTTCAATTCTAGCAACCCACCACCATGTTAGAAAGCTCCAAAGACAGTAAGTGCATGTAATAGATTTTTTGTAATCCACAAAATTAGCCTGCAATGACATGTATAGTACAGATAATTATATTTGCTCTGTATAGGTGGTTTTTCCATATAGAATCACACAGCTTGATTTATTAAGCAGTGTGAAGAGTTTTGCTGCTGCTCAACATCAACAACACATGGAAGTAAGTTTCAAGATCCAGGATATTTACTGCCATGACTTGCTGGCTAGCTTTTCAAAGTAACCCAAATTGGTCAATGAATCTATTTTTCCAGCATAATTGCAGACTTTCCACAAAGCTGGAAAACTACTGGTCCATACCATGAATTATAATTGTAAACTGCAAGGATTCTGTTGCAGTTGTTAGAAAACTAGTAAAAACGATAAAAAAATACATGCTACCAAAGTATCTTCTACCAAAAAGGTCTTCTACTATTGGTGAATGTGTCACTCTTGCAATTTACCTGTTCTCCCTTGTTTTATTTTTGTTGTCTTTTATCTTACGCTTATCCTTACCAGACTCATGTGATGTTCTCACATTCTATACTTTTGCTTTGTTAATAAGATCGGAAATGCTGAGAAAACAATGTCCAGTATACCTTTGTTTCAATGGTACCTTCAGAAAATCAAATAAAATGGTACATGCTGAGGTCTGAGAGATCTCAGCATGTAATTGGAGCCACCTGGCAATATTAACATGCTGGGGTCTGAGAGATCTCAGCATGTAATTGGAGCCACCTTGCAATATTAAATTTAAAAAATAAAAGGTGGCTGTACTATGGCTAGTACTATATGAACTTCAAATTGATTATTTTATAAGGTGACACCATATTATATTTCCATGAGAGGTACATCACAAATGCTTTCTAACGTTGGGTATCTTTTCATTGCAGTATGTTTAGTGATGCTATTTTTACTCTATTTGACCTTTCAATGGCACTTACTGTAAATATAATCTGACACGAGCCTCCTATTTGAAACACCAACTTGTTAAATATAATAAATCAATGAACAAATCACATCGCAGCAATCAAATTCTTTAGCAGGTGCTAATATTATGTCACACATGGGACTATTTATCATGAAAATCATTTTTTAAGGGCACAACAATTTCTAAATGAAAATCGATCCCTGGTATTTAAATATTATGTACCACAATCTCAAACGCATAAATCATTCTTTAGTGAATCTATTTTTAATAAGTGTTTTGCTGTTTCTGTGAATGTATACAATCTGAATGCTGTTCTTTAAGCACTGATGATGCCAATCAAAACAGTTTACAAAATCAATTTTTAATTTTACAAAAAAAAAGCACGTTATGGATTCCTGTGAACCATTTTAAAAAAAACGTAACCAGTAAATCAGAGTTACATCATAGCTATTGTATTGTTTTATTTCATGCACTGTGTTACATGATAATATTAATTCATTCACTGACATTTAAGGTATTAAAAGAAATATCACAAGATAATTTAGCAATTGTATTGCGTAAATATAAGAAATTATCAATGAGACCTTTTTTAAAATTCTTTTTTTTTTTAAATCAGACATTTGTACTCCCAACGTTCAGTATAATGAAAGACAGAGGGTCACTGCTGGAGTTCATTAAGTTCAACTGTTTATAACTCATTGTTACTGTCGTTAATGAAAAAATGAAAAAACATAAAATAGAAATAAGATATTACAAAATTGCTATTATTATTTTTAGTACAATTATTATTATAAAAAAATTAGCGTTAATGGATTTGACTTTGAATGGTGTTCCAATCATTATGTTTGTGACTCAATTATTCAATATTCCTGCTCCATTCTGTTCAAAGGCCATGATTCTCAGTATAATAATGTTGTGTAAAATTGGCACCTCACGTGTGAATAGGTACATTGATGCAAAATCAACAGAAAAAGATAGCCTTACCAATCAATTCCAGTTCAATTACCAACTTCATTAGCAAATCAGTATACAAACCATTACATCTCTGTTATACAATCTTTGCAGTGCGAAGCTTTGCAAGGATTGTAGAAATTCGCCTACAAGGCTTAAACCAACTCACAGTACTTCAAATGCGACAACAGACAATCTGAATTCCCCAGACAGGCAAACAGATTTACCAGAGAGTGAGATCACAAGTAAGTTTCTCTCTTATACCGAAATATAGTTGTATACCTGGCATCTTCTTACTCTAAAAATAAGGACCAGCTAAAAGAATCCTTGGTGGGGATTGTACCACCGACGTCTGATTAAGAGAGCGGTTTGTCTGCTCAGCAAAGTGTAACATCCTTTTCTTTATTAATTCATTTAACCCATATTGTACAGAGAGCCCTATTGATCTCCTACCTTGAAGTCCATTCTGTGATACCATCATAAATACCCTGCATAACTGTCTTTTTTTGACACTGCTGTCGTGTGTTGTTACCCCGCTGTGGACCAGATTAAATAATCCATTTTAGGGACTAAACCACCTATATCTGACTCATAGAGCCGTGTGTCTGCTCATAAAAGTGTGAGTGATATCCCTGTTATTTTTATTGGCCCAGAGCATACAGAGAGCACTATTGTTTTCTTTCTTTTTATATTTTGGGTTTCCTAGTTCCCACTTCACTTTGCTGTGAAGCCAGCTTGTGACAAATTTACATACATCTTAATTAATGGAATTTGGTGTGCTGTTTCATATTCAAGACAGACTGTCTATACCAGACATTGCCGTTGTGTGCTGCTACCTTACATGGGCTACTCTATTCTTGCACTTTTTATTTGTATTCTTATCATATTTTAGCTTGTGTATAATTGTAAAAAAATTAAATACCATTTTTTTTTTTTTACATATTAGTACTTTTGGCGCAACCTTCTTACTCTGTTCATGTTGTTGATGTGAAGTAAGATTTAATCAGAGCAAAGTTGAAACTGTGCTGGTTTTGTGACTGCAGTCTGATTAATTTTTAATCAGAGATCATGTTACAGGATGACTGCTGCTTCTCACAGATCATGTTGTAGGTGAAAGATATATTTTAGTACTGGCTAGTAGCATAGAAATTGACATTTTGAAATCTGGTCGAAATACTCTCATCATATGCTCAGGACCCATTAATAACTAGAGGACCACAATTATATTATAATATATGCTTTTGGTTTATAATTTATATTAAACAATATGCATGCAGCAATTAGGCAGCAATTTGTCCATTTTGTTTCTATGTTGAAAATAGCTGCAATAAAATATGTTCTATTTTATTTGTTCGTGAAAAAAAAAGACTTTTTGATAATGGAATTTAGGAATTAATGCTATTTTATCAATCCAGCTGCTTTTTTTAAGCATCACATCCTGAGAATGAGGCTCTAAATGTGTACTGTTTCTTACTGTGTTATGGTACGCAAGCACATTAAATGCTGTAGGAAGATCCAAAGAGACTGTAAATATCTGTATGTTATTCACCATTTCATAGAACACACAGATTCAGTCTGTTTAGGTTGATTCCTGCATCTTGCAGGAGTGTATGAGAGAACAGGAAGAATTACATTAAAAAGTACTAAAAGTAAACCAGCAAATAATTTATTTTAAACTTACAAATGGGTCTGAAAAGAGATCACTGAGTTAAAGGGACACTCCAGTGCCGGGAAAACAAACCGTTTTCCTGGCACTGCAGGTCCCCTCTCCATCCCACCCCCCATCCCAGGTTGCTGAAGGGGTAGAAAACCCCTTCAGTGACTTACCGGATTCCAGCGCCGATGTCTCTCGGCGCTGGTCCAAGGTCCACCCACGCTCCTCCCCTGCCGACGTCATCCGGCGGGGGAGACCAATTGCGCATGGGCAGCCGCCGGCGGGGTGAGACCTAATGCGCATGTGCGGCAATGCCACGCATGCGCATTAGACCTCCCCATAGGAAAGCATTGAAAAATGCTTTCAATGCTACCCTACGGGGATTTTAGCGATGCTGGAGGTCCTCCCATAGCGTGAGGATGTCCAGCGACGCTATAGCACAGAAAATCTGTGCTAGAAACCTGGAAGTGCCCTCTAGTGGCTGTCTAGTAGACAGCCACTAGAGGAGGAGTTAACCCTGCAAGGTAAATATTGCAGTTTATGAAAAGTGCAATATTTACAGTTGCAGGGTTAAGTGGGAGTTAGCACCCAGACCACTCCAATGGGCAGAAGTGGTCTGGGTGCCTGGAGTGTCCCTTTAATGTTAAATGTTCAATCGGTGGTAATCGTTTTTAGCTAGAGTTATCACCAATATAATAGTTGGGGTAGAATGTTTGTTTTGATAATGTCTCTCATCTTACATTGTCCTCTTTTTTTGTTTGTGACAATCGTTGGAAAATCAGATTTTCTTTCCTTATTTTTTGAAAAGATCATATCTGTATTTTTTTCTTTATAAAATTCTATTTCTTTTCTTCTTTGTTAGCAAAATGTGAATTCCCTCTCTATAGATTTTGAAGAATAAATTGTATGTTTTGCTTCTTATTATAATGTTTTTTTCCCCAGATGATTTCTACATTTCTCTTTGATGTGTTAGACAGGATTTTGTGAGTTATGGTTAGTAGGAAGTGGATTTTCTATTCTGGGTCTATTGGGACCAGCTTTCTTTTCTTTCGATGTGATATACAATCTATTTCACTTATTAACCCGGCTTCTTTTGATGTCATTTTGCACATTTGCTTTGTTATGTGACTATATATATGGTATATTCCAAAACACATTAGTTTGAAGCTAAATCAACCCAGTGATTCAGAACTGAAATAATGTATAGAAAAGTAGCAACATTTGTTTTTATTGTTACAAAAGTCTAACCCAGTATAAAGTCAGACCAGACAGAAAATGGGGTGGGGGTTTGAAATTATCAAAACAAAAACATAATAAATCTTTATTATACTTTAAAAAGTATAATAAAATGTACAACAAAAAGAAACCAAAACCATGAATCATGCAATCCCTGCTAGATTTAATGATAACCTGGATGGAACGGTGTGTAGCTTTGTAACTTCTCAAAGTGCCAATTATTGAAACAATGTAGCAACAAGTCATCAGCTACATAGTAAACAGTTATAATTAGAAAAAAATGTATTGCATCCAATGTTACAAGCCTTACTCGGTCAGCGGTTGCCATATGAGTCCCTTGGTTAAAGTCTTTGTGTATTTCTACGGGATATAACCACTCTAGTAAAAGCCATATTATTAGACATATAAACCGGGTGCTAAAGTATGCACAAACATCACCACCAGACCAGTTACCTCTGTGTAACACAATATGGGGCTTAAATGATAACTGCCTAATGGAGGT